>JAMPIV010009151.1:0-244902 GCA_024509875.1 Oreohelix idahoensis | reverse complement strand
GGCAATACGACTAAAACACTGGGGTAAATCATACACGAAAGGTTTATACGACTATCACCTTCCCCACAAATACTGAGATCACTTTTTCCCCGGCGACAGGCCGACATAGGAAACACAGTCCCTATCAGGACGAAGCCAAATCACACCACACTCTAGCGACACATCCGCCGAATAGCCTTCGACCTCTCTAGAGACAACAGGACATATAGTTCGACTTAGATATGTAAAGATATACAGATATAAGACAGACTCGTCCTACTCAGACAAACAATACACATAAATTCAGGCCATAGATATTCTGAAGCAAGAACAATCTATTATTACCCAAACAACGAATAAATCGCAGTAAAATGGATTCATCCGCGGAGTTTGATCGAAGAGATGGCACAACTTTCAAGGGAAGTAACTCAATAATGACTTTCCCTTAAGCACTAAAAAATTACCTATGTATAATATTGCAAGATATCAAAGACTGCACGTAACAGTCTTACCACACCTCCCGGGAAAAAAAAATGGAACTTTTTTTTTTTTGAAATACATCTAGGAGCAACGTACAATAGGCTCACAACGCATGAATAATGCGCAGATGAAAATATCAGGAATACCTATAACGCCTAATATGAGGCTAAGTCGACTTATGGAGCGACTGGTGAGAATGTGTCTCATAAACTGAGAGAAATTATTTCTCTACAAGTATATTTTTCCAGGAAGGTGTCATCAAAGTATAATACAATTCTGGCAATTACACAATGCCTAAAAAAAATCATATCATCATTTCGTATTAGATATCTTAAATTTATGATTTATGAAGAAAAAATCATCAAAGCACAGCGGTGAATAAACATCCATGAACCACTATGTAGTGATACAATCATTATATTATTAAATTACAAATGTGTATCTATCATGATATAGAAAAGGAACTACTATAGAACTAGACATATCAAGAAGTCTAAGCCCTAATAGTTATGTGGAATCATGTGGGCATCTTGACAGACTGTCTGCCATCACATTATCTGATCCACGAATAGCTCGCACAGAGAAATGAAAAGGTTGAAGAGCAATTGCATATCGAGTAGACCTCGAGCTCTTCAAATTCTTACTCTGTATAGCAGTAAGAGCTTTTTGGTCGGTTTCTACTATGAAATGTGCGCCTAGAAGGAATCTCTGTAGTTTGAG
Organism: Oreohelix idahoensis; assembly: GCA_024509875.1. Lineage (NCBI taxonomy): Eukaryota > Metazoa > Mollusca > Gastropoda > Stylommatophora > Oreohelicidae > Oreohelix > Oreohelix idahoensis. The sequence goes on along the minus strand of JAMPIV010009151.1, from coordinate 243,723 downwards.
GATCGACCAAACCATAGCTAATAGCTCACGGTCTAAAACCGAATAATTCCTTTCTGCCGCATTAAGTTTTCTGGAAATATACATTACAGGATGCAGAGTTCCAGAGTACTCTTGCATTAGTGCCGCTCCAATCCCAGTGGATGAAGCGTCACTACGAAGAACGAATGTCTTATCTTTAGTGGGTAGCACCAAAATAGGTGGTGTTGAAAACAGTGTTTTAATCTTATCCAGAGAGCATTGGCATTCCTGAGACCAGTGGACCACATTAGGCGAACCTTTCTTTAGAAGTGTTGAGAGAGGTGCCATGATAGAGGATAGATTCTGAATGAATCTGCCATAAAATTGAATAAGACCTAACAGACTTCTCACCTGTTTTTTAGTCTTAGGGATTGAGATGTTAAGTATCTTACTAGTATTATGGTCCTCTGTCTTTAGGAAACCATGACCAACTCGGTGGCCTAGGAAAGAAATTTCGCTAAAACCAATATAGGCTTTAGAGGGTTTCGCTGTCAGGTTGTGCTCACGCAAAGTAGACAGCAATTCATCTAACCCTGAATAGTGATCTTCCCAAGTATCGCTGAAAAGACAGATGTCGTCTAGATATGCAATGACATCTGACCGATAAGATAGGATTCGGCGCATCATGCGTACGAACGTAGCTGGTGCGTTCATAAGACCGAAAGGCATAAAATTCCATTGGAACAAACCTCTAGGTGTTGAAAAAGCCGTGAGAGGTTTGGCGCGTTCAAATAAAGGAACTTGCCAATATCCTTTAGACAAATCAAGTTTAGTGAAAAAATGAGATTTGGAGAGTCGAGTAAGTAGCTCTTCCAGTAAAGGCATAGGTTCGGCATCGAACTTCGTTACTTGATTCAATTTTCGATAGTCAACGCAAAGACGTATGTTATTGTCTTTTTTACGCACAATAACCATCGGCGAAGAATATGCAGAGGTGGATGGTTCGATTATTTTCAAATCTATCATCTCATCCAACTCTTTCTCGACCTGTGCTTGAAAATATATAGGTATAGGATAAGGTCTAATCCTAATAGGAGTATGGTCAGTTAGAACAATGTCATGTTGAATGACATTCGTTTGTCCAGGGATGTCAGTGAGTACATCCTGAAATGTTTGCAACATAGTTGAAACTTGTCGCTGTTCTCCTAGAGACAAATCAGGAGAGACAGTAACGTTCTTCCATGATTCACTGGAATGAAGTGGGATCATTGGAAGAGGAAGATTTACATCTGAAAAACTTGTTTCCTCATCCTGTATCACGGACAGTGATGAGTAATGACCATGTTGTACTGGAGAATTGTCCGTTGCTTGGAAAATGGGTTGCAAACAATCCGGAAGTTCATGGAATTCAGTAAGCATATTGATGTGGAAGGTTTTATGCTTCCCATCAATATCGACAATATAGTCGACATCGGAAATTTTCGATATTATATCGTACGGACCTTTCCAAGAAATAAGTAATCTGTTTTCCCTACAAGGTAGTAATACAAATGCTTTGTCACCAGGACAAAGTTGTCGTAAGCATCTCTTCTTATTGGCAAATTGCCTTGCCTTCTGTTTCGCAAATTCAGAAGAAGAAGTTGCTAATTTGCATGCTTCGATAATTTTTTGTCTCAACGCGATGACATATTCGTAGGATGACTTTGTGTCATCGTCAATATTGTCAGATGTTATGAGATCGTGAAGCAACGACATAGGGCCACGCGGACGCGCGCCAAAGACGAGTTCAAAGGGAGAAAATCCCGTATGTTCATTGGGTACCTCTCTGTAAGCGAAGAGGGCCGCAGGTAAAACTCTGTCCCAGTCTTGAGGATGATCCTCAGTTATCTTCCCCAGTAAGTTTTTAAGTGTTCTATTAAGGCGTTCGACCATACCATTAGACATTGGATGGTAGATACTACTTAAAGATCTATCTATCTGCAGAGTAGACATTACTTGAGACATGGTATCTGATATTAGTTGGGTGCCATGGTCTGACAATATCTCTCCGGGGAACCCCAGACGAGAAAATATAAGCCAAAGAGCATCTGCAATATCAGCAGTAGTAATGCTCTTCAGAGGAATAGCCTCTGGCCAACGTGTGCACATATCAACACACGTCAAGATAAACTGATGTCCTCTGGCAGACTTGATCTTAAATGGACCAATAATGTCTATGGCCATTTTTTGAAACGGCCGAATAGGAATGTCCGCCGCCTGAATGGGTGCAGCATGCCGTGGACCTTTGGATTTAACTTCCTGACATACTTTACAAGATCGACAATAAATACGTATGTCCTTGTTTACCAATGGCCAAAAGAAAGCCGCAAGGACTCTTGACTTAGTACGGGAAAAACCCATGTGTCCAGCACACTGAGAGTCGTGAGCGTGCTGCAAAATTTTAACTCTCAAATTCTTGGGAACCAGGATTTGAGAATGACTTGACGTAATGGAGTCTTGACCATACGTACAAGTACGCCATTCTTCTTTGTAATCCACGATTTACGACTTGTGTCTTTATTCGGATCACCTTTAGTTGCAAGAATGAAGAATTTCTTCAGAGTGGGATCATCTTCTTGCTGTTTTATAAACGAGTCACGAGAAATTACCAAGGGATTATCTTGGTTATGCACTTCATTATCTTCAATAGATAAAGTTTGAGACATATTAAGAGCCTGAGCTCTAGTGACTACAGCGTTAGCAATCTGCATGTTTTGCCTTTCCCACGTGGAAATTTGTTGCGGAGTGCATTCCTTGACTCCATGAATGCGACCGATGATGAGGTCAGCGATCGGATTCGGAAGAAGACATGCGTGTACATCTCCCGTAAAGAAAGGAGTAGCAATCCTAATGATAGCAGTAGAGTATTTCTCTAATGTGCCGCCAAATGTTACACATTTGACTACTTGTCCAGTGGCACGGGAAGGATCTACGAGTGACTGCCTAACACCAATTGTGGTGCATCCAGAATCAAATAGCACAGAGACTGGATTGTTATTCACTAAACCCTTATGTAAGACAAGAGAACCTCTTCCATCATGCGCGACTGATGCCGGAAGAGCAGGAAGAGGATGGCCACAGCTTAAAGTAGACACTGTGGTTGGCTCAAATAACGTTTTGCATTGGGGGCACTGAGATGCTCTCCCAAAATCAAAAGCGGCACATGCCATATTACTAGCATCATTATTATCTTTACTCTGTTTATAGGCTTCATGGGACTCTTGTTGTACAGAGTTTGCCTGAAAATGTGGTTTATGTCTTTTGTTTTGAGATCTACCTCGGTTATTATCACCTCTGTAGTTATTGTTACCTCTATTGTAACCCCTATTTGGGTTTGAGTCATAGTTCCCTTGGTTACCATTATCATATTCATTATAATGAGTATCTCTGTAATTATGATCTTGTTGACTCCAAGACGGATAACCCTGATAGTTTCTATAATTACTTCCTCTACGGAAATTCCTATAATTATGACCACCCCTGTGTCGAGAGCTATCAGGTCGTCTCCAGTTCTTTGAAGAAGAACCCTGAAATGATTGGTTACCTTGGTTTTGATAACTATTATGGTTACCTTTTTTATCAAATCTGTTTTGAGGTCCCTGAAATCTGTGTGAATAATTGGGATTGTATGGTGTTGCTGAAGCAACTGGCATACTCTCCTTAATCTTAGTGTTGCCAAAAGTCACGTCGGGGTGTGCAGTGACATATTGGGAACAATATTCTTCCATTTCTTTTAGAGATTTGGGTTTACGCTCATGTATAAATTCAAGGAAAGGTTTGTTCACACATGACATAATCTTATCTCTGAGCAACAAATCCATAAGTCCTTCATACGTTTTTTCTGTTTTGGAAAGCTCAATCCAACGATCAACTGTGAGACGTGCCTTTGCAGTGAATTCTGAGAATTCTACACCCGTCTCAGGTACCATCGTTTTAAATAAAAGGCGATAGCCTTCCTCACTTAGCTGATATTTTTTTTATCAAAGCCGCCCTAATGACATCATAATTATCCTTATCTGCTTCTCCTACAAGGCATAATCTAGTCAAAGATTCACCTTTCAAGTTTTCTGATAATTGATTAGCGTATTGTGATTTATCCACATTATGTGTACGACAAGAACGTTCAAATCTATCCAGCCAGAATGTAATATCGTCACTGGACTGATTGAACGGTGGAACCTTAACCTTGTAAGTAGAAGGTTTACCATTACCACTAGATGCCTGATTAACATTACTCATACTTGTCAATCTCAATTTCTCCAACTCAAATTCATGTTCTCTTATTGCTTTTTTCTCTTCAGCATCTAATCTTTTTTGTTCAGCCTCCCTGTCTAATCTTTTTTGTTCAGCTTCCCTGTCTAATCTTTTTTGTTCAGCTTCCCTGTCTAATCTTTTTTGTTCAGCTTCACTGTCTAATCTTTTTTGTTCAGCTTCCCTGTCTAATCTTTTTTGTTCAGCTTCACTGTCTAATCTTTTTTGTTCAGCCGCAGCTTCTCTTTCTAATTTTTTTTTGTTCAGCTTCAAATCTCCTTTCCTCCACCTGCATCTGCAATTTCTTTTGTTCAGCAGCAGCCTCAGCTTCTCTTTCTAATCTTTTCTCTTCCGCCATAGCTTTTCTTTCTTCTGCAGCTAATCTTTTCTCTTCTGCCATAGCTCTTCTCTCTTCTGCAGCTAATGCTTTGTCATATTGAGCAACTGCCCATTGTTCTAATTGTTGACCAGTCTTATCAAGGGCTTTCCCTTGTGTAATGAAGTATTCTAAAGTAGACATGATGTCTAACAATAATACTAATCACCTGAACCAATAATAATACCACAAGTTCTCAATGACTTGATTAATCAGTATACTATCCCAATATCTGTGGGTCACAAGCCTTTAATAAGGTCTTGTATAATAGTAATAATAATCAGGTACTGGTTTATACCATAATCCAAGTGCAGTGCACAGGCAATTGTGTCTTATGAAATATACCTATATAAAACATATGTCAACCAACAGAATACATAAAGTACAAATAGGACTGACAATACAAGAACGTTTGCAGAAATCAAAATAAATTAAATAGGGAAATCAATGAAAATAATCACTGAATCTGCAAAGAATAACAACACAAATGACGTCACAATATATGAATATAAATTGTGAATAGAACTGAAAGATAGAAAAGGTTAGACCAACAAATTACAAACAAATCAAAACAAAACTAAAGAACAAAGAAATATTACAAAAATAACAATAATTACAGACTTCACAGCTAACACAAAAGCAACAGTTGTCGCAGCAAATTTTCAATCAAGAAAATTGCACCTATAGAAAACGCCCACAACGGACCCTCTATGACGTGGGATATTCTGTTGTGAGGACGCCGCCCAACCTTAAACACAACCCGCTGACATAGAAACTAACATACTATACAAACAAATAACATGTAAACATAAATATATATAAATTATGTGTATGATAGTATGTGTTGCAAAATAGGCTCAGTTTTACAGTAATGGCAAAGTTATTTTTATGAAAACAAACAAACTGCCACTTTATTCAATTAAACATTCTGGCCTTAAATATTAAAGTTCATATATGGAAAACAAGAAGATCCATCGATGAAAATAGGACTTCTTAGTTCACAAATACTGTCTTCCTGTTAACATTGACAAGAATTGATCCAACTGTTCTGTGAAACTCTGTAATGTCTAATGTAAAAAATGTCAACAACGCTGACCTACATACTGCATTCACCTGACAGGTCACGTGACGAAGTGTTGACAAAGAGCAAACCAATACTGCAAGTGTGTCGTATCAGCCACAGGAAACGGTCTGGTATCGGTAATCTGTTGACTTCTGAACTTCTGCGAGGTCAAACCCAGAAAGCTGGTCCACCAGTTGATAAAGTTGATAATGTTGGATTTTTATTCCCGTTAATGATATCCACCAAAAGATAGATATAAGTGGATGGAAGCAGACATCATCATCATCATCAGTTGATAAGATCTCTATGGTGTTGTTTGCTCCACTGTAGTGTATGGAATGTCAACTTGACCTACGCAGTGGTGTGTAGACATGGATTGAGTGTACAATGTGCGAATGATGATAAGGGTTCGTGTTGTTGACAAATGTTCTTTTCTCACACTCATGTATGACTGGAAGTCATCGACACCAACGACTGTGTACCTTTTCTAAAGTTTAATTGGACGTACACACTCGACAGCACAGATAGTGACAAATCACAGGTTGGCATAATACATCATGGTACAGTGGATAACTGGTCTTGCAATGTTATGTTACATGTGCACTCATGTAGATTAATATTATAATGGACTGTCAGTAGCCAAGCCCTCAGCATCGCCCATACATATAAATCATCTGACTTCACTGACTGAGCACGTCAGCTTATAAACAACATTTCAGATGGCTTCTAAACCTAATCTCGTTTAGCGACGATTCTCCCACATAATGTTCAGCACATATTTTTTTTCATATAATAATATTGAACCGCTGATAAAGGGTTCTCATGTGTAGCAGTGATCTCTGGACTAAACAAGCGATAATACGGGCATCCCCTTTTCTCTTCTTGAAAGTCACTACATGTTTTGGTTCCAAGATGGCTTCACTCGTGAGCTGTCACTCACGTTTGGATACAGATAATGAATCTGTCCTAAAGTTAGTCATTCATAAAACATTGCATTGCTCTGTAGATTTGATCATGAACAATTGACTGCATTCTACAGAATATAGTGCTGCTAGGAATCGAAGTCGTTTTCATCGAGTCAAATATATTCTCTTATCGAAAATGGTGGCTTCGTACGAGAGTTCATAAAAGTATCTTGGATTACCTTGGTATAAGAAATATGAAACTGCCATTCCTTGGCAATACGACTAAACACTGGGGTAAAGCATACACGATAGGTTTAGACGACTATCACCTTCCCCACAAATACTGAGATCACTTTTTCCCCGGCGACAGGCCGACATAGGAAACACAGTCCCTATCAGGACGAAGCCAAATCACACCACTCTCTAGCGACACATCCGCCGAATAGCCTTCGACCTCTCTAGAGACAACAGGACATATAGTTCGACTTAGATATGTAAAGATATACAGATATAAGACAGACTCGTCCTACTCAGACAAACAATACACATAAATTCAGGCCATAGATATTCTGAAGCAAGAACAATCTATTATTACCCAAACAACGAATAAATCGCAGTAAAATGGATTCATCCGCGGAGTTTGATCGAAGAGATGGCACAACTTTCAAGGGAAGTAACTCAATAATGACTTTCCCTTAAGCACTAAAAAATTACCTATGTATAATATTGCAAGATATCAAAGACTGCACGTAACAGTCCTGTGCGGTCCAATTTTCCTCATTTCCATGAGAGAAACCAGAATAGAACCATTGAATTATAATATTAACTGGGCCAGAACTATTACCAGATTTACTTATATATATATATCTCATCAGCCAACTGTGGCAATATATTGTCAGCAACATTTGTGTAACTTAAACCTAGCGTGTCAGCCACCTGAGGCTAAACCACCTAGAAACTGTATATGTTCTATTTATTCTACATCGGCGATCACCATGCATGAACCTTACTCCAACCATCTGAAGGCATAGATAACTTATTGTATCCAGTACAAATTTAACACCGACTCTAGAGACTCCTTTGAAATTTGCAGTCAGCAACTACGGAGAGTCTGGGGCTGTATTTGGCAAACTTAAATTTGACACTAAATATATATATATTACTTATTAGTGTATTTCCTTGGAATGCCTGCGATAACTACTGGGGTAAGTGCATCTAAAAGTGGCCACTGCGTGTATGTGAATTGAATGAACAGAGAAAGAAACTTATGTCTTTTGTTAACATCATAGACTTATATGGTTTCTTCTTTCTTTTTTTTTATCTCAATAATCTGATTAGTCACGGGATAGTTTACATTAGGAACCTATTCTTTTCCCATATTGACTATTTCATAACTTATTGTTAACCTTTGATCTTTTGGGTTAATTATCCTCTGTTGGGATCGTCCTTTCTTTTCCTTTACCAGAGGGGAGAACCTATTTGATTAATTTTCATTTTGTCTGTAAACCATAATCTAGTGATGTGAATGCTTATTGTTGTGATTGTCGTAGTTGAGTTTGAGTGTAGAGTATTTGTCGAGTTGGACAACAGTAGTGAAATCGACAAGGAATAGTGGACTGACAGAGTTATAGATTACACACACAGAAAGGTGTAAATAGGAGATGGACTTGAGACAACCTGGAAGAAGATTTATCAAAATGATCTCTCTCTCCAAGCCTCAACTCACTTATGTCTGTCTAAGCACCTCCTGCTCTCACTCTTTTCTCTTATCATGCATAGAGATTATAGTAAAGAGCTAAAAACAAGTTACTTATGGATGGAAAGGTCGTGAACAGCGTATTAATAAAGGTGTAAACTTTATTAAATGAAGAAAAACATGAAAATAATGCATATCATCACAACAACATAAAATTTCATCAATAATCAAATAATCATCAATAGTCATCAATAATCATATACACCAACAACCACACACAGATCACCATTCATAAAACCTGTAGAACACAGAGAGATAAATAAATCGAGTGTCAGTCCGTCCGTTTTCGGGGACCATATGAAATAGCTCCAGTAAGTGGTTTTTTTCGTACATATCCTCCATGGGTGATGGAATTAACCTGAATAAAATCACTGTATAGGCGCCATCATTGGTGATTCCTCCCTAATTGCGCGAGGTGGTCTGGAAGACTCTATTTATCTCCTGCTGATCGAATAAACAAACTGAGCGACAGCCTGTCCGCGGTCGTGGGACCAAAAGCTAGCTCCAGAAAGTGTATTACATGTAGATCCTTCGTGAGGGACTAGCCTACAAAACTTTCCTTGTTGGTGCTAAACGTTGGTGACCTCTAATGTCGTGAGGGGGGCTGGAACTCTGTCTATCTTTCTTGCTGGCCAAATAACCGAACTGAGCGACAGCGGTCGTGGGACCAAATGCTAGCTCCAGAAAGTGTATTACTTGTAGATCCTTCGTGAGGGACTAGCCTACAAAACTTTCTTTGTTGGTGCTAAACGTTGGTGACCTCTAATGGCGTGAGGGGGGCTGGAACTCTGTCCATAGATGGCTGCTCATACGTGCGAAGTTCTACATAGACCCAGAAATACACCAGACGAAGTTACTGGAGGACAAGGCAGTCCCTAGCGCTCTTATCCGGCGCTTTTGACCTTTCGTACTAGGCAGTAAATCCTGGTTGGGCTTGCTTGACCGTGGCTTGGCTGAGTGCCCCGTTTAGGCACACAAAGGCTTGGTGCTATCAGATTCTGCTATAGACATGCTGGGCAGTTTTGGATATTCTGGAAGCCGCAATGCTCTGACTGGTAATCCAATAGGCGAGTAGAGAACTACTACTGCATTCGATGTTTCCAGATTTAGCGTTGGCTCGTTGCATTGCGTGAGCTTAACTTGGCGTTGACAAAAAGGTTTAGGTTCAGGAATGGGGTTTGACGACTCGTGATGCTAGATGTACTCAGAATCCCTCTAGAACAAAGAGAATGTGACATTCTTCGCCTGACTGGAGACTTGACTCCAGCAATTCGGTATCCCTGAAACCCGAAAATGACTAGAACATAGGCAAACACATTCTAGTACTGTGTTAAAGTTTGCCTTATCTCATGATGGTCATCTACGGGCCAGGAATATTCACGAATGTCTTTGTCTTATTAAACCAGTCTGCTCTTATAGATTACAAGGACGCTCCCCTCGGACACCTGGCCTGCATATTTCTTCAGAGGTATCGGCGTAATCGTAATACCGGGTAAGACAAAGGTTTCAGAAGCAACAACTTTGCGAAAATTCCCCCAGAGAGACAATCATAATATTATGTGCTCTTTGCTCATCTAAGGGCAAACAACCCACAAACTGACCGCGATTGTTGTCTCCCCCTGAAACAGATCAAACTCGTTACCCAGGCCTCAAAGGGTACTAGCCGCTCGTGGCTAACACTTTAAGCGTAACAGACGTTCTTCTGATCAGGCCAGGTGTGCTGACGTAACATTATCGTTCACTGACCGCTGCAGGCTCGAACGTAAACAACCTCGGGTGGGGTTTGAGAAGGAGAAAACAATTGGGCCACACAGGTAGCAAAGCAAAGAGAAACAAAATGTCTGGGAAAACAGAACATTAAAGAGTAATAACATTGAGACGAGATGGAAAAATAAATTAAGTCACTGTCTACGTGACAGTGATCTTTTATTGATAATAAACTTTATTAAACCTTCAGTTATCGTGTCGGTCAACCCTTATCTATTATATATTATTCATAGTTTGTTTTCACGTTCGTGCGTATTTGTCACAGAATTGTGTGCATTTGAGTGTAGTGTACCTTGTATTTTCGTACAAGGAGAGAAAGTGTGTCTGATTTAAATATCGTCGTCCAGATAGGTTGGATTAGATAAATTATTCTATCCAGAGACTTTCCTTTCTCTTACACGATCACCTCGTGATAAAACTATATCTTACCCCTTACTTTCACATTGTCATCACTATCACATCTGCTCAGACAGGGCTATAAACATCTATTACCTATCTGATAAATCATACACGACAGTAAGTCCGTTATAAGTCCGGTTTCTGTAAGAATAATTAGTGTTTCCTTGCTGTATTGTTCCTCTAAGTCCGTCTTATATAAAAGGTCAGGATCTTACTCCTATTTTCTCCTGGCTTCAGTCCGCTGCCTACTTTGACGATTCCAGAAATGCAGTCCTCTGTGTCAGAATGTTCTACGTTATATCATAGATTCTCTGTCCACGCTTCCTGCATGGCGTTCTGACAAATCTTCCAATCGGCTCGATTGTTATTCGCGCCTCAAAATGCCAGCCAACTTTTTTGAAAGTTTAGTTATGGCAACTTTCAACAGCATGAGTGATGTGTTTGAAAAATTTCAAACCATTTTATTACAAATATGGACTGTAAATATGCGACTATGCTGAGTCATGTATTACGTTTCTCTCACACTTCAAAATGTCTTACAAAATTGCTTAGTCGTTCCTCTTTTACCGTGAGGTGTAGAGGTTTGTAAGAGGGAGCTCCATACTATTCTATCGGCTGTCTTACTCCTGGCTTGGTTCCATTCTAGTCCTCGGTCCTTCAAAGAGTGTCTAATGTTGTCCTCCCAGCGGACGTTGGATCGTCCTGGAGGTCTGGATCTCTGGCTCTTAGTTTCCCATGCTTGTCGTGGTAGCCGATCTTCTCCCATTCTGCAGACATGGACAAACCATCTCTTATAAGATTGTATTTATCTATAATTACCTCATCCTAAGTAAGCCGGAAGTCTTTATCAGACTAAACCGATCTCAGGTATTTCAATCTGGCTGTCTAGACAATTCATGGTCAAAATCAATTAACCCGGATTGTTGGTCCATTTCCACGGTCGAATCGGATGTAATTACCCAATCTTGGACAAACACTAATGTTCGCATTGTACCTGGAGTCAATGTGGTTTTGAATCATAATCTCTCATGGATTGGCGAGTATCTGGCCTGACAAAGGCGTCAAAGCGTAACATATGAAAATGAGAGTGAGAAAAACAACATTTACTGAGTAGAGGATGGGCACGCAATTTTGTGCATTAAATATGCCGAAATAATAGATAATATCGGCGATGAGAGGACATTACAAAACGGCTAACGTTCCGTTTTGTCACAATGACGATAACATAATCTTTTTGCACCCCATCGAAACATAACCTTGTTTATTTTTAAATTTTCAAAGACATCAACATCAGAATGAATAAGGCAAGAACAGCCTTTTTAGCCTAAACAACATCTGGAAGTCCTCTCAATACAGCACAAGCACAAAATTAAGATTATATCAGAGCTGTGTGCTTTCTGTGCTTCTCTATGGTGCGGAATGCTGGAGAGTTACAGAGAAGGAAATGTCGAAATTGTCCTCTTTTCACACAACATGCCTACGAAAAATTCACCGAATCTTTTGGCCGAATACCATCACCAACCAAAATCTGCTTACTCGGAGCAAGCAAGAGGACATGCACACCATCATAGCTGGCAGACGCTGGAGCTGGGTTGGCCATGTCCTCAGAAGAGACCCCGATTCCATCACAAGTACAGCTATGCTTTGGACCCCTGAAGAAAAACGAAAGAGAGGCCGACCAAAAACAACCTGGCGGAGGACTGTGGAGGCTGAGATGCAAAGAATGAACCAGAGTTGGGGTACTGTACGAAGGATGGCCACCGACCGAGCAAAGTGGAATCAATTTGTTGTTGCCCTACAAGACGCCACTAGGCGTGATAGCCACTGACTGCTTTGACGGTCGGCGGCTAAGGATCAAAGAAGAAGAAGACGTATGAATCCGTATCTTTAATATATATATTTACACCTGTAGAGCCGATAATAATAATAATAATAATAATGACAATAATAATAAGAAGAATAGTTTTACTATTCATTCAGCTGGGGGCTTGAACGAGCTAAATCATGCAATATGCCTCTTCACAAAGGTTGTCGTGCAGATAAAAGTTAACATTGCTTAGACACATTCAGCATTGTTCTTGACTTCTGAAATATCTTGTGAACGCTCCCTCAAGGTAGAAGCATCATCATCCTTCTATCTGCTTCTCTGCCAAGAGTAATCTTGTGCGAAGGTAGACACCTTTGAAGACCCACATTAGATACTCTAAGTTTTAGCCATTGTTGGACCATCACTGCAGAGCGAAGGGGAGGCAACCCGTGACAGTTCGTGGGGGTAACCTGACATTTATAATGTAAACATTTTAATTATGCGTTTGTGGAATTTTTTTCTCTAAGTAGGAGTCAGTAGTCTTCCCTGATAATCAAAGTGACCCATGCAGGTCCTCACAGTCTGAAGAGGTTTCTCTTGCCAAGTTTAGTTGTTGCACGGCCAAAAGAGGACCTTCACAGCTTCCTATAGCTTTGGGCCTCACCATATCTAAATCTGGCCCTCGACGTTTGGCACAATAATAAATAATTATGCTGCGCTTTTTCTGCTGCATATCATGACGACGGCACAGATTCTCTTGTGGTCTTTGCATTCCTTTCCATTCTCCTTCAGAAGAAAATCAACGACACACAAGGTCTGTGATGCGCAATGATACTTCTGTGGCTAAATATATAAGATGTAGGTACTTATTCATACTTACCCGCATGAACTCTGCTTAATATAAAATGGGGAAATTCCAGAAAGTCTGTAAAAATAACAGGCATGAATATTTCTGAAATAAATATCATTGACAGATGGGAAGAAATGCGCATTATTTCTATCAGCTTGCAAGTTAGTTTCCACGCAGCAAATTGCGCAGCGTTTCCCTGAAAGATTGCAACTTTGGTGGGAAAAGATGGGGGTATGACGTTACTGCTAAAGCAATTCTCTAATAAGGGAATGTGAGTTCTCTGTTTGACTGTGGTACTAGTCGACAGTAGATGTGGCATGTGGAAAAGTTTCGTAGTATATTCTTTGCCCTTATTCTTCTGCTTCTTCTTTTGCTCTTTAAAAAAAAACCACACCTGTCTCTTCCTTAAAGTCTGTCTCGGGTTTCTCGCGTCACCATTCGGTTTCTCCCTCAACTGGGCATGGTGCAACTCTGCTCCGGTCGTGGACTTAGCAGTCTTGTAGAGCATGCTTTACTGTTTGTTTGTCCTTCCCACATAGATACAGGCCTGTCAGACCAATGTTTAGTTTGTTAATACCGATGATATTTGAGTCTGCAGAAGCTAGTTTTCAGTATGCCACATGTTTCTTCTTCCTAGCTAGGGACCAGATGTGACGATCCTTTAATTGTAAGCCAAGTTGGAGAAACTGGAGCTCATTACTTCAACTCAACACGTTGTCGGAATGACAGAAGAACCACAGGAAAAGCCTAGATCTACAGTGTAGATAATACCAAGGAGTTTTTCATGTTGGTATTGGCTACAAAAGAGCGAAAAGCTCAGCAGCCCTAGTTAAACAACAACCTGGTTTCTATTAGTGCATCTGTAAGGCTGTCAGTTCGTCGTTTTTGCTGTTCGTGATCTAAGTTGTGACAGACAGGGAGTCTGTAAGTAGCATGTAGCGGTCAGTTTGCTGAGTCTATAGTAGCGGTCAGTATGCAGCCTAGCGTCCAATTTTAGAAACCGATGTCGAGTGAGTTTTTGTGATATTTATTCTGAGGGACATTAAGGTAATTTACCCTTAAAACAGTTTCTTTTTTCCAGAATGATATATGACTTTTTGTAGCCAGCTAGCGACTTTTCCCTGGGCGGGAAAGAGTCCATCTATGAATACCAGTAATGGAGCTCACGAAGTATTCTAGTATTATATGCACTGGGCTGGTGTATGCCCAAAGAACTTTACAGGTGCTGTATCCCGCTATCTGCGGTGATGCCATTTAACAAGGTTTGACACACCCTGTTTGTTATAGAAATATCACGGAGGCCATCATATCTATAAGCCCGCCATATTGCGCGGCCTGCTGTAGACCCATATATATATCTGACTTACTGATGTCAGAAAGGAGTTCTGTAAACTCACATATTTGCTGTATTTTGCTGTAGCTGACGAAGGTGGAATTGTACGAGATCAGCTTTATTATATACATGCACCACTGGCTGATGAACTGTATTCATACATGCTATGTCCTGAATTGTCAATGACTATTTTATGTTGATGTCGGCGTACCTGTCGTTGTGATGTATTAAAGTCAATCAAACGTCAGAGGTGTTCCAAGAACAATGTGAATTACTGCATGTAATTACTACGACAAGTGTGATTTCATTTAGATGCATTGTCTTCCACGAACTTTCATACACGCATTTGCATTCATTGAGGTCTACTCACACTCTATATTAATACAACACCTCAACACTTTCAAGTCATCCAAACGAATGCCAGCATTGTTGCGGCCAACCAGGGCCTATATATAATTATATCCGCCTGTGTGGCTTAGAATCGTTTTCAACATTGATACTGGACATTCTTCAACATTCAACTCTACATTTACGGTGGCCAATCTGAGCCTGTCTTATTTGTGTCACGGACACCTGTTACGCTTGGACGAACACAGACCATTCCTGACTGTTTACATTTATAGTGGTCAGTACGGGCGTCAACATTTATGATGACAAGTATTAGCTCTTAACATTTATGGTATCCAGTGTGAGCCTTCTACGTCAAGAATAGCCTGTTACAGAGCACTATCTTGTATCTAACAAAATCTGTCCCAAATGCTGTCATACCCGGGTTTGGAGTTAAGAATGGGCTCTCATTACCGTTTAAATACTCCGAAGGCATTTGCATTATATAGCTTCTGACAGTACAAGTCCAGCTCCTGGCCTTCTCATGGTGCAACCTATATCTATTAACAGAAGAAGGGGCGAGTCTCTGACGTAGATGAAGCTCGTAAGCCGTGGATGAGAAGAAAAACTCTGATTTCAAACCACTCACTTCCTTATAGGTACACCAGGGACAGCAAAAGGCTAAGGAAATATGTGCCCTTGGAAAGAAAATCCCTCTTTGCATCGTCACAATTATCTTGAGAACAGAACAGACAGTGCACACGTCAGGACAGACTATTAGAAAGATGGCATCGGAACATGGCGTCTCACAAAGAGGAGTGATCACCCAGACTTTACCTTGAATACATAAATTATGCAACACATAATATGCCAAGACGAACCTGTACTTTATTGGTGACCTCTCCATGTGGACCTCTGAAGAATACGGTAAATCACCGCGGTAATCATTCTGAAGCAGTGTACTCTAACATAAGTGGAGGAAAGATTTAAAAAATTGTCAGTTAAAAGGAAAAAAAAATTAATTAAAGAGCATACACATTTTCTCAGTCGGCTCGAGCTGATCGACTCGAACTCGAGTCGAACTACTTCACCACAACGACTCGACATGGTTTTTTTTTTAAATTAGCAACTCGAATCGACTCGGGACTTGCCAAGTTTGGCAAACTAATTTCCCCATCTTCACTCATGACACAGAAACCGTATATATATATATATATATATATATATATATATATATATATATATATATATATATATATATATATATATATATATATATATATATATATATATATATATATATATATATGTTGCCGTCATTTTTGTCGGTTCCAGAAGATGTAAATCTATTTAATACTTCTGATAATCGAAGGTACAGAACTGTATGTTAACTCCCTGACACAGGTTGATTAGGGGTTACCTTCCCTGTGTTTATTCTTTCTTAAGACGGGATAGTTAACTGTTCTCAAATCTGTTCTGTCTACGCATGCGCTAGTTTTAGCGCGAACCGAGAGGACTTCCGTCTGGGAGTGATGAGCTGGTTTTCTGCCGGACGAAGATGTCCGTTGTTTCTTCTCTGCATTATCTGGGGGAAAGATAGTCTTGTGATCTTAGTGATTCTCCCCAGAGTTATTCTGTTCGTCTGGAATGACGACAGTAGTTATTTGTGTATTTCTTGGAATTCTGTCCAAGGTAAAATAACTTAATTATTATGCAAAGTTTGCAGAACATTTAGTATGAACCTGTGAGTAGCGCTCACAGTTCTTGTGACCAAGAGTCCATTATGTGTGCTTGACGTAGCCAATTAGGTCTATTCGTTGAAGTACTTTACAGAAGCACAATGAACGTATATTGATATGAAACCCGCAGGATGGCGGTATGTTTCAGCATGGAAGATAATACATGCCTATGGAAAAAATGTACAGCTGTTTATCAACCATTATAAGGCCCGTCATTACGGCCTATAACTTTGAGCAGAAGAAGAAGTGCCTGGCGAGTGAAGCCAGGTGAAGTCTTGACTTTATTTACAAGTTCCCAGACTTCTATATTAAGCAACTATATTTGTTAAAGGACTGCCTGACGCGTTCAGTCAGGGGCCCTGAGCTACAGTAGGAAAAAGAATATGTTGTCAAGCCAGCGTTATTAGCATCATACCTACGAGCTATACAAAACTGATGATGTTCGAGGTTCCTATTTATTACCACCTATGAACAGTTGTTAAAGGACAGACCATTGTCGATAACGTTCCTATAGATGAGTGGTTCAAGCTTTATAATGCCAGATGTTTTGCCAGTCGTTTCCAATATATATGATGTCCTTGATTCTCGTCCATTTGACTGTAACTGTTGATGTCACTGTGTCTCGTAAATAAATGGTTGAAAGTTCCAGCAGTTTCTACACATTACTGACTACTGCATGTGAGTGAGTGGGTGCCTTGTTTACCTATCAAAGATCATAAACGCATTCGTGTCTCTACACACCCACATCACTTGTCAACCATACAAACTTCGAGTACCTCACATACAAGAAATGTCTGATGTTCGGATGTCAACATGACACCCTGTTAGCGCCTCAACGCCTGGTGAGCTATTCATGCATAACAAAGCTGTTTGGCCCAGGTCGGACTGACTACACAAGCACAGAAAACAGACGGTAACACCGTGCAGGAACATTGGAGTAGATCGTACGGTCTGCAACAGTGAAGGGGCGAATTATCTACATCCATTCCAAAAGTACACAGTAAAGGTTATTACGTTCCTACATAACATAACGTAAATCCCACCTTAACATTTGTGGTGGCCGTAAATATACGGTAACTATATATATATATATATATATATATATATATATATATATATATATATATATCTATATATATATATATATATATATATATATATATATATATATATATTTATTTTTATATATATATATTTTAATCGATGCAGTAAAATACTAAAAATAGAAATGTTTATTTTTAATTATTTCTTGTAGTGATTCGTACGATTGTTACGAAAGACTTGAGACTTATTCTAAGAGACTTGAGACTTGTTAGGAAAGATTTGAAGACAGTTCTGTTACTCTCTCAAAAAGACACAAAGCTCGAAGGTGATGCTGAATGAGAGAAACCTGTGTGTGGAATAAAACCCAAGTTACTTTGGCATATGTTCCCCACTTATCCCGGGGAGCAGAGGTTGAGAGAAGCCATTTGAAGGCTCTTAATGGCACAACTTGAGGAGTGGGAATTTGCGCTAAGAAATATGTACGCCGAAGGCATGAGCACAGTCCTAGCAAATGGCATTGCAGCAAGGTCAACAGCAGTCAAATCAAACTTAGATGAAGCAGAAGTCAACCAAATAGCAATGAAAACCATAACAGGAGTCGTGAGATAATACACTCTTTGATGCAGGCTTCCTTCAATGTAACAAGCAGTGTTGGCTCCATGCTCTATAAGGAACGGATAGAAAAAGACTTTTTTTTAAAAAGACAAAGTATTCCTTCAACCCTCAATGGGTTATAATTAGGATATATATGGTGTAGACTGGCAGGGAGGCATCAAAGAAGATTTGGCTACCCTAAGAGTAGCAGCTGAGAGACTTTTTCAGGCCATAAATCGAGGATTCCTCAGTAAAAACAAGTTGGTAAAATGAGGTATCTGAGAAAGGTGGTTGAAGTAACAACATTTAGACAATCTCTGAAGGACCGAGGACAAGAATGGAGCCAGACCAGGAGGAAGACAGCCGATAGGATAGTATTGCGCTCTCTCTTCCAAATCTCTACACCTCACGGTAGAAAAGGAACTATTTAGTAAGTAAGTAAGTACTCGTATATATAGTGTAGTAAATTCAAGATAATAAAATATGATTTCCGATATCTAAATATAATCTCTTCTCCTCCTCCCCTCAGCCCAAATAGAGTAAATCAAAATTGTAAAATGGTCTGAGTGTATGTGTATGTGTTCTTCCTTTTCAAATTTCAGGCATGCAGACAATCTAATATTAGGTTTTCTCTGTTGTTCATACTTCCTCCATTTAAGTAGAAAATGTTCTATATTATTTTTTTCTGGACACTGCGCAGTAAGGTTTTATTCTCAAATAGTCCTAGTTGCAGTCAAAGAAGTTTCTTATTGCCAGGAATTTTTAGTTCTCTAGATACCTGACACGTTCTTGTTCGAGTCTTGAACAATGTATATGCATGTCTGCCCTTCAGGTTTCGATCCCACTCTACCGTCCGTTCGTTAGTTATTGTTCCTTTAATTTAGCTGGATGGAGGAGCTGGATGCCGAACCAACATTATAGGAACTCAGCAAGGCCATTGATAGCTTGGCCTCTGGCAAAGCACCAGGCAGTGATGGGATTCCTCCTGATTTAATTAAATGCTGTAAGAGCACGCTATTACATCCCTGCATAGGATGCTGTGCCAGTGCTGGGAAGAGACAATTATTCCTCAAGACATGCGAGATGCCAAGATTGTAACACTGTATAAAAATAAAGGAGACAGAAGTGATTGCAATAATTACAGAGGCATCTCTTTTCTTAGTATTGTTGGTAAGGTTTTTGCCAAAGTCATCTTAATGCGACTACACAAGTTAGCTGAGCGCATATATCCAGAGTCACAGTGTGGATTCCGAGCTGGCAGATCAACAACAGACATGATCTTCTCTCTCCGCCAGCTTCAGGAAAAATCAAGAGAGCAGAAAAGACCATTATATATCGCCTTTATAGACCTCACAAAAGCATTCGACCTGGTTAGTAGGGATGGACTCTTTAAAATGCTCCTGAAAATAGGCTGCCCTTCTAAAATGCTGGAAATGATAAAGTCATTCCATGACGGCATGAAGGGAACAGTCCAATATGCTGGAAGCACGTCACAGCCCTTTGATATACAAAGTGGCGTTAAACAAGGCTGTGTTCTGGCTCCGACCCTCTTCGGAATCTTCTTTGCCTTACTCTTGAAACATGCATTCAGAGATGCAACTGAAGGAATATGCCTTCACACTAGGTCAGATGGCCGTCTGTTTAATCTTTCAAGGCTGAAGGCAAAAACAAAAATCAGAAGGGTCACTATAAGAGACTTGCTGTTCGCTGATGATGCTGCAGTCGTCACTCAAAGCCAACAGGAGCTTCAGAGCTTGATGAATCACTTCACTAAAGCATGCAAGGACTTTGCCCTCACAATAAGTCTAAAGAAAACGAATGTGCTGAGTCAGGATGTGGGTGCTGCACCAGTTATCACTATCGATAACTATGAATTGGCAGTGGTGCACCACTTCACATACCTAGGGTCTACCATCAATGACAAACTCTCACTGGATACAGAAATCGACAGCCGCATTGGCAAAGCTGCAGCTACCTTTGCCCGCCTCACATCGCGTGTTTGGGGAAACTCTAAACTCACAATGAAGACCAAAGCTGCGGTATATAATGCCTGCGTCACCAGCACACTCCTATATGGCAGCGAGACCTGGACGACCTATGCTAAGCAAGAAAGAAGGCTCAATACCTTCCATTTGCGGTGTCTACGCCGCATCCTCGGCATCTCGTGGAAAGATAAAGTGACAAATGTCGAGGTGTTGTCACGTGCTGGCCTTCAAAGTATGTATACGCTTCTTAGACAGCGCAGACTTCGCTGGCTTGGCCATGTTCGCCGCATGGATGATGGTCGCATCCCAAAAGATATCTTCTACGGACAATTAGCAGAGGGCAAGAGAACAGTTGGGCGACCACAGCTGAGGTTCAAAGATGTGTGCAAGAGAGATATGAGGGCACTGGACATGGATCCAGCAATATGGGAGGATAAAGCTGCTGATCGCACTAAGTGGCGATGCTATTTACGGCGCCACCTCAGATTGGGCGAAGAGAGGCTCACACAAGAAGCAGAGGTGAGGAGAAAACGTCGAAAGGAGCACCAGGAAAATAAGCAGCTGAGGGCTGTCACCTCAGGGGCGCATTCCCATAGTCAGTTATGACTAAAGGGGCTATTATTATTATTATTATTATAATAATTTAGCTTTTGATCTCTGTTTTACTCATCCCCATATTTATTTGGTTTCTACCAGTTCTACTTTTCTTAGCCTCTTTATCCGCCTTTTCATTTCCTTCTATGCCAACATGTGAAGGTATCCAAGCTATTAGAATGGAACCTTCTCTGGAGTATAGGTAAGTATTTGCCAGTAATATCTTTTCTGCAATATCTGGTTTATGCATTCTCGTAAGTTTCTTATAGCTTGAATAGTTGAAAGCTAGTCTGTTAATATTGTCAAATTAGGAGGAGGGTTGTTAGAGAAGATTTCCAAAGCTTTCAGAATTGCAATCATCTCTGCTGTGAAAATAGATGTGTGATCTGTTATACAATATTCTTTCACCATTTGCCACATGGGAACATAAATTCATATCCCTAATTTATCATCTTCTCCTTTAGATTCATCTGCGTACACTGTAATACTGTTCTTCGATGTTGTTGAATATATTTCCTGTCTTTGTTTTTGATAGTTTCCTTACCAGTTGCTTTATTAATTATGCCTGCCAGGTGGTAGTCTGTATCTGGTTTCTTGAGCTCCCAGGGTGGTACCACCGGCTTGTATATACAACTGTTATTAATTGATGCATTTAGGGCATCCAAATGTACTAGTTCCTCCATGCATTTCCAACCTGTCGGGTATTATGAACCTATTCTGAATTGTTAATTGATACTTAGCAAATGCTGGAAAAGTTGGCTGAGTCTTGTCCAACATAATTTTGGTCATGTAATTTAGTCTTAGTTCCTTTCTCGGAAGTTCCAAAGGAGAAGACGAAGCTTTTATAATGCTTCAGTTGTAAGAAAAATCAGTTAAATTACATTTGTTTGTATGTTTCATACTACGATAAGTATGACGAAACTACCCCTTTTGGATACAGGAAAGGAAAAAAAAAACAGAAGCACGCACTAACAGACTTTGAACATTTTAATAAACTCTACAATAAATGGACAAGAGATATGATGCTACCACGGTGGGGTATCGATAATTGAACATATCATCTAGACTTAGAGGCGTTTTGCATCCTAATTATAACCAATCAGCGGTTGAACAGGTTATTTTTCTTCATAAATATATTTTTAAAAGAATGGTTTTATAATTACTTTGTAAACAAAACAAAAAAAAAAAACAAAAAAATGATTTGTGTCGATACTTCAAAGACGACTCTTACATTTTAAAGAAATATGGGAGATAACTATAAATTAATTTTTCAAAATGTGACTTGTAAATAACAGCAAAAGCACCAGTAGACTACGTACGAAGCCTACTCCTACAAGCTAGTCTGCACCACTTTTCTGATCAGATCTGGAAGTATACGTTCTTCCCTGTCGGCGGAGGTCTTCTTATGTGACAGTGTGCCCTAAATTATAAAAAAAAATATTTTTTATCAAAAGCAATGTTTGTGTTAGTGCAAATGAAGGATACAGTTAGAATCCCTCCCAGGTTGTTCAGTCTTGATACAATGGATGCAATCAGGGAGGCTCTCAACAAAAAGTTCGCAAATAAGGTGAGCCGAAAAGCCAATAAATGTGCTTTATTTAGTAAAAATGGTTGAAATGAAGAATAGAGGGTCTTGTTCTTTGATGTCATTAAAATAATTCGCCAACGTCGTCACGGTTAGGTTTAGGGGTAGCCTAATTTCCTAATACTCGTGCTTTTTTGCTCCGCACAGAATATGTTTCTACAGTTACGATTAGGGTTGGGGTTAGGGTTAACCCGAACCCTAATTCTAACCCGAAACAACATATAACTACACATATTCTGTGCGGAACAAATGCTACGAAACAACACATAACTACACATATTCTGTGCGGAGCAAAAAAGCACGAGTATTAGGAAATTATCGGTTTAGGATTCCGAACCCTAACTCTAACCCCTTTTTACTGCGTCTGTTAATTCTTTTTTTTTTTTAATAAAGGCCGTATCGAGCAGACGGCTGACTGATCTTCATATCCCTTAATCCTTCTTCTTCATGCACCCTTAGACTTCCACATTAATGATTCTAATAAAGGCAGTAGCCAGCTCAAGGTTCCTGACATCTCCAAACAGTTTTTCGTTGAGAAGTTGGTTGTTGCCATATGCCACTCTGTTCACTGTTGTAAGTTGGGCAGGACTGGAGCAGTTGTTACATGAGCAGGGATCTGTTGGACTAATCCTGTACGTGTGATACAGATGGTACCTCAACCTGTTGTGACTAGTGCATACGTGGAAAATGATGAACTGGTCTTGCCAAGATAGTTGGTGATAGGCATATTTTATGTGACCTGGGTGTTCTCTGTCCCATTTGGACTTGAATATGACTTTTATAGTTGTTTTAGCCATTTCATAAGTTGTCTCTATTTAGTTTTCTTGCAGTGCTCCCTCTTTCTTTAGCAAGTTTAGCTGCCTCTTTGTTGCCTGGAATGTTGCAGTGGGCTGGTATCCACTGGACTGTGCACTTGTTGAAGCATTTGGCCAGGCTTTCAAGTGAGTTTATCAGATCTTTCAATTCTTTAGCATGGTGGCTCTTCAGGGCTGTTATTACTGAGAGGGCATATGTTTGGTTTGGTTTTAAGGACTATCTTCATTGCACACAGACTACTCCATCAGTGCTCCAATCTCCTGCCTTAGATCACACAAGGAGTATGACATCATTAGGACCACTGGTTCTTAAAAAAAAAATACTCATAAATTATATTCCCTCAACTGGGAATCGAGCCGGTACTTCTAGAACTCGAGGTGGATGCCATACCTCTTAGCCACTCCGACCCCCCTTGAGGGAATCTGTAAAAATCACTATTTCTTTTTCTGCATGTGCTTCCCTTAATCCTCACCCTAATGATCTGGGCAACCTATTTTGATGGTATCTAAGAGCACAGGCCCAACTTTATTCATGAATGAATCTGGAATAGTCTTAGCAAAAAAAGTGTAACTTAGGAATTGAATTTGACAAATAAGTCAAAAGATGGAATAAAATATTGTTCAATAAAGATTATAATCTTTGCCTTCAGTTTTACACATGAAGAGGTATGTGTTTTCAGTGTTGGGGTGTTTTTTCTAAACTGCTCCCAACAAGAAAAGACAGTCTTCAACTCTTCAGCTAACACTTTTTGGAAGAACGTAGAAGTGAGATTCAGTACATGAATTGCCAAAACTCGACCCACGTGTCTGGAACATTCCACCCACACATCATTCCGAGCTGTATCAAAAAGCCAGTGGTTCTTAGAAATATCATTGGTCCTTAAAACAAAAGCTCTTGTGAAAGGTAAATCATTTTCTTAAGTGGCTAATGATTCTAATAGAATCTATGACCTCGCATAGAATTGGAAATGCTGCATGTAGTTCCCAGAGGTTTCTAAGAGACAGAAAAAAGATTGGAGCCATCACTGCAACGGGTCCCCATGCAGGAAGCCTGCATCAATACATTCATGTTCTCTTGAGGCTGTGGTTTCTATAGCAGTTTGTTTTTACATGATGAGGTTGCCATTCCAATGCACAACTTCATATTAGTCCCCTCTTGTTGCATAGTGCCTAAGGGTCAGTATGTCCGTCTTTTTTCGTCTGCTCACAGACCCCATGGGAACTGCACAAGGGAAAATAAAAATGATGATAATGTTTGTGGTAATGAAACAGAGCTGACCAAGACCCCACTCCACCTCCACGTGGTGGTCCTGGAAACAGGCTGCATCACTGCAGTCTGGCTGAGAGAGTAGGGATCGAAGAGGGAAGGCTAATCCGGTCCCAAAAATGCCGTGCCGAAAACGGATGTGGCGAACCGAAAGGCACAGATATCGCAGCTTTGCTGTAAACGGCGACACATTGTAACAAACGTCCTTTTTAGGATGAACGCAGAAGAAGAAGAAGAAGTGGGAATGAAACAATGACAGCTGTTTAAAAGAATTTTAAAGAGCAGAATATTTGTCACATTTCAATACAGATTTGTGCTTTTGTAGGTTGTTTACAAAGTTGGCCTTTGTATTGCATTGTGGGATGTCGAAAAAATAGAAGACAGTTATATTTTCCCTGGAGATGGAGCAACACACACAATAGGTATGTTACTTTATGAAAAGTTTATGTTTATTTGTTAACCAGTCTTTAATTGCAATTGTATTATATTTTTTACTCTGTCTCATTTCAAAAATACTAAAATACAATGTAACGCAAAGTGTTAACTTTTAAAGGACGAGAGACCAGTGTTCAGGACCAATTTTCCACTCGTGCTCGTGACATTAGGCCAGTTTTCAGGGCCAGTATATTTGAACTAAGTTTTTGTTTCAGGTTGTCCCAATTTTATATTTTACTAATCCTCATTTAGTGTTCTTTACTACTAAATATAGCTCTACTTTAATTTTAAAAAAAAGAACATGAAATTATCTGACCATTAAACTTTAACTTTTTATGAAAACTCAAAGCCATAGAAAATTTCCTGTGTCAGACATGAAACACCATCACTTCCTTAACAAGTTCATAAACAAGTCAAAATCAAGTATAATTTCTTGTTATTTAGGGGATCAGATTTATAGTGCTCAAATTTGGATTTACCACATAGAAAGAGTAGAGCCAGTCCAAGCAAAGTCATATTAGGCCAGTAAGAATAACTAAAATAGTTTGACCATCTATTTCTATTAAAAAAGTAAAATAGTTAAAGAAACACTGATCATATATTTTTAAAATATCTTCTCAGAGAAGGAAGGAAGCCTTAAAAAGTAATTACAATTGTTACTGATGGTGCTGTTTGTAATGAAGTCTGATTCATATCTCTGCACCATTAAAAAATTATCACCGTACAAACCCCGTGGATGTAACTAACCAATGAAAAGCCAGCTTGGTATAAATAGTGTCAGAAGAAAGCTAGACATGGAGGAAACGAAAGTGTAGATGTTAAGGATATTTCGGAAGGCAGTGTGCAACTAATCATGGAATACCTAGATAAAGAAGGACCCAATTCGATAATAGGGATTGTCACAGTATAATATCTACACCTTCATGACATTGTCCTCTAAGCTCGTATCAAACTGCGAGAGGTCACACAATCGACATTCACAAAGTGTACACGAAGGCGTGCTGACAATCTCCTTTTTTAATAATAACAATGCTACATGTACGAATGCAATAACAACAGCACTAAATTGTCAGCAATAACCGTATGGCTGGATCACCAATTCCTACTACCATTGGAATATAAAACACGGCTGTACAAAAGCCAGCAACCATAAAGAGAGCACGATTAATATGCAATGCGGCTTCTAAAGCCGGCCAACTGACATCTTTCTCTGTCAGGCTTCCTGTTTTCTCCATGAAATAAGGATTCTAGAATTATTTTGGATTTACTATCTTAGCACATCTTGCCTTGCCTACACGATTTTGGATGCGTGCAATTGTACCTTGGTCCAGTTGCCACCTCGTACATCCGCAAGGCCATTATAAAAGGGGAGAGAACATATGACACAGACACACTCGCTGCCTATTTTCAAACTACAGACACAGAGCACAAGTAGTTATATCAACTCCGTTGCCATCTGCAGAAATGTGAGCAGACTGTGTAACCATTAAAAGCCTGTCTGTGATTGAGGGTAAGCGAGATGTTAATTAAATATATATATGTAAATATATTATCAATGTGTGTTAAAAAAATATTGGCAGGTGTAGAATCATTGTGTTATTTCTGGAGGAAAACCCGAAGTGTGTCTTCTTCTTCTTCTTCCGTCCTTAGCCACCGACCGTCAAAGCAGTCAGTGGCCATTACGCCTAGTGGCGTCTTAGGGCAACAGCAGATAGGTTTTCTTTGCCATTGTTTCCCATCACGCCTATTGGCGTCTTTAGGGCAACGGCAAATCAATCCATTTGCTGTTGTTTCCATAATCGAAGTGACTGGCAAACGGGTGATCAGCCCGTTGGTCCGAAGTGTGTAGGTTTAGTTTAATTGTGTAATAATTAAGTAGAATGAATGGATTGAGCAAGTTGGTTGTGGAAAGCGTTTTAAAGATATTATGCTTGCTGGAAAGGACTATCCAAACTGGAGGAAGGAATGACTATAACAGATTGATTTTCTGTTTTATTTGATTTATGACACAATGATTACCATAAGGCCTATATGATTTTATTGAAACAAATCATGGACAAAACTGTAACAAGTGAACTATTGAACTATTGTGCTAGTACTTGAAAGAATTGTATTATTCATGATTTACTATGTCTCTTGTGATTTACCACAGCTTGTCTGAACTGTCTCATACTATCTCCTGTCTGGCTAAGGAGACATTGAGCGATACTACATAGGTTGTATATATTGTTTCAGGTTATATCCTGCCCTGAGTGTCATACACAATCTCTAGTGACCAAGTCAGCAATTAGATGCTCAAGTTTGTCAGAGCCTTTGCCAGTATTAACTGTGTCATCTTGATGAGTGGAGGACCCGCAGTGGTGGGGTTCTATCCAATCATACTGCTGTACGAGGCCTAGGAAGAACTTTGTTTCAGATAAGTAGCTCAGTGTTGGGCTACTCTTCAATTTTCAAACAACACCACATTAACCCACCTACGAATAAACTATGTAATGATGAAACCTTGTGGTGTATATAGAAGACATTTGACAGTCATATGAATCATAAAGTAACATTAATAATCATCTATTCAAGAGAGCACAAAAGTTTAGACAGATTCCATCAGGAAGCAAGAAAACAGTGAAATTGAACTATATTAGTTTAAGAAATTAACTGTAAATGTTATATATATATATATACACATATATGTGAAAGTGAACCATAATTTTATTTTGTATTCAATTGAATTTTATTTGAAAAATTAACCAAGAACAAAGAAGTAATAATCTTGTACATAAATAAATTCTAAATTGTACCCAGAGTCTTCAGTGAATTATTTAAATTTGGTTTAAAGTTCTTGTGTAGTTAATTACCCCTAGCAGAGTCATTGTCTAAGGTTAGTCTGGAGAGGAGCCCATAGGAATCTAGATAGAACAGTACCACCTCATCTAGGAACCTATACAGCTTGACTATACCGTTGATGTCAATACACCATTACTCTTTTCAGAGAATGGGGTATTTCTTGTAAATAAATAAATAATTTAAAATAAAATAAAACCGTTAATTTGTAGAACTGATTCAATACCATTTTATTGGTTTATATACTTATATATATTTCTTGTAAGACCAGTCTCTTATCTGGCACTATCCTGGTATCATCTGATACATCTATTTGTCCAGGATAATATCACCATCTGATGCATGACAAATACAAATTTACAAATAAACATGGCAAAACAACTAACAGCAATGGTTATGATAAGCTCAGTAGCAGCAGTTAACACACAGCTTTGTAATGCCGGCCCCATTATCTGAGAAAACCATGCACCAAACCCTATAGAACAACCAAGAATTCACGACCATAGGATTGGTATTGTGAATTCAGGGTTCCCTCGCCAACCAACCTGCCTAACACACAAACATGTAAATACAGATATACATAAAATATATTTTAAAAAAACCATGTCAAATGAGATTCTTCAAACTCACACTTTATGAATCAAGAAATCTACTTAACTGTATTTCAAAAAAAAAAATCCTCCTGGGTCCAACTTCTGCCTCAGGGAAAACAACGATTCATTACAACTACAGCGACCAGGGTTAGATTTAGGATGCAAACTTACAGCCGATCAGCACCGCCATCTTGAAAATTTTCTTCACTTGAAAAAATCTCGTCTTGAAACATTAGTCCTCAGACTTGAAAAATTACTTGATCATTCTGGAAACAGTTCCACATAATACTTTCAGATCCCGGCTTGAGGCCACCAATAACTGATGCGTTTCGTTTATTACAAAAATGCCGGAGAAGGTCTCCATGGCCAAAGTAGACTCTAGGAGATAGTTCAACAACACAGATCAGCATAACTGCATTGAGCTGACCAACACCTCCTTCACAATTTGACAAATATGCAGTTTATTAATCTTCACAAAAAGCTCCATGAAATCAGTTCTCACCAAAAGGCAAATGCAGTAATTAGTAGTAGTCCAGTCTGTTCACTATCAAACGCTGGTCAATGGCAATCATACAAACTTTATCATTCATCGTCCAGTGGACATCTTTATGAATAGGCATACATGTCTTGCATCTAATAAACCAGGGACACCTCAACTAAGTATATTGATGTCCTAGTGATGGAATGATGCAGAAAAAACACAGTGTACTGCAGGAGCTCAATACATATACGTCCGCTCACATTCAAACACAGGCCGCATCTCTTTTGCAGACGATCACCTCACTTCTGCTTCAAAGTTCACGTCTGCCCATACACCATATTGGCATGACGTCACTTCCTTTATTAATAAGTAAGTCCATATAAAATTATCAGAAAAGGAGCCCTGTTGAGCTACCTATTATACCGATATAATCGTTATGAATTTTAATCATAACACCATCTCGCTACACTGTTTCTGCAATCTGATAACCAACTCTTTACTTCTGTTTCTATGAGGGCAACATGCTAAATGTGTTCAAAATAGTATTTACTATTAGTATGTTAACAATTTCTCCTGCTTTCTCCATTCACATACCTTTTCTTGGATGGATCCAGATATGATTAGCACATAAGGAAGAAACATGAAGTGAACTTTAGCAGATAGCAGAAGACAGGAGAGCTTGGTGTTCTGTTGTTGTTTTTTTGTGTTCGCTCGACCATATCTCACTCTTACATGCTGGCCTTCTTTTAGCGGTATGTATGTTGTGTCATAGTTTACAGCTGAGCTGCAATATCTGCGCCTTTCGGCCTGACACTTCCGATTTCAGCACGCAGTTTTTAAGGGTTCGCTTTCTCTGCCACCTCACGCCTATATGTGTGCTTTACCTCATGTCCATACAATAGTGCAATGAGATGACTGCGCCAGGCTTGGATTGATCTGATTGCAGACCTTCGCTCCACAGGAGCTGAAAGATACCAATGTTGCAGACATTAAAAACTGATACTTCAGGGAGATTTTCAAAACTCAGTGGTGACCAAGGACTTGCAGGCAACAGATTAAAAAAATAAAAATAGAGTCAGAAGGAAGCAGACACACAATGAGAAATCAAACCCCATTTATAACTTATCAGGCACAGACATGGAACTGTGTGTGATGGTATTGCCTCCCCTGCTTTGCAGTAGTGGTCCAACAGTGGCCAAAACTCAAGAGTATCTAATATGGGCTTCAAAGATATCTACCTTCGCACAAGATTACTCTTGGCAGAGATGTAGATAGAATGGTGATGACACTTCTATTACAAAGGGAGTCTTCACAAGATATTCAGAATAAGCGAGAACAATACTGCTTTAGCTGAGTATGTTAACTCTGTAATTCTGCCGACACTTTTGTGAAGGATTTAAGCACTTCTTAAGTTCAGCTCGTTTAAGCCCCCACCCCTGATTTACTCAATGGAATTCTATTATTCTAGTATAGCTCTGTTTAGAGTGTGTGTAGTAAATTGACTGAGACAAACATGCAGTAACTTTAAAATGATTAAATTGAAGTTAAATTTGTATAACTACAAATAACAAAATTTAATAATCACTTTAGGTTTTAACAGTTGGAAAATAATTTGAATAGTTATGGATCAAGAAAAGTTATCATCATGGTCTTTAAGGATTGTGAAGTGTTACAAGAAGTTCAAGTGACAGCATATATTTGAACTTAGCTGCCAATGATGGTTCTGCTCCTTCTTATGGGATGGTTCTTTTCACTCTGCTCAAGCTTGTCCCTGATCAAGGTTGTCGGGAGTAGCTCGTTTCCCAGAAATGTCAAGGAGAGTCTACCACGTGGGTCTTTCGTCTTAAAGCTTAGGCCACTGTTCCCTTCTTGTTCCAGAGATAGTACTTTCTGCTGGTACCACCAATAACTATGGTAAAAGAATAGAATGAAGCGCTCTTCTGAGTATGGCGTTTTCCACCCCATAGTTGTGGGTTCCTATCTTCCCATACTACCATCCCAATTACTCAGACTTTACCCTCGATGAGAATTAAATTTAATCCCTCGGGATAAAACTTTCTTTACACTTAAATAGAATAGCTTTCAAAATTACTTTATATTTAAATGAAAAGGTTAATAATACAGATAGAGTCTGTTTACATATACATCTCCACTGATTGAAAAGTGTTCACAATATAAATTGAATATGTTTTCATTTATGTTTACACTGATTGAAAAGTTTGAAACTTCCATTAACTTTAAAATGAATATTTCCACTTAGACATTTACACTGGTTTAAAGCTTGAAAACTTACATTAATTTTAAAGTGAATATGTTTATATGGACATTTATACTGCTTTGGAAATGTAAGTATTATACTTAGAATGTACATCATTTCTTTCATCTTTCCCTCCCTGCTCTGTATGGAACCTGGAACTACTTTATGCTGTTTATTCTCTTTATGAAACTAGCAATAAAGCAATCACCAGCATGTGCGGTGGTGGTTCACGAATCATCATTCTATACACTGAGGTTGCCAGCATCAAATGACTTTGACATCCACAAGCGAGTTTCACATATTAAAATTCACGTGGTAATATATATATGTTAGTTCACATGTTAGTAATAAAATATGAAATGTAAATCACAACTTACGCCAATCCTGGCTCACAGACTTTTTGCTCAGATGAATAAAAGAAACTTGAATCAGCCTCTTACACGCGTCTGGGGGTGTTGTTAATTTAATAAGACCCCTCTCTGACTTCGTGTGTGGTCCTTCAGTTTCCTCAGTCCCGGTTTCCTTATTTTAAATGTTAGAGATTTCCTGGGCAATATTGTAAGTCCTGATAAATACTACAATAATAGGTGTCCGGTATTTTAAGAAGGAATTCTTCATTGTAGCAGTCTGGTGTCCTGGCGAGCGATTTCTCAAGTGAAATAGCTTGAGAAAATGGTCAAATTATATTCCCTGCCTTCCCTCACCTTCGTTTGTTATGAGCTATAAAAAAAACTGCAATCATATTCAAACAGGCGGGTTATGGGGTAATTTCAAAATATTCCAACATCGGATCATTTTGAACGTAAAGAAAAGATTAACTCTCCCATATTTGGTAATAAGATGTCCGATGCCCTTGTGTACAAACTTACAGACAGATCAGTAAGCTCATGCAACAGCATGTTCAAAATGTAACCATCATTACTTTATCAGAAGGAGCCGCGCTGGTGCAGTGGTTACCAAACTGCGCTGACCCAGGATCAAACCCAGGCAAGGACATTTGAAGATTTTCGTCAACCGGGATTTGGACTGGATTAACTCAAGCCCTGGCAAGAACATTTGAAGCAGTGTCGCCGACCAGGGACTGGCAGCTCCTGAGCCGACCCAGCTCTAATGGGTACCTCCGAAATCGGCGAGTATCTGCCTGAATGGCGAGGGCCACCTGTTTCTGTACAAGAAAAAAGGGATACTCGCGTAAAAATCAGTCTCAGGTTAGACATACTAACCTGAGATTTCGCCTCGAACAATAGCGGGCGTACGCAAAAAAAAAAAAAAAAAAAAAAAACTTTATCAGAAAGTACTCTTGTCATAACAAGTAGGACAGGAAACGCTTATGTCATAAGTCTCTGCCGCGTACACAAAATCTTGTGCTAATCTTAACCAAACTGTGCCGCTCCTTTGCGACTGCGAGTAATTATCTCAGCAAATCTGGGTAGCGTCAAGCAAATATGATTATTATCACCTACAGGGAATGTCAAGCAATTCGACAATACTGAAATATCTGCTACTTAGCAGAAAAATAACGAAGAAAGAAAAGTGCGACAATTGAAAGCACATAATAAAAATCAGTTTCACAAATGTACCGATACTGCCAGAGTGAAACAAAGATCCATAGGGGCCGCCCCGTTTTGTCACACTGTGAGAGAATGAGGGAGAAGGGAAAGTTAATGAACCTGTTGAGAAAAGACAGATGGAGATAAATTTTATTCTTTCTGGCAAAGTCATTAACTTATTGGCATAAAAAAAACACCTTAAATTTGGTTTTAAAAAATTGATTTTGAGGTGTTTATTTTAAGAAACTTCAGATTCTCTGTTATGAAATGGTATGGAAATTATCATAGATATAGGATGTATGAATTAGTAAGATTTTAAAGCTCTGATCCATTTAGAAAAATCAGTGATGCCAAACCTTAAACCCCAGTTTCTCTGAAAGAGACATCTCAGGCACACTATCTTCAAACATGCACATTTCTACTCTAAATTTTGCATTTAAATACATTTTGCACCATTACAATGGGCGTTGAAGGATTTTTCGTATGATAGCAATATATCAGTATTTAAAAATTCCACAATGCGACTAATTTTGTGGGACTTTATCACAAATGCATAAAGAAGCAGAAACTATGTTTATATTCACTGTGAAGCCAAGGGCACTGTTGATGTTATATGGAGCTGCTCTCAAAATTGAGAGAAGAATAATGTCTAGAAAGGGGCAGAAGCAACAGTTTAGTTTCTACATTTCAAAGTGATCTCACAACAGATAAGTTTCTACATGTCAAAGTGATCTCAAAATCAGAAACTTATTGACCCTTGTGATTAACAATTGGAAGGGGATAGGGCTTGAGAATTTCAGGTGACGTCATAAAAACAGCTGCTGTTGATATACAGTTTTACTGTAAAGATGTGAAAAATGTTATAATGTAAACTGTCTTTTGATTTCTGTGTCTTACATGATATAGCCATGATTTTGAAAGTAGTTTCCTTAACTTTTTTTTTTTTTTTTTTTCTGTTGTAGTGCACTTCAGATATGTTGTCTTCCGGCCTTTTGTGGATGAAATCTTGACTGGGAGGATAAAAAGTTGCAGCAAGGATGGCGTACATGGTCAGTGTAGTTATCAGTTTTATACACATTTTTGCTTTGTCTGCAACTAATATTTCCTTCCTTAAAAAAAAACCAAAAAAAAACAATTACAGTAATACCCACATTAGAACTCAGGATAAGATCCCAGAACATGGAGCTCCAAATGAAACACCACATCAAAAGGTCATTAGAACATTCTGTAAATGGAGTAGCATTCCTGATAATGTTATTTTCTGTCTGAGAATATATATTACATTATGGATACAGTAATTCATGGGCGTAATACTCACACTAAATGTACAATAATTAACCTTTATTGCATGATGCATCATGAATAAGTCATTACATCCATAAAACAGCAATACTTGTACATCACAGCAGCAGTGGGTCTTCTTTGAGCTTCGGCTTTTTCTTGAAGTAGGAGTAGAAAGTTAATTCTTTTCTAAAGTATTCTCTTTCAAAACAGATCTTGATAGCAGGAAATCTTGCCAGGAACACCTCTCTTTACCTTACAACTTCACTCTCAGATAGGGTCATTACCAAACTATGATCTGTATGATCGTGGTGGTGCTACTTCTCATGGATACTGTTTTGAGGTTTCTCACTTTTCTGCGTCAGGGGCTTTAGATTCACTCTGGACATATTACTCTGCCTATTCTCAAAGTTCATCTTATCTTAGGAGTCATCATGAGATTGCAGTAATATCTCACCATCGTCATCATTAACATTCTTCAGTTCTGCCTTACAGGCCATTTTGGCAGTGTTTGATGACCGTCTCTGACTAACGTGCTCTGATTGGCTAAATGAACGTTAGCATGATGGCTGCTCTCTGGAAGTTCTTCACTAAGATTTATTTACATGCTTTTATTGCTCTGCCAATTCCCAAAGTTCATCATATCTTAGGACTCATCATGAGACTGAAGTAATATCTCAACATCACCATCATTACCATCCTTCATTTCTGCTTCACAGGCCAGTTTGGCTGTGTTTGATGACTGATTCTGGTTGAAGTGCTTTGATTGGCTAAATGAATGTTAGCATGATGGCCGCTCTCTGGAAGTTTTTCACTAAGATTTCCTTTCATGCTTTTATTGCTTCTGCTGGGAGCCGCGCTAGCGTAGTGGTTACAACACCGCTCTAGCGACCGGGTGATACAGGATCAAACCCGGGCGACGGCATTTGAGGATTTTTCGTCGACCGGGATTTGGACTGGATTAACTCGAGACCTGGCGAGGACATTTGAAGGAGTGTCGTCGACCAGGGACTGGCGGCTCCTGAGCCGACCCAGCTGCAAAGGGTACCTCCGAAATCGGCGAGTATTTGCCTGAATGGCGAGGGACACCTGTCTCTGTACAAGAAATAAAGGGATACTCACGTAAAATCAATGTCAGGTTAGACATAAAAAAATAATAACCTGAGATTTCGCCTCGAGTATAAGCGGGCGTACGCAAAAAAAAAAAAAAAAAAAAAAAAAAAAAAAAAAAAATTGCTTCTGCTGTTTTACCATAAACTCCGGCAGCCATTTTAGGACTGCATCTTCATGAAGCCCACTTCTTGGGGACTTGTTTTAGGCTCTGTGTGGTTTTCATATATTGAAATGAGTGGTGTTGCCTGTTCTGTTTGGGATATAATTAACAAATCCAACTGTTTGTGATTTTGCTGTATGATTGACTTTCCAAATATGTCATTTACATTTTCCATTGGATAGAAAGTGTCACCTTGTGTTCTCATTGCTGTGATAGTTTTATAGAATTCTCATGGGGACTCTTGCATTATTGTTGTAGTGGATTTGATGGTATTGTATGATGGTGATATTACTAAGTGTGATGCATGAGGTCAGCTGTGAAGGCTCCTGAGATAAAATGTAGCTGTGAATTGTCAGAAGGCCCTTCTTGCTACCACTACGACCTCACACCTATCTTTTTTTTACTAATGAATGTGGCTACGTTAAATGTCTAGGGTAATGATATGTAATGTGTTGTGGTAGTTTACATACACACACACAGATATTTACTAAGTCTAATAATATTAATAAATGTTATAATACACAGAACTAACTCAAGTGTTTAAAATTTTGATAGTAATTTTCTTTACATTTATTTGTTCTGAACCAAGGTTTTATTTTGGTCAGAACATATGAAAGGTTTAGCAATTATGAAAGAAATGCATGAATATTACCTAATAAATGCAAGGTGTGTACATATATATGTTACTAGACTAGTTAATATTATTACTGTTTATAGTTGTAATCTATTTGGGAGAACATTTAATGGATGTGCTGTTGGGGTGGCCTCATCACTCCCTGTCTATGGCGATTACACATTGTCCAGTTATTTGATGGAAATTTTATGGGTGTGTTAGGAAATAAGTTGAGTTGGTGAATTCTCAGCAGACCAGACGCTCATGTAGCTTGAAGGTGTAGCTCTGGTGCTGAGATCTGGTGGCCCCACCTCTCCGTGCTTGGGGGCAATATCAGAAGTCTGGTGGCCCCACCTCTCCGTGCTTGGGGGCAATATCAGAAGTCTGGTGGCCCCACCTCTCCGTGCTTGGGGGCTATAATAGGCTGCTCTGACAAAATGTTACTGCACGGGTCCACTCTGGTAATATTCAACAACTCATTTGACACCGCATTGGTGCCAACTGAAACTCACAGTTCTGCAATCAAAGTATTAGTCATGTGTCAGAATTCCATCCTCTAACCATTTCTGGACACAACACTACACAACAACAACACCACATAGACGGGTCAGATCTTTCTGACCAAACAACACATCTTACCAAGTTGGTTTCACATAGGATAAGTTCTCCCAGACTACGTATTCTGAAATATGTTCATTAGCTTCCTGCCATAGAATAGGATAGGTGATATGTTTCACTGATCTCAACACTTGATCTGTCCTTCATAATCCTTGCTGGAGTTTATGTATTTTATTTGTCTCTAGACCCTGAACTGGGGCGGGGGGTCTAGAGCGAATCCTTACTTGTTGTAAGGGACAGATTATGCTATTGCAGTATCAAATCACTCGAAACCTTAAACAAATATTAAAATGTACAAAGAAATAATTTCAGTCTTACCAGAATTATGAATATAGAACACAGTTAAATGCTAGCAAAACTCAGCTGAGCTGCTGGCCTTAGTATGGCGTCCCTCTAAATATTTCAATAGCTTCTGGGAATTACACCACTTAATAATTCACTGTGTCTACTAGGACAACTTATAATGAATGGCACAAAATGCGCGTCTGAGCGCCGATAATATATTCATCTATGGCAAATCACTGCCTTTTCTTTTTCAAATTCAAATATCCTACCAAAAAAGTCATTTCAGTCATACCTCAGTCAAGTATGCCTTATTGTCTGTTGGTCCGTCCGTCTCTACTTGCGTTTCACAAAAAACACACTTGTTTTTTTTGAACCAACCCTGCCTTCCCCTACACAATTTTGCCTTTAAAGTTATTTTTAGCCACAATTCACCATACCACCCCGTCTCTTCATTCCAACTAGATTTTAGCACTTGCGTCTTCAAGGCCACAATTTTTTGAAAATTAGTGACATGTTTTATTTCAATGCAGACGCTCGCTGATATGAACAACACAGTCTTTTGTCAATATCTTTCTTATTATCTGTCCGTCTGTATAAATGAAAGCATATTATTTCACTGCTCAAGATGGGCCATCCGGCCAGCTAGGTTTTATATTCCTAACCTTATTATTAAGAAAAGTTACTTTTCAAATATTTTCTAGAATCTTCTGGAATGCGTTCATCACTGCATTCAAATAAACGGGCTAAGTTATCGCAAAAGCGTCCCAGAAATGACTGTGGCGTATAATATCCAAGGTCCCTTTTGTCGATTTCTTTACTTTATGTCAACTTGGGGAACGTGACTTTTTCCTCCTTTCCCCACCACTTGCGTCTTTTAGCCTTGCTAGTTTCAAGCACGCGTTCAGTCAGATTTTTCCTTTTGATCTCCATTCTCATCCCGTTCCATTTTGCCTTCAAGTCTAACAATTTAATTTCCATGGCGGGTGATGACCCGCGGCGTGGGCGATCATGTATTCTAGCAGCTTACGCATTAGTTTTTATCCCTACGTTGTATCATTGGAGATATTTTAACGTTGTATCATGGTTAATTTTGTGACAATTGTTCATTGAGATTTTCCCCATATTTAATATAGGAATTTTCTTTGGTGTGTTATATTACTCCTTTGCTATTTCTCTGCGCTGTTTTATATTTGGTGTAATCCTCATCTGTTTTATAAATGTGCTTCTTGATTTGTGCTTTCAACAACGCAGTGTGGAAGATTGAGTTGTATCACACAAGACAAACTGATATTATAATATCACAGAGTGAGTTGTAGTGCTTATTGTGGTCAAATTCATTGCAATCACTCATTTTTTTATTAGTCTTATTCTTCACACTTTTTCATGTGAAGCATCACATCATAGATTGAGTCACATCATATGTTACATGTTCAGGGTATGTTACTGTTTTGTATTTTGACTTAACTGTTTCTTATAAACCGAGCAGTGTATATTAGATTTAGAACCATTACATTTGATTACAAGTCATCGTAGTTTTTGCCATGTGCCTCCCCTAGATGTACCTTCCTTCAGGAAAATCATTCCAGGTTTGCCTGTCCCGTTTTATCAGTTCCAGGCTTTTCCATATCTAGCTCGTCCCTGTCATGTTTGTCTCCAGTTCTCTTCTCTATGTATTTTCGTTTATCTACTTCTCTTGCCTTGAGGATTTCAGAACAAGGACTGCATTTTAATGTTATCAGCAGGTTTCCTCAAAGTGTTTTCTATCCATTGCCAGCATTTTCTTTTTCTCATCTTCTTTTGCACTGGCCCCTTGTTACTGTTTTGTATTTCCACTTAGCTGTTTCTTCTATACTTTGCGATGTAAGTTAGATTTAGAACCATTACACATTTTATATTGCATTTATTAAGCTTGCTTAATTGATTCAAGATAATGTATATTGTTATTTTTTTGTGACAAATTTGATAATTCTAAGTCTATTATTGATTAATTTGTAGTTCTTTTATTTATATTTGCAGTGACGATGGGATTTTTTGATGACATAACCATACTTTCTGATTCCTTGCAGCACCCATCTAAGTTGTATCCTTTACTAGCATTATGACAGTTTATTGTGGCAGGCTTAGCAGTGTTCAGTATTGTTTCAGCTATGTCCCTTTTCTTTTCTTGAATCATATGTTATCTATTTCAGTAAACATTTTTATGGAATCACTTCAAAAATTGAGGCTGTTATTCCATCCACAGCCGTCGTTGAGGCCAAATACCGAAACATATGTTATCTATGTCAGTAAACATATTTACAGAACCACTTCAAAACATCAATACTTAATAATGTTAAACTCTTAACTTTTGCATAATTATACTTGTTAAAATTAAAAATTTTACAGTTATTTCAAAAATCTGTTGAGAGTCATGCAGTGAGATGTGGCTAGCCAAATGCAGCTACGGGCAGTATGTTGTGCAGGCCTGGTTTAGATCTTTTCCTGCATCAACAGGATGAGTGATAGGTTAAGCCTTCTGTGTTAATATCAAGAGAAACAAATAATATAGTGCGATGAATCATTGTTCTTGACCATGTGATGATTCAGTGTTCTTTAAGCATTTGATGAATCAGTGTTCTTAACCATGTGATGAACCAGTGTTCTTAACCATGTGATCAACCAGTGTTCTTTAAGCATTTGATCAACCAGTGTTCCTATCCATGTGATGAATCATTGTTCTTAACCATGTGATGAATCAGTGTTCCTAACCATATGATGAGTCCATGTTCTTAAACTTGTGATGAATCAGTGTTCTTTAACCATGTGATGAGTCAGTGTTCTTAAAACTTATGATGAATCAGTGTTCTTTAACCATATGATGAATCAGTGTTCTTTAAGCATGTGATGAATCAGTGTTCTTTAAGCTTTTGATGAACCAGTGTTCTTAACTATGTGCTGAATCAGTGTTCTTAACGATGTGATGAATGAGTGTTCTTTAAGCATTGAACGAGTGTTCTTAACCATGTGATGATTCAGTGTTCTTTAAACTTGTGATGAATCATTGTTCTTTAACCATGTGTGAATCATAATTCTTTAAGCGTGTGGTGAATTAGTGGTTTTAACCATGTGATGAGATGATGTCTTTAATCACCTCCAGCACATGAGTGAAATAAGGTATATATTTTATATATCTCAAACCATTTGGATGTCAGTTTTTTAAGGTAAGATGATTCCTCTTTGACTTGAATATCAAGTAATGAGCAAGAACAGCTGTGGTGTTGGGAGTATGAGTCCGGAGATGACGGCAAAGTTGACTTACCTATGGAGATTGGAGGAGACATCAGGTAATAAAGTGGGCATTGACCAACAGAAAATGTGCTCTATTCTGAATTCACTATGATCTACCAGAGTGACAGAAGCAATTTACATTTATGGCTTGTTTTGTTTGTTTCATTTGTATTTGTGCATTTAGATAAGCTCTCACTTTCTCTTCTCTACTGTTTTTGCTTGTTTGTTCCTGACGTAGACCATATGGCCGTAATATATGCCATTTATTTGTCCTAGTAAGACATTCTTCCTATTTTCACTCACCCCCACCATATATTCTGAATGTTTTTTTGCTTAACTCTTAAATGTTGTGGATTTCCCATGTTTGGTGCAGAGAATTTTCTGTTGCCGTGTTTTAAATAGTGTTAAAGTTGAAGGATCAGTTAGTACCATGTTTGTTTAAAGCAGTGGTTCCCAAACTGTTTTCTCTGGGCCATACTTTCAGAATGAAAATTTGCTAGTGCCACACCTAATTTTTTATTGATAAGAAATACCTTCAAAAACAAAAAAATCAACTCCTTGCAGTGCTTTATAAAATACAGAAAGTAGTAAAAAATTTAGATCTGGGGGACCACACAGAGGTTGGGTGTCAACTGAGCAAAGTGGAGACAGTTTGTTGGTACCTTACAAGATGCCACTAGGTGTGAGGGTCACTGATTGCTTTGTCAGTCAGCAACCTATGACCAAAGAAGATTACATTGTGATTTTTAAGTAAATCTGCAGTGTTATAAAGGGAAGAAAACAAATATTTGCTGTATTTTAGTTAGAATTGAGTGGTATGTAAAACTTCTGGTCAGTAAACATTTGTCCTTAGAATCTTGACCAAGAGCTCTTTTATCATTAGGCAGACAACAAAAAATAAAGATGTATGATGTAGCTTAATTTGATTATGGGTAAATTGATAGTTGCATATGATACATTTGTGGACTTTGATTGTAGTATGTTTTAGCTCTTAGTATACGAGCGGCCTTTTAGAAAGGCCGATGATCGATCCCCGTCAATAGCGAAAATGTATAGGTGAATGCATGTTTAAAACCACTGAACAATTTAGTTACGTCATGATATAGGGGTTTCATTTCTTCACATTTTGAGCTCGTATACTAAGAGTTAATGGGAGTTTGAGGTTTGTAGACTTTATTTGGCCAATATCAGGTTTAAGGTTGTGGATGTGAGAACAGCAGACTTTATTTGGGCATTTTCAGGTTTAAAGTTGTAAGTGGGAGAATAGTAGACTTTATTTGGGCATTTTCAGGTTGAAAGTTGTGAGTGTGAGAATTGTAGACGTTATTTACCAACATTGTGTTCATTGTTGTAGACATGAGAATTGTAGAACATTTTTAAAAAAAACCATTATCAGGTTTAGAGTTGTGGATGAGACATTTGTAGACACAACACCATCAGGTCCAGAAGAAAGTATCTCCATGCCCCCACCCACATCCACTGCCTCAGGTACACCTCTGCCCATCTGTGATCCTGGTGCCAAGAAAGCTCCCTACATTCTTACTGTAAGTACTGAAATCTTGTAGCTAGTTATATTGAATGTAGCACATTATTGGCTCATGTCTTGGACACATCTTTTACTCTTTTCTTCAGGTGATTCTCATTTTTCTTATGTCAGCTGGCATGTATTTCATTCACTCATTCATCTCTAACATGCACTAACACCATAAACACCCATCCATGGTTGGAAAGGAGCTACTGAACAGACTTGGGGATTGAGAACTAGTATGCACTGCTCTCTGATGAATGGAACCAATTTTCTTAATGTCAGCCTGCATGTATTTCATTTATACATTCATCTCCTTTTTGGCTCCTTATGAAGCATGGACCCAACCCTGCCTCCTTATTGCAAGAAGCCAGCATCAAAGTACATGTTCCTGCAGGTTTCTATATTGCTCTTGTATATTCCATGGCCCCTCTCTTTTGGCTTTGACCTTGTTAGGTAGTTTACTCATGGTTGTCTAGCGATATCTAATCAGACAGCTTAATCAGCACCATTTGAGAAAAGAAACAGCTTCCTGCTCACAACAATTAAAGGAAATATTCCTTGGGTTCTTGTAATTCTCTTATCTAACATGTGTGTCATACTAACCCAATTTAGTGAAATAAAATTCTATAATCTTTACTCTGTCACAGTGAGATAACATTCTGTCACTTTTACTCTGTTCACTGAAATAATAATTGGTAAATTTTTTTGTTTTCTGTTTCATTGAAATATCATTCATTCACTTTTACTCCGTTCTTTAAAATAACTATTGCTTGTTTTTTTATTCTATGCCGCTGAAATAACTCACTTTTATTCTGTTACAATGAAATATCAGGTGTCAGTAAAATAATCTTGTCAGTGTGTGACAAATAGCATGTCGATCACCTTTATGATGCATCAGTGAAAGAACATTCTATCACTTTTTTCCCTGCCATTGCAGTTATAGTCTTTCACCTTTATATATTTCAGTGCAGTAACTTTCTATTATCTTTACTGCATCTCACTGAAATAGCATTCACCTTTTTGGTGTTTCAGTGAAATGACTGGTCACGAGACAACAGGTACTAACACGAACATCTTTGTCCCTGACAACAGTGAGGCTATTGCTGTTACCATTAACCTAAAACCACAACAATGGCAACATTGACCAGAGGACAACTTTTCAAACTGTACATAGCAATTAATAAGTAAACTCAATGGCTGTCAGTCTCAACATAATATAATAATAACTAGTACATGCCATATATAAGAAGTACTTAAAAGGCACAAGAAACTACAAATCTATAGACTTGGCGAGGTGAAAAAACCAACTTTTTTACAAATTTCTCTAAGGCAAATGTCAGATCAGCCTGGAATTAATGCTATTCTGATCTCATGCTCTAGCTACAAAAATACAATCTCAGATCTTTCTGAAGAAGCTCAAAGCTAGATATGATACTCTAAGGGGGAAAAAAATGAAAAGTAACATAAACCAGGTGAATATGCACTAACCTATACTGTAGTTGTCATCACACTGTATAATAGCTTAAGAAAAAAAAATCATATTGAAAGTATCATTGATGTCTTCAAACAGTAGCTAACACTACACACTGTAGGTCTGTCTCATAACCACTAGTTCAACAATTGAAAATAAAGTTGCTTAGAATATGCACTACAACAGTGTCAATGATGTTAATGGAAAGCACGAAGCACATGACAAACAACCACCAACAGGTTGGGGGACAAAGATGACAGAAAAAGAAGGGAACAAATAGATTTATGCAAAACCAGACCTATTTAACGAACAAACACACGAGATTAAAAAGATAACATATTTACAATGATAGTAATATACTGATGGAAGAACGCGACAAAAGGAAGACTTAAAATACAACTAAATGTATAAACAAACATGACCAATACAGCTAACACATTTATGTGCAACTAATTATGCAGGGCTACAATTAAATTATCTGCCATCAATGTTACCTATACCTTGTAGCGGTATGGCAGCTTGTGTACCCTGACAATCCCCAGAGTTATGCCAGTGGGAGTTTTACTCCTGGTAGGTTCAACCAAGCTGGACTGGTCTGCGTCGGTAGGGGTCAGACAAAAGCTGGTACCCTGGTCCTCTAGGTTGGGGGTTTTAGCTGAGGGCCGACACCCCTGTCTATGTAAAAAATCGCACATGTTACGGAAACGACAACAAATGGAAAAAAACTTTGATGCGGGACGGACATCCGGAGTCTCAGGCTCGTATGACTGACAGTGGTGAAAGCCGAAAGGAAGCCATTGGCATGAAGGTACAAAAGGAAATGGAAACTGCACCCAGGTACAATCTTATTATAGTAATGGGAGACCTCAATGCGAAAGTTGGAACACACAATAATTATAACGAAAGAGTAATGGGGAAATGGGCATTGGAACAGTAAATGAGAATGGGGACAAATTAATAAGCTTGTGCAGTAT
This sequence comes from Oreohelix idahoensis, assembly GCA_024509875.1. Taxonomy (NCBI): domain Eukaryota; kingdom Metazoa; phylum Mollusca; class Gastropoda; order Stylommatophora; family Oreohelicidae; genus Oreohelix; species Oreohelix idahoensis. The sequence goes on along the minus strand of JAMPIV010009151.1, from coordinate 199,805 downwards.
TAACAACCTGGTCATTGGAGGAACACTTTTTCCACACAAAGAAGTGCACAAGTTAACGTGGGAATCACCAAACGGATGGGACAGAAACCAGATAGATCACATAATGATCAATGGCAGATGGAGACATGCATTACAAGACGTGAAAGTAAGAAGAGGCGCAGATGTGGGAAGTGATCATCACCTAGTAGTAGCAAGACTGAAGGTGAAACTCAAAGCTGCTGGACCAGTTGCAGTCAAACAGAAAAGATATAACATCAAGAAACTTAAGGACCCCCTTACCAGAAAAGCTTTTGTGGTCGACGTAAAGAAGCGATATCAGTTTACCAAAAGCCAGGAAAGAACAGAGACCGATGATGTCGATCAGAAATTAAACACCATCTCAACAATATACAAGGAAAGCAGCAAGTCATGCTTGGTATTCCAGGAAAGAAAGAGCAAAGACTGGATAACACCAGAAACGCTAAACACCATAGTGAAGAGAAAGGAAATGAAAAGAAAAAAAACAGAAGCTAAGTCTCCCAAGTAAAAGGCAATATATAGTGAACAGTACAGTCAGCTGGACAAGGAAGTAAAATGTCAAACCTGTGCTGACAAAAGGACATTTCTGGATGACCTTACAAGACAGGCAGAAGAGGCAGCACTGAGAAATGAACAAAGCACAGTTTATAAAATAACTAAAACTATCAGTGGAAAACGAGGTGCAAACAACATAATGTTAGTAAGAGACAAGCAAGGAAATCGCATCACCACAGCACAGGGGCAGGAAACAAGATAGGCAGAGCACTTCAGAGAAACACTGAATAAGGAACCACCAGAGACTCAGCTGAATGTTCCTGTGGCTGAAAGTGACTTAGACATAAATACAGACATTCCACGAAAAGAAGAAATCATCACAGCTATCAAAGGGTTAAAAAATGGAAAAGCGACTGGTCACTACAATCTAAGTGCTGAGTTATTCAAGGCAGACACTGAACTAGCAGCAGAACTATTAGAACCACTATTTGCACAAGTCTGGGAAACTGAGACAACACCAACAGAGTGGAGTAAAGGAATAATTGTCAAATTGCCCAAGAAGGGCGACCTTGCAGACTGCAACAACTGGAGAGGAATTACTCTCCTCTCAGTTCCCAGCAAAATACTAGGCAGGATAATCATCCAGATAATTTCAAAAGCAGTTGACCATAAACTGAGGAAAGAACAAGCGGGTTTTAGAAAGAACAGAAGATGTGCAGATCATATATTAACCCTCAGGAACATTATAGAGCAGAGCTCAGAATGGCAGAGACAGCTATACATTAACTTTGTTGATTTTTCGACAGCATACACAAGGACAGCCTATGGAAAATACTGAGGGCTTATGGAATTCCCAGCTGCATTGTTTCCATCATAAAAAGCCTCTATTCTAACTTTACTTGCAGTGTTGGATTGAGTAATGTAACTTTCGAAGTGAAAACAGGAGTACGTCAGGGATGCCCCTTATAACAACATTATTTTTGACAGCCATAGATTGGGTGATACCTCAGACAACAGAGGGCAGTCCAAGAGGAATTAGGTGGACAATGTTTTCTACACTGGAAGACCTGGAATATGCAGATGACATTGCACTACTCGCGCATTCACATCAACACATCCAAGAAAAAACCGATAGACTGAATAAGTATGGCCAGCAAGCTGGCCTGAACATCATTCTGAAGAAGACAGAGGTCATGACACTAAATGTGGGCAATCCTGAGCCAATAACAGTAAGGAACCAGAAGTTAGAACAGACAGACACATTTACTTACCTAGGATGCATAGTAACGCCTGACCGCGGAACAAGCAAGGACATTAACAACAGAATGAATAAAGTGAGAACAGCCTTTGTTAGTCTCAACAACATTTGAAAGTCTTCCCAATACAGCACAAACACCAAATTAAGACTGTATGAGAGCTGTGTACTTTCTGTGCTTCTCTATGCTGGAAAGAGAAGGAAATGTCGAAATTGTCCTCCTTCCACACAATCTGCCTAAGGAAAATTCCCCCGAATCTTTTGGCCAAACACCATCAGCAACCAAGAACTAATTATTCGGAGTAATCAGGAGGACATGCACACCATCATAGCTGGCAGACACTGGAGTTGGGTTGGCCACATCTTCAGAAGGGACCCTGATACCATCACAAGAACAGCTATGCTATGGACCCCCGAGGGAAAGCGAAAGAAAGGCCGACCAAAAACAACTTGGCGGAGAACTGTGGAAGCCGAAATGCAAAGAATGAACCAGAGTTGGGGCACTGTACGAAGGATGGCCACCGACCGAGCAAAGTGGAATCAATTTGTTGCTGCCCTACAAGACGCCACCAGGCATGATGGCCACTGACTGCTTTGATGGTTGGCGGTTATGGATCAAAGAAGATAACTAATATAGCAAAACCCTAAAGAAAATGATTCAACACTAATTCCTTCACAAAGAAGAAACATTTGTTGAATTCACCACCCAATCCTAAAAGCTGTCGGGGACAGAAAGTGTTATGGAGGGCAAAAAAAAGTTACCCATTTTGATAGAACCTAAAAGCTGTCTGGGACAGAAAGTGTTAAGGAGAAAAAAGAATTATCCATTTTGATAGAACCTAACAGCTGTCTGGGACAGAGAGTGTTAAGGAGAAAAAAAAATTATCCATTTTGATAGAAATTAACAGCTGCCTGGGACAGAGAGTGTTAAGGAGAAAAAAGAATTATCCATTGTGATAGAACCTAACAGCTGTCTGGGACAGAAAGTGTTAAGGAGAAAAAATAATTATCCATTTTGATAGAACCTAACAGTTGTCTGGGACAGAGAGTGTTAAGGAGAAAAAAGAATTATCCATTTTGATAGAATCTAACAGTTGTCTGGGACAGAGAGTGTTAAGGAGAAAAAAGAATTATCCATTTTGATAGAACCTAACAGTTGTCTGGGACAGAGAGTGTTAAGGAGAAAAAAGAATTATCCATTTTGATAGAACCTAACAGCTGTCTGGGACAGAGAGTGTTAAGGAGAAAAAAGAATTATCCATTTTGATAGAACCTAACAGTTGTCTGGGACAGAGAGTGTTAAGGAGAAAAAAGAATTATCCATTTTGATAGAACCTAAAAGCTGTCTGGGACAGAGAGTGTTAAGGAGAAAAAAGAATTATCCATTTTGATAGAACCTAACAGTTGTCTGGGACAGAGAGTGTTAAGGAGAAAAAAGAATTATCCATTTTGATAGAACCTAAAAGCTGTCTGGGACAGAGAATGTTAAGGAGAAAAAAGAATTATCCATTTTGATAGAACCTAACAGTTGTCTGGGACAGAGAGTGTTAAGGAGAAAAAAGAATTATCCATTTTGATAGAACCTAACAGTTGTCTGGGACAGAGAGTGTTAAGGAGAAAAAAGAATTATCCATTTTGATAGAACCTAAAAGCTGTCTGGGACAGAGAGTGTTAAGGAGAAAAAAGAATTATTCATTGTGATAGAACCTAACAGCTGTCTGGGACAGAAAGTGTTAAGGAGAAAAAATAATTATTCATTGTGATAGAACCTAACAGCTGTCTGGGACAGAAAGTGTTAAGGAGAAAAAAGAATTATTCATTGTGATAGAACCTAACAGCTGTCTGGGACAGAAAGTGTTAAGGAGAAAAAAGAATTATTCATTGTGATAGAACCTAACAGTTGTCTGGGACAGAAAGTGTTAAGGAGAAAAAAGAATTATCCATTTTGATAGAACCTAACAGTTGTCTGGGACAGAGAGTGTTAACGAGAAAAAAGAATGATCCATTTTGATAGAACCTAACAGTTGTCTGGGACAGAGAGTGTTAAGGAGAAAAAAGAATGATCCATTTTGAAAGAACCTAACAGTTGTCTGGGACAGAGAGTGTTAAGGAGAAAAAAGAATTATCCATTTTGATAGAACCTAACAGTTGTCTGGGACAGAGAGTGTTAAGGAGAAAAAAGAATTATCCATTTTGATAGAACCTAAAAGCTGTCTGGGACAGAGAGTGTTAAGGAGAAAAAAGAATTATTCATTGTGATAGAACCTAACAGCTGTCTGGGACAGAGAGTGTTAAGGAGAAAAAAAAAATTATCCATTTTGATAGAACCTAACAGTTGTCTGGGACAGAGAGTGTTAAGGAGAAAAAAGAATTATCCATTTTGATAGAACCTAACAGTTGTCTGGGACAGAGAGTGTTAAGGAGAAAAAAGAATTATCCATTTTGATAGAACCTAACAGTTGTCTGGGACAGAGAGTGTTAAGGAGAAAAAAAAAATTATCCATTTTGATAGAACCTAACAGTTGTCTGGGACAGAGAGTGTTAAGGAGAAAAAAGAATTATCCATTTTGATAGAACCTAACAGTTGTCTGGGACAGAGAGTGTTAAGGAGAAAAAAGAATTATCCATTTTGATAGAACCTAACAGTTGTCTGGGACAGAGAGTGTTAAGGAGAAAAAAGAATTATCCATTTTGATAGAACCTAACAGTTGTCTGGGACAGAAAGTGTTAAGGAGAAAAAAGAATTATCCATTTTGATAGAACCTAACAGTTGTCTGGGACAGAAAGTGTTAAGGAGAAAAAAGAATTATCCATTTTGATAGAACCTAACAGTTGTCTGGGACAGAGAGTGTTAAGGAGAAAAAAGAATTATCCATTTTGATAGAACCTAACAGTTGTCTGGGACAGAGAGTGTTAAGGAGAAAAAAGAATTATCCATTTTTGATAGATCCTGACAGTTGTCTGGGACAGAGAGTGTTAAGGAGAAAAAAGAATTATCCATTTTGATAGAACCTAACAGTTGTCTGGGACAGAGAGTGTTAAGGAGAAAAAAGAATTATTCATTGTGATAGAACCTAACAGTTGTCTGGGACAGAGAGTGTTAAGGAGAAAAAAGAATTATTCATTTTGATAGAACCTAACAGTTGTCTGGGACAGAGAGTGTTAAGGAGAAAAAAGAATTATCCATTTTGATAGAACCTAAAAGCTGTCTGGGACAGAGAGTGTTAAGGAGAAAAAAGAATTATCCATTTTGATAGAACCTAACAGTTGTCTGGGACAGAGAGTGTTAAGGAGAAAAAAGAATTATCCATTTTGATAGAACCTAACAGTTGTCTGGGACAGAGAGTGTTAAGGAGAAAAAAGAATTATCCATTTTGATAGAACCTAACAGTTGTCTGGGACAGAAAGTATTAAGGAGAAAAAAAGAATTATCCATTTTGATAGAACCTAACAGTTGTCTGGGACAGAGAGTGTTAAGGAGAAAAAAGAATTATCCATTTTGATAGAACCTAACAGTTGTCTGGGACAGAGAGTGTTAAGGAGAAAAAAGAATTATCCATTTTGATAGAACCTAACAGTTGTCTGGGACAGAGAGTGTTAAGGAGGAGAAAAAGAATTATCCATTTTGATAGAACCTAACAGTTGTCTGGGACAGAGAGTGTTTAAGGAGAAAAAAGAATTATCCATTTTGATAGAACCTAACAGTTGTCTGGGACAGAGAGTGTTAAGGAGAAAAAAGAATTATCCATTTTGATAGAACCTAACAGTTGTCTGGGACAGAGAGTGTTAAGGAGAAAAAAGAATTATCCATTTTGATAGAACCTAACAGTTGTCTTGTTAAGGAGAAAAAAGAATTATCCATTTTGATAGAACCTAACAGTTGTCTGGGACAGAGAGTGTTTAAGGAGAAAAAAAGAATTATCCATTTTGATAGAACCATTTTGAACCTAACAGTTGTCTGGGACAGAGAGTGTTAAGGAGAAAAAAGAATTATCCATTTTGATAGAACCTAACAGTTGTCTGGGACAGAAAGTGTTAAGGAGAAAAAAGAATTATCCATTTTGATAGAACCTAACAGTTGTCTGGGACAGAGAGTGTTAAGGAGAAAAAAGAATTATCCATATTGATAAAACCTAACAGTTGTCTGGGACAGAAAGGAGAAAAAAGAATTATCCATTTTGATAGAACCTAACAGTTGTCTGGGACAGAGAGTGTTAAGGAGAAAAAAGAATTATCCATTTTGATAGAACCTAACAGTTGTCTGGGACAGAGAGTGTTAAGGAGAAAAAAGAATTATCCATTTTGATAGAACCTTACAGTTGTCTGGGACAGAGAGTGTTAAGGAGAAAAAATAATTATCCATTTTGATAGAACCTAACAGTTGTCTGGGACAGAGAGTGTTAAGGAGAAAAAAGAATTATCCATTTTGATAGAACCTAACAGTTGTCTGGGACAGAGAGTGTTAAGGAGAAAAAAAGAATTATCCATTTTGATAGAACCTAACAGTTGTCTGGGACAGAGAGTGTTAAGGAGAAAAAAGAATTATCCATTTTGATAGAACCTAACAGTTGTCTGGGACAGAGAGTGTTAAGGAGAAAAAAGAATTATCCATTTTGATAGAACCTAACAGTTGTCTGGGACAGAGAGTGTTAAGGAGAAAAAAGAATTATCCATTTTGATAGAACCTAACAGTTGTCTGGGACAGAGAGTGTTAAGGAGAAAAAAAAGGTAACATTCATTCATTCAGAATTACCATTTTCCTTTTTATTCCCTATAAGCTACCACTGCAGTTGACCTCCACTTGCAGGAAGCCTGCACACAAAACATTCACATGCAGTTGTAGCCATGGTTTCTGTAGCAATTTGTGTTACATGGTAGAGGTTGCCAGCCCCTTCCCACAACCTCATATTAGTCGCCTCGTACAACAATGCCTGAGGGAACAGTAGTCCTGTTCTTTCTTTGTCTTATACGAGACCCACGGGGAACTGCACAGGTCCTTTCATTCATGAGTCATGTATTTCTATTGTTATTTGTTTGACATTAACTTGAGTCCGGTATAAGATATGAAATGAGTTTAAAAAATATGTGCGTATGTGTGGTGTATGGGGTGGGGAAGTAATGGGAATAAAGTGGATTATCAATAAATCAGTCAGTACCTTTCAGCCCCCCCCCCCCCTTTTTCCTGTCCTGTGCCATCTGTTCTGTGTCTTTCCATGTCTGTATCCCTTTAGTGTCTTGTCTCCAGTTCTCGTCTCCACGTGTTTTATGGTTCTCTCCCCCCTTCCCTCCCTCTCTCTTACTGTGGGGATTCCAAAAACAGGGACTGTCTTGTAACTGACAATCTGGTTGTCTTCATGTGCATCTTATCTGACACCAGCATCTTCTCATAACCTGGTGTTTGTCTGGCTCAGACGTCAATCTAGAGCAGCATTTCTTAATCTTTTTATTGTGGAGGAACCCTTGAAATAATTTTCAGGTCTCAGGGAACACCCTGTATAAAATTATTATATCTACAACTCATGGTACCTTATCGTGGTCAGTAAGTTTTATATCTACAACTCATGGTACCTTAGCGTGATCAGTAAGTTTTATATCTACAACTCATGGTTCCTTAGCATGGTCAGTAAGTTTTATATCTACAACTCATGGTACCTTAGCGTGATCAGTAAGTTTTATATCTACAACTCATGGTACCTTAGCATGGTCAGTAAGTTTTATATCTACAACTCATGGTACCTTAGCGTGGTCAGTAGGTTTTATATCTACAACTCATGGTACCTTAACGTGGTCAGTAAGTTTTATATCTACAACTCATGGTACCTTAGCGTGATCAGTAAGTTTTATATCTACAACTCATGGTATCTTAGCATGGTCAGTAGGTTTTATATCTACAACTCATGGTATCTTAGCGTGGTCAGTAGGTTTTATATCTACAACTCATGGTATCTTAGTGTGATCAATAGGTTTTATATCTACAACTCATGGTACCTTAGCGTGGTCAGTAGGTTTTATATCTACAACTCATGGTACCTTAGCGTGGTCAGTAGGTTTTATATCTACAACTCATGGTATCTTAGCGTGATCAGTATGTTTTATATCTACAACTCATGGTATCTTAGCGTGGTCAGTAGGTTTTATATCTACAACTCATGGTATCTTAGCATGGTCAGTAGGTTTTATATCTACAACTCATGGTATCTTAGTGTGATCAGTAGGTTTTATATCTACAACTCATGGTATCTTAGCGTGGTCAGTAGGTTTTATATCTACAACTCATGGTATCTTAGCGTGGTCAGTAGGTTTTATATCTACAACTCATGGTATCTTAGCGTGATCAGTAGGTTTTATATCTACAACTCATGGTATCTTAGCGTGGTCAGTAGGTTTTATATCTACATCTCATGGTATCTTAGCGTCAGTAGGTTTTATATCTATAACTCATGGTATCTTAGCATGGTCAGTAGGTTTTATATCTACAACTCATGGTATCTTAGCGTGGTCAGTAGGTTTTATATCTACAACTCATGGTATCTTAGCGTGATCAGTAGGTTTTATATCTACAACTCATGGTATCTTAGCATGGTCAGTAAGTTTTATATCTACAACTCATGGTATCTTAGCATGGTCAGTAGGTTTTATATCTACAACTCATGGTACCTTAGCGTGATCAGTAAGTTTTATATCTACAATTCATGGTACCTTAGCATGATCAGTAAGTTGTAAATATAATAGTCCAGTAATAATTATCAAGCTCTTTTGAGTAGAGAATAATTTTTTTTTCTCTGGATCTGTTTATTTTGGCCAACGCATTAGCCTACTCTTTTTGTGTCGCCCCCCCCCCCCCCCCCCACCACCCCCACAAGGGAAATCAACTACTTCAGTGCAAGTCTGTAGTGTGGTAGTAGAAACTTTAGTTTCTCCTTTTTAAAATTTCCTACTTGATTTTAAAAACAATTTGTTTTTATATTATCCAAGTAGGCCTAAAAGTCTTAACACAAATTTCTCCTCTACCAGATACTAATGAAATATGGTATGTGCAAGAGTGAATACGGTCCTATTGCACACTGCCATACAGTGCTGCTCGGTCACTGCTCACCACTGCGAACGCTAATATAGCATGGCGCGCGCTAAGTTAAAAAAACAAACGGACGTTTACTTTTTTTTTTTTCCAGTCACTACCTCTCGTGGAAGCCTAGCGTTCCATGGAACCCCAGCTGAGAAATCCTGATCTAGAGTAAGCATGGGGAAAAATTGTCATACAGGCAAACCAATTTACATGCAAATAAACTTGCAGGACAGGCATTCAAGCAGTCACAGTGATATAATAGACATTCAGGATCACTGTTTAAATAGACACATACAATATAACTCTAACATCACATTCATGCTCAGTTATAGAGTAAACAGAGCTTGATAGAGCTGTGTGAGGAATTGAGCGAGAGAAAAAGAGGGAGTAATAATAAGTAAAATAAAATAATCAATACAGTTGAGTGTTTGTTTTCTCTTTATATAATCCACAGGGCTCAATCAGTGAAATGGGTCTAGGGATGCTTTCATGGTGGAATTCTGGCTGAATTTTTTGTTATTAAATTGTTATTGTTTATATATGCCGGTGTTGACTATCTTTTTAGGTGATTTCATACAGTTGTGTTTCTGTAGGGGTTTGCAAATGCATGTATTTTTTTTTTTTTTTTTTTTTTCCTTAACCAGCAGCACTTGGGCTTTCAGCCCTTCGGCCCAATGACATGTCATTAGGAGGCTGGGGAACCTGAGGATTTTCCTTCCAACCCGGTCAGGAGCTTCGCTCCTTCCCATCCACAGAGGGTTTATCACAGGAGCCGTTCAGGCTATTCAGTCAAATTTCCGGCCGTAAACATTTCTTCAAACGCCGACGCCCGGGTTTGAACCATGAACACCTGGTCGCCAGTACAACACCGAAGCCATTACACCAGCGCGGCTCCCACAAATGCATGTATGAATGTCACATATTGTGTGTGAATGAGTGAGTGTGAGAAAGAGAGATAGTAGGTTGGGAAGCAATAGTTTTGGAGGCTGAAGGTAAGAGGCTGTAGACTCTAACAGAAAAAAAAAATGGAACATGTGATCTTTGAATTATCTGTTATTTAGACTGGAGATATCTTCTGATGGTCAATTTTGCATCATGTTATAAAGCTCTCTCACCTGTGTGTTACTGTAGCCTGAAAGGGGAGCAAAGTATAGTAACAATAACCTACCACGCATGTCATAAGATGCGACCAAGAAGGGTTGGATATGGTGCCGATTACCCCATCCCATAGAAAATTTTAAACCACAAAAAAAGTAACAAACAACTTGAACAAGCCAACTAAGGGAAATAATTCAAATCAGCCATCCAAAACCGAAGAAGGTCCTCTGGTAAGGAGACTCATGACGCAACACAGAGAAAGCCAAAAGTATTCTGGGTTGTTGGTTAATATTTTTTTTACTATGAGAATCTCCAGAACTGGCAACTGGAATGCTAGTGAAGTTCAGTAGAGTTTCATGTCATAGATTATTATTCCTGTATTAACAATGTTACGGAAGATAAAAAATTCATGTGTTAATTTTTTATTTAAAAAAAAAAAAAAATTGATATACTATAGATTCAACAAGTGATTTAAAAATAAGTAGTTATTTATATTTTGTGAATGAGATGTTCAGACGATAACATAATGTGAAGTCACGTTCATTTGATAACTGTGAACTAAGGTTTAGAATAGTATTTAATGAATTGTGAAACGAAGGTTTATATTTGTGAGTTCAAATAAGTATTCACTTTTGACTTCTTGAAAATGCTAATCTTATTACTTTTTTTAAAAATGTACACGCGTTTTTCTATAAATGCGAGTAAGTCACCCGCCAAAACATGGCGGTAAATAATTACGTTGTTCTTTGTCTGCTACATGTCCTCATGATGGTACCAATTCTCCCTTGGTTGTGGTCACTCATCTCGATACATTGGTTATGGAGCAACACGTCCGAAATGGTATGGGGCAGAAGTGACAACTAAAGTCAATGGACAGAAATTTGGCTAATTAATTAACAACTACTTTATCACAACTTGTTTTGTAAATGTTTTAAAATCTTGCCTTGCTACTTATTAACAAAAAATACACATAATAAGTCCAGGGTGCTTTCGTAGAACAGGATTGAAATAGTAGGATGAAGTCACCAATGAGGAACTGATGACAAGAACCAGACAAGTGCCAATGGAACAAGAGATGAGAAGAAGATGCTGGATAGGACACACATTGTGGAAACCTGTTGATAGCATTACAAGGCAGTCCTTGTTCTGGAAGCCAAAGGGAAAGAGAGGCAGATGTAGACCAAATAACACATGGAGAAGAGAACTGGAAACAGAGGGGAAAATGAAGAGGAAAACATGGAAAGAACTTGAACGGATGGCACGGGACAGGAAGACTTGGCATGTGTTTGTTGAAGGCCTATGCTTCTTGGGGAGCTAAAGGGTATTGATTCATTGGCTTGCTACTTATTTAAAAAAAAAATCATAACAAAAAGTTCAAAATAAAATGTACTATTACTCCGTTTCCGAATCATTATTTAAAGGGGTATCGACATGAGCGACTAAATCGGCTAAATTACTACAGATGTAGCAAATTCCCTTATTTATCTGCTGCTAAATATAAATATACAGCTATTCTTCTTCTTCTTCTTCTTCCGTCCTTAGCCAAAGACCGACCAAGCAGTCAGAGGCCATCACGCCTTGTGGCGTCTTAAGGGCAACAGCAGATTGATTTTCTCTGTTGTAGTTTCCCATCACGCCTAGCGGCGTCTTTAGGGCAACAACAAATAGATCCGTCTGCCGTTGTTTCCGTAATCGGTGTGACAAGCCAACGGGTGATCAGCCCATTGGGAAAATATACAGGTATACCTCGGAGATATTGCGGGTTCGGTTCCAAACCACCGCAATAAAGCGAATATCGCAATAAAGCGGGTCATACCCATTTTTTTGGCTTCCCAGTGCATATAAAAGTCTAAAATCATGTTTACACTGTCTGTTAAGTGTACAATAGCGCTAGCTAAAAAAAAAAAAAAATGTACTGTAAAATAAAAAATATTTTATTGCTAAAAATGTGCTAATCTTCAGCATCTGAGCCAAAATCTATCGGAAGACGAAGGCACGTTCTAATAAATAAACCTAAATAATTTGAAGAAAAAAAAAAGCGAAGTATACCTGTAAGATACGTTCTTTATGCTCACCCGAATTGGAAATGGGGAAAATTCATGAAATTGTGTCCAGTCCCCTACATCCACCATTATTAAAGATGGAAACAAAATGAGCGTTGTTTCAACAGGCGCGAAATTCAGTTTCCCGCCCGAAAAACGCCAGATGAAAAAATTGCAACTTTGGTGGTAAAAGGATGTAACATAATAACGCCAAAGAGGGATAAAACAATTCAGTATTACAGGAAAGGGAGTCAATCCAACTAAAACATCCGGTTATAAATAATTTTGATATCTGTCTCTGAAGAGACAAAAGAAAAGAAAAAAGACTCCAGCACCCTCAGGCATGTCGTACAAGGCAACTAATATGAGGTTGTGTATGGGGCTCGCAACCTCCTCATGTCAAATAAAAAATTGCATCAGAAACTACCGTACAAGAGCATGTGACTCCTTGGAGCAGGCTTCCGCAAGGAAACTAGCTGCAGTGGTGGCTCTATGGTCTGTAAGGGCCATAAAGGAAGATGATGATTTCAGTATGCAAGGTTGAAAGAATATTTTATGGTAGTGTGGCGAATTGCCCGTGCTTTTCATTTGTCTGTGTTTTACTTGACTTCTCTCCTGTGCCCCTCCCTTTATTTTCTCTTTACCCGTACCTTCTCATAATTTGCACGCAACGACTCAGGCTTTGTGTTGTTATTTTTTGATCGCTGACTTGTTTTTAAACCACATTGACTCCCATCTGTGCCGGGGGAGAGTTGCTTGTGTACGGTTACATGACAGTTTCCGGTCTGAAGTAGCGAGACATGTTAATTGAACAACCTTTGTTAAAGTACACACAGGCGGGGAAATATTTGCATTACGTCAGGATGATCAGTTTCGTGTATTGATAATCGGGAGATAAAACTGCGAATGTGCCGACAGGTGTGTCTAAAAACACGGCAGTTTACCTTAGGTGTGTAACACATAAGGAAGGGAAACCCGAGGCCTGTAAACAGTAAATAAATATTAATAATAATAATAAATTCTTTAAGCACCAAACACGGCGCATAAGGCAGAAACCAGTGCTCTCCAGGTTGTTCGTTGTGACGCCACTCCTCTTAGCTCTTGCACATTATTTAGGCCCAACGTTCTTCCTTCTCTTATTATTGTTCTTCTGAGTGTTTTTTTGGTCTTCCTTTTTTCCTCTTACCCTCAGGAACTCAAGTGAGCGCCTGTAGTGGTATTCTGTTGTTTTGCATTCGTAGGACATGACCGATATATGACCATCGTCTTTTCCTTATATAGTCGGAGACATATTTCTGCCTAGAGTCTTCTCTTATTTGTCGATTAGTCTTGAATTCTTTCCAACTGATGTTCATGAGTTTTCTAAGACATTTGTTCTCGAATGTATTCAGCTTGTTCTCCAATGATTTTGTTATTTTCCAACTCTCACAGCCGTATGTTAACACTGAGATAACATTTGAATTAAACAGACGAAGCTTGGTATGCATATTCAATGATCGTAATTTCCAAATGTTAGATAATCTATTGAAGGCGCTAGCTGCCAAAGCAATTCTAGTATGAATTTCTCTTGTTGTGTGACAAACATAAAGGTATGTTTTCAGGCACTCGTAAGAAATAAAGAAGTAGAACACTAGACAACAGTAAAACAAAAGACGTGAGTGGCTTACCCAGGATTCGAACCCCAGACCTTCCGTGCGACAACACCGCCTAGCTATGCAAGCGAATCACACTATCCTCCCAGCCATCTAGGCATCACCAACAAAATGATGCTTCGATGATTGGTCATCAGTGCGAACCGCAAGACACAACACCGGAAGTTTACAATGGGCAGTTCAGCCTAACAATGACGCAATCACTTCTGTTGTTCCCCTATTATACAGTATAGGTCAGACTACACAATATTAAGGTCTTTGTCTTGTGTTCGTTATATTTCAGTGCCAGTAGCGAGTTGTGCGCCATGTTGATTTTGTGAACTTAGCAGGATATTTCGATGACGTCGTTTAGGTATTGTATAAGAGTTGTTCTTTATATATGGTGTCTCTAAGATTGTTTAGGGTGTGACCTCTCGCATTATAGCGCGAGCCTTCTTTATAGGATTCTAGTCGCAGTGTGGTGTAGCGTTAACTACTTTCAGTCATGTATGCTCCCCCAAACGCTACACACACTTATTAGCTGCACTATTTATACAGCACTTATTCATGCGACAGTAAGTGAGGAAGAGGTAGACCAAAAACCACACGGAGAAGAGAGTTGGAGACAGACATGAAATGTATTAGTAAGACATGAAAGCCTTCCGCTAATGGCACAGGAAAGGAAGACTCAGCATAAGTTTATTGAAGGCCTATACTTCTTGGTTGATGTAAAGAGACGATATCAAATTGTCAATAGCCAGGAAAAGACAGCGACTGGTGACGTTGACCAGAAATTCAACACCATTTCAACTATATATAAGGAAAGCAACAAATCATGCTTGGGATTCCAGGAATGAAATAGACAAGATTGTATAACACAAAAAACGTTAAACACCATAGCGAAGAGAAAAGAAAGAAAATAGAAGCAAAGTCTCCCAAGTTAAAGGAAATATATAGCGAACAGTACAGTCAGCTGGACTAGGAAGTAAAACGTCAAACCTGAGCCAACAAAAAGAAATTTCTGGACGATCTTACAAGACATGCAGAAGTGAAATGAACAAAGCACAGTATATCAAATAACTAAAACTAACAGCGGAAAACGGGGTGCAAACATTATTACGTTAGTGAGAGACAAGCAAGGAAATCTCATCACCACAGCACAGGGGCAGGAAACAAGATGGGTAGATCACTTCAGAGAAACACCGAATAAGGAACCACCAGAGACGCAGCTGAATGTTCCTGAGGCAGAAAGTGATCTAGACATAAATACAGACATTACACGAAGAGAAGAAATCATCACAGATATACATTAACTTTGTTGATTTTGAAAAGGCTTTTTGACAGCATACACAGGGACAGCCTGGGGAAAATATTGAGGGCTTATGGAATTCCAAACTGCATTGTTTCCAACATAAAAAGCCTCTAAGCTAACTTTACATGCAGTGTTGGGTTAAGCAATCTAACTTTTGATGTGAAGACAGGAGAACGACAGGGATGCCCCTTATCAACAACTTTATTTTTGACAGTCATAGACTGGGTGATGCGCCAGACAACAGAGGGCAGTCCAACAGGAATTAGATGGACAATGTTTTCTTCACTGGAAGATCTGAAATATGCAGATGACGTTGCACTACTATTACATTCACATCAATACATCCAAAAACAAACAGATAGACTGAATAAGTATAGCCAGCAGGTGGGTCTGAACATCAGTCTAAAGAAGACGGGTTGCCTCCCCTTAGCTCTGCAGTAGTGGTACAACAGTGGCCAAAACTCAAGAGTTACTGTTGTGGGTCTTCAAAGGTGTCTACTTTCGCACAAGGTTGCTCTTGGCAGAGTTGTAGTTAGAAGGATAATGATGCTTCTACCTCAAGGTAACTTCTACAAGATATTCAGAAAAGCGAAAACAATGAGGCTGAGCAAATGTTAACACTAGTATCTGCTGTCACCTTTTGTGAAGGATAGGAGTTTCTTATAATTCGTTAGCTCGTTCAAGCCCCCAGCTGAGTTAATTCAGCGAAATATTCCTCTTATTATTATTGTATAGCTCTGTTTAAGTAGGGTTACCATATAGTCCAAGGCAAAAAGGAGGACAATATTCAATTTTTGGTCATGAATAACGGTAGGACACTATAATGAAAACAAGTAGGACATGTTTATTTTAATTAGAAAATCACAGGGGAATTTATTTTTTACATATCAAACAATAAATTCATCAAATCAATTTGATTTTGTGTTTATTGATATATTAAGATGATAAAAATCTTCGTTAACAACGACGGATTACTTTTTAAATACACATAAAGGCACACTGTTGCCCTCTGCATTATGCCCGATTCCACTTCATATTTTGCTATAATTAGGAAATGCAATACATGTCTCCAAGGAAGTCAAAATTTACAAGTGTTTCACTTAGATCTTTTGACATTGTTTCTGGTGCCTTATTTGGTGTATTCTGCGCCTTAATTTATTTGAGTGGTAAACCTCCAACTTTCAAGTGTAAATATAGAATGATTATTTCAAACATTTTTTCCAAGCGGTGTCATATCAGTAGTAACCCCATAATAATCAACACTTTTTTTCTTCAGTTTTTCAAATCTCATATTATTACGTGGGTTACCGCCAGAGTGAAGAAAAAAACGTCCAATCACTGGAAATTCGGACAGAACAGGAAATTCACAAAAATGTGTGCGGACAGTAATTTTTACCCCCAAAATAAGGACTTGTCCGCATGAATGAGGACGTATGGTAACCCTATGTTTAAGTGTATATAAGAAATTGTCTGAGACATACGGATGTAATACATTCAAAATGATTAAAATCAACTTTAGATTTGTCTTTATACAAGTAACAAATTTAATAATCAATCGTAGTTAACAGTTTGAAAAATGAATAATTCTTTAACAAACAGTAATCATCGTCGAGTGATGTTATGGAGTATTGGGTAAGAGTTCACTTTGCAGCTTTTATGTTTCTACTTAGCTGTCAATGAGGTTCTGGATCGTGAAACGTGTGTGTAAACCCACTTCTTTGTTAATACATATGCACAGCCAATCCACGTTCAACAGACTGAGACAGATTAAATTACACGAAGTATACGCCATCTTGTTCCCCCAAGATGGTGGCAGACAGAATAAAATTAGGCATAAGCCCTGCATTTCGGGACTCGGTCACGGAATGTACGAAACCGCCGAGAACCAATCAAAAGAGTTCCTTACGCACTGGCAGATTCCTTGCGTCTACCTATATAAACGGGCGCATTTTATTTTAAAAAACACACACAAACACGAAGGCCAGCACGACCGACTGGGGAAAGAGAAAGCTGTCAACAGTGATTTATTGCTTACCTGCGTGACCGGGCACTCTTGCTTCACTAAAGTCGAGTCCAAATCTGGCTTGTATTAATCTTAGAGGGTTTATTCGTGTCATCAGAGAAATAGCTAAGGTAACTTGTTGAAGATGCCTCTTACACATGTTCTGGGGTGTTGTTACTTTACAATAAGTTCCCACTGACTCCGTGTTCAGATTCCTCAGATTCCTGTTTTCCTTGTTGATAATGGTAGAGTTTTCCTGGGCTCTTAAGTCCTCAAGAAGTTTAATCAAGTCCAGTCCGATAAATGAATTCTGATTCTATTCTTAACTCTGGCAGGTCTAGTTGTCTCTTGACGAGTTGAATTTCACAGTGCTCTAAACGGCAAAGGTGTCAAGTTATATTCCCCCTTTCGTTCCTGGCACGTGTTGTTTACTATTAGGCAAGGCTCCAATCGGAAAAGTTGTTATGCCTAGGTCTACATTCCAAATGCCCGCCAATAGTTTCAAACATGCGCGTGGCAGGATGAGTTTATGAAAAATATTTCCTCATAGGAGTGTTATAGAAAAGGTCACGTCTCCCAAATATGGAAGTGAAACCTTCGAATATTCTCGTCAGTGATAACAAATATTTTCTTACTTTTATCTCAAGTAATATCCTCGCAATAATTCTGCCGGAAGCTTGTTACAACATTCTGACTGTCAAATGCGTGTCTGTAATCTATCCGCACGCCTTAGGTAATCATAACGCTCGGTCACTATGCGAAACTGACCAGGCCCATCTGGGGTTTTACCTGTGCCTAATCTTATCAAAGCCGAGAAGCTTAAAGCAAACATGACGAATTATCATCGAAGGGAGTGTAAAATTGATTAGAAAATTGCTAATCGTATCTTCTTGATAGCAGAGAAAGAAATGTGCCGACAACGGAAATTTAACGTTATCAGTACGCACAATAAGTTGGGGTAAGCCGTAACATATATTTTACAATTTGAATTTGACAAGTTTGTATTTGCTAGTCGTTGTAAAAGTCCATACGAGGCTGGCAACCTCGGCATATGAAAATAGTATATTCATAAACCACTACAGCAAACGCTGGTGATTGCTTCGTTCTAGTTCTCACGGGGAACCAAAAGCAGAGTTATCCCCAGACTCCAAATGGAGGAGGTAGTGAGTGATGATTACATCAGTTTGTGCATAGTTTATATTATCATTTTGTGAGCTATATGTAAACTTAACCATGTTCATTCAGGCACAAGCCATTGCTCTGGGCTCTGTCCAGTCACATCTTTTTCATATTAAATTAACTTAAAAATTAGTGGTGGTTTTTCATCATATTACCTTAGTTATGATGCATTTTCAGGGATGATAAAATTTCTGAGACAAAAACTGGTGGACGGACAGCGGGAAAGGCGCCTGATTAATATAAGAAAAACAAAGATCCAGCAGAGGCGTTTGTTCCTTTTACTTTTTTTGTTTGTGGTGCGAGTCTGCAAGACCAATTGTGGTACGAGGCTCAAGACAATTTGTGGTACGATTCAACGCTGTGAATCTGATTCAGACGCTTGTTGTTGACACTAGACGACTACGTTCGATGGGCTTGTGGAGATATTAACACTGACACCAGGAAAGGGTATCCCGTGCACCATCGCTCGAGACGTGCTTTTGTCACAGAAAAATGGATTGTCGAAACAGCAGCAGCCGCATTCAGAGATCTGGCGAGTCATACTTGTAGAAGGCCAGCATGTTATGAACTCTGTAAAAGTTTTTTTTGGGGCAAAACTAATCAATTTCCACCTTAACCTCAATGAGGACAAAATTTTTTCTACATCACATCTATCACCCATATTCATTTTACCTCTGTTAATTCAGTTGGGGGCTTGAACGAGCTAAATTATAATATATTCCTTCACAAAAGGCAGCGGGCTGATACTAAGTTAACTTTGCTAAGACACATTCAGCATTGTTCTTGACTTCTGAATATATTGTGAAGACTCCCTCAAGGTAGAAGCATCATCATTTTCTATCTGCATCTCTGCCAATAGTAATCTTGTGCAAAGGTATATACCTTTGAAGACTCACATTAGATACTCTCGTTTTTGGCCATTGTTGGACCATCACTGCAGAGAAAGGTGAAGCATCCCGTGACAGGCCCCATGCTCGGTAAGGAGCGCAAAGGAAAATGATAACGCTAAAAAAATGACTAATACGAAGTTGGTCATGTGTGGTGGTTTTAGAGGTTATTAATGTTAAAAAGTAAGAGTCAACAGAGTGAGGTCAAGCTATGTAAGTCCCTGAGTCTAATAGTTGATGATGAGGATGTATTCTCAGGGTACCTAACCGCTACCACTCTCAGATCTCATTCTGTGTAATATTTTAGGTTCTATTATGTTATATGGCTACGTGTCTAGGGTGATGTATGTGTGGTGATATGATGATAACTTAAACACAACTGTAACTCAATATAATGAACTTAAGTAAGGCAGTGGTTAAAGTTATAAAATTACTTTACAATTTTTATTTTCCTGATCCTCAATTTTTTTGGGAAACAGGAATGTTCAACTCAAAAGAAATATGTTTATATACAAATTTAAATAAATATGAAGGACATCGTGTCCAATAAATGTTATTACTAAAATGTTTCTATAATTGTATCCCCTGCTGAAGTAATAATGTCTTAAGAGATGTCACTAGTGTGAGGGACTGGTCTTCTCATCACGTCACAAGAAAGTTTATTGAAAGTGTGGAGAATAAAATATAATGAGATGTCATGAGCCCTCAAGATTTGGGCGTATCTTATTTTTCAGTTGAAAGTGGATGGCTTGCTGGAAATACTGCACACTCTTTCACAGCAGTGTCTTCTGGAGGCGGCTACTACAGTTTGACTTCAAAGTATAAGCAACCGGCAAGTTGCCTCGTATTTTGCAGCTCCAGGTTATGTCTCACGTGGTAATAGGTGATGCAACCCTGCAACAAGAGGAACAATTCCTCCCTAAGTACACTTTTTTTTATATATCTCCACAACTAACAACTAAACATCATTAAGCATTCTTTGTGATCAGTTGCATGTGCTAACCAATAGCTTCAGTCCCTAATTTTATGTGACTTCTTCACACTCAGTGGGTACCTTCTCCTTCCCACATGGCTTCAACGCCCCTGTCACTTTAAACCTTTTTTTTTTATCTTCCCTATCATCAGCTGGGGTACACACTTTTCTTTTTCTCTTTCTAGTGATTGTTAACTCTTTTAGTATGACATCCTATTTATTTATTTCCAGGGGTTACTGGGACACTGTGGCCTGCAGAAAACGGCCAGTAGTTTCTGGACTTACAATCGTATGATTTGTAATGGTAATATGCAAACACAATGTAAATTCATTTCCCCCCTCCCAAGTCTGCTTAGGCAAGTGCCTGCTAGGATGTCGTAATTCTTTTCCAATTGCAATGTCGTACAACACAAATTTATGGCTCACACCCTTGTGGCCGGTACATACATATAAAATTAATAAAGTCATTTCTCTTACCGCAAATAATGAATCATTCACACAATGAACCAGATGACTAGCAGAACGATGGCACAAAATTCAGACTGCTGTCGTCCAGAAGGTAAAACCTATTCAGAAAAGCTCCCCTTCTGTTCTCATCTTGGCACTGCGGTTATAATTTTCAAATGGCGTTCTAGCCTAGAATGCGTTACATGTTATCAATCTCACTAGCCAATGAAACAACGCGTCCAAAATTTGACTCTTTTGAAAACCCCAAGCATTGAGTGTTAATCAGTGCGTTTGCTAGTCTGATTTTATTTATTTTTATCTTTGTCATATCTCAGCCATTTATGGACCGATTTCAAAAGTTAAAATTGATTATTAAACTGCCCTTTGGCCTCTATCATCCTATCTAGTTTTCATCTAACTATTCTTCATCGTTTTCATCTATGTAATTTTATTGTAATTATTTACTCTTTCTTCCTAACCTGTCGTGTGGTGAGTACTGGGGCAACTACGACAGTAGTTTTTGCCAGGAATAGTCTATGAGATATTAGATATAAGGTCTAGAAATTGGCTCGTTAAGAAATAATAAAGACCTATTCGAGATAGGGACAAGAAGACAGGAATGCGAATGCTTTCCACTAGACAGTGTTTTCTAATTAATTATGGAAAGAGTTCTGTTTCCCCACGACCTTAGCTTCTGCCCTTAGATCCCGTAAAGAAAAAGCCCCCAACCTCACCTGAGTAGAGAAATGTTCCTATAGGTGAATATGTAACACCGATAGCACGAGTGACACATTAACAAACTAGATAATGATCAAACGATCGTTGGGTTTATTAATGAAATATCCACACATATAGGGTTAGTAATGGTTAGAACGTGATGACGGTGAAAGACGATTCACACAAAACACACAGATGAGATAATAAAATTGCAGTTAATTAAGTAATAGTTAATTAAGAATGATAAAGTGAAATGATGATGTGATATGATACGTGTTACCAAAATGGTGAGTACACTACACAGTCCATGTGCCTCTAACTGCTTCTCCTAGATATGAGGATTCACATGTATGCATAAAATGTCCCAAGTTGTTATACGTTATGTCGAGTGGGGTATCTCTAAGCTGAGGACGTTCTGATGAGAACTGTTGTCGTACGGAGAACGCTGACGAGATATCTATGTATATTCCTTCACTGTTTGAGTATATCTCTGTAGTGTTGATCAACAGTTAATAGCTGTCATATGAACAAAAGGTCTGTTGTCTAATCTGCCGAGGGTACTGGCCAGACTAGATATTTTCACGAAATGTTAGTGATATGTAGACTCATAACCTTGCATATGTAGTCGTGATTCATAAAATATATATATAGTCTGCTTCATAGAATGCGCTTAAGAGGGTGTTGCACTTGGTATAAATATGCGATTCCTCTTTTGAGCTCTTTTGCTTGACTAAAGATAATAATGATCTTTCGAGTGATTTGAATTTATGATGACTCTGTATTGAACTTGTGATAACTCTGTATTGAACTTGTGAGCAAGCAGTATATGGTGACGAAAAATGCTGCGTCCACCTTCTGACTTGTGGGTGAGACAATATTCCTTTTTAATTGAGGAATGAAAGATGTCCAATGGCGAATTCTGCTAGCCAAATGTCCGTTTTTGATAACTTATTTCTGGTTAGACGTCAGACACGTTGCGTGTAGACTCAGACTTCTGATGAACTGAAGACACACAAAAGTCTTCGTAAGTTTTTCACATTTAACATCACTGGTTGACTTGCATTTAAACTACTGCTCATTATTCATCTCTCTCTCTCTGAGTTCAATTCTAATGATGTTAAATATCTTGTGCATGAGAGTGTGTGCGCATGGGAGACTGTGATGATGATGGTGACGTATGAACTATTAATTACCTCCTATCATCCTATCATCTTCTAGGAAAATCTTCTGATTTTATTAATCAGTTATGCCAAGAATTATTTGAAACTTTATCTTTCGCACATTTTAGCTGTGAGGTTAAAATAAACAAAAATAAGAAAATGTATTAATAAGTATAAGATCTACTAACCTTCTTTTCCCTTCACAAAATCCTTTAAGAACACAATTCATCACAGAACTGAATTATATCCACTCTGAATAAACACGTGTATTAGGCTAGGCGTTTTTGGGATTAATCTCTTCCTCACAATGTAAAAAAACTGGACTCCTTCCTCTTGCAAGCTACGCAGTAGATTATATTTCTGCCAGTCCAATATAGGTTTCTTGTACAGCTCCGCCCATACCAACCAATCCTTAATGGCCCCTCTGGTCACTCATTCACAGGATCGCTCTTGTCCCTGTCAGTCCAAACGTGGGTGTAGTTTGACCTCTGATTGTTTATTGTTCACCTGGCCAAGGTGGGCGTCCAATGTGGTAAACCAACGCTTGTCTGAACCGCGGCCGACCAAAGATAACACCATTACAGCATGAGACGTTTTCCCCTGGCCAATCTGGGCGTCCAATGTGGTGTCACAGAAATTACAGCATGCCCAGATGTTTGATTAGGATGACCAGATGTATTTTCACCAGATTTATCACGATGCAATGTGGGCTTCAAACGATAATGTCAGGCATGGGGACTCAATCAAAGGACTTTTATTTCCCCCGATGAAAGAACAAATGTGGTTCTCTAGATACCGGTCGCGAGTAATCACAACGATGAAATAGCAAATGTGGGTCGCAAATATGGGATGAAAGAGCAAATGTCGGAGAAAATACAATATGAAAAATGTAGGAAAAGATGGAGCAAGAAGGCCTTTGCGCTCGTTTATCACATAACCAAATAGATTTTCTAAGGCAAGATGATGTAATATAAGGGAAATTGTTATGGTAAGATATTAAATAATATTAGCGCTATCATTCAGAACATCCCTTTTATTTACTCTCTTTATTTAGAAAGCAATACATTATCTAAGCTTTTCCCCCTCCGCCCCTCACAGATTTGGTTTTAGTTTCATTTTCAAACGCATAAGTTAGGCTTGTTTTTTCCTTTTTAACCCACCCTTTCCCCTCTCTCCCTTTTCAAGACGAAGTAACAAGTTGGTTTTCTGCCATACTTTCCGGCTTTCGTCATAAAATATTGGGAAGGGTAACGCGAGCTGCGTGTGTGTTTGGGGGATGGGACTCACTACGCTTGGTCTTAGAAAAATTCAAATCTTGTGCCAATCGTGGACTGTTTTGATAAGCGAGGGCCTTGATGCAAAATTTCAAATATTGTAGTTATTTATAGTTACAACCTTCACTAAATAATAGGGCGGGTGTGTATGCGTTTGCGGGTTGTAACCCTTTTAAACGATAATAGTAGAAAAATTTCAAATATTGTGTCCAATTCTTAGCGGTACGATTGACCTTGTCCTTGGCAATTTTCAAATATAATAGTGGGGTTTATAGGGTGTAATTTTACGTTACTAGATTTTAGGCGTACGTTAGTTAATTTTCAAGCAGGGAAATTTGAGCGGGGGGTACACAGATCCATTTCACTACAGCATGGTAGCCTCAGTATGTAAAAAAGTTGCTACAGAAACCTGAGCACGTGAATGCTTTGGTGAAGACTTACTGCAAGGGAATCAGCTGCAATCGTGGTTGTATGCTTTGTAAGGAGCGAACATGTAAATGATGATAAAATGTCTTTAACTTCATTGATTGATAAATGTGGCCATAACTATACTTATTTCCAATCAATAATTGACTAGGTCCGTCATCTGAATCTAATTTCAGTCAAAGATAGATACGTCAATTGCTAAACATACTTACAGTTTCTGTACGACTAGACCTAAATTCTGACTCTGAATTTCAGTCATTCACAGAGTGTCATACAGTTACTGTACGATTGGACCTATACTCTAATTTCAGCCGTTGACAGAGTGTCATACTTATAGTTTCTGTACGACAAGACCTATATTCTGATTCTAATTTCAGTCATTGACAAAGTGTCATACTTACCGTTACTGTACCATTCGACCTATATTCTAATTTCAATCACTGACAGAGTGTCATACTTGAACGACTGGATATATATTCTGAATTTAATTTCAGTCATTGATAGAGTGTCATTGATAAAGTTGGCCACTCGAAAAGCAGCAGCTGGGAGACTTTTGCAGAACATAAATCGAGGATTCCTCAGCAAGAGAGAGGTTGGTAAGAAAACGAAGATGGCTGTATACCGCTCCATGTATGTCCCAGTCTTGACATATGGATGCGAGTCATGGGCAATGACTACAACCCATAAAAGCCAGATCCAAACCTCAGAAATGAGGTATCTGAGGAAGGTGGTTGAAGTAACAAGAAGAGACATGGTCCGCAACCAGACGATACGTCAAGGCCTAAAAACAAGGCCTGCAGACCCAAGTAGAACAGTCCCAATTGAGATGGTTTGGCCATATCTGCAGAATGGGAGAAGATCGGCTACCACGACAAGCATGGGAAACAAAGAGCCAGGGATCCAGACCCCCAGGACGACCCAGAGTCCGCTGGGAGGACAACACTAGACAATCTATGAAGGACCGTGGACTAGAATGGAACCAGGCTGTCGTAAATTTTACAAGACAGGTAAAGGGATTAATTTGGTCCCGTCTGAGTAGAGGTGATAGTGGTAAATAAGGGAGAAATAAAGTATAAGAAATAGATTTTACGAGTGAATAGTTTAAGTGTAGAATCTGTCTCTGGATTGAGAAGATACTCTAGTCCAGCCTATCTTTACGACTGTAATTTATTATCAGACAATCCTACTCTCCATACATGTAACATACGTTTAACCACTCACTCACACACACAAATATGTGACTACAAGACACACAAACGTGAAAAACTATGGATAATTGGGTATGGGGCTGACCGACACGATAAATAAAGTTTTGTTTAGTTTATTATCACTTAAACTTCTCACAACATCAAACATATAGAAATCAATATAAATCAAGTTTTTACAGATATATGAAAATAACCCCATAAGTGCCCTCCCCTCTGTTGAGAAAAGATCCCGCAAGAAGTTAAAAATCTAAAAGGTCAAAGATTAACACTAGGGTATAGAATAGACAGTAAAGCTGTCACAGATGGAAATAGTGCAGCAGTGATCATCCACTTTTGCTCCTCCCCATCTAGTTTATGTTTTGCTACAGGAACGCCGGATTCACAAGTGCAATTAACACGTGAGCCGTTTGGCAATTAAGCACGGTGGACCAGAGAGAGCGCGGAGCATGGCGTAATAGATTCTTTGATCAGGGGGAATGTTAAGTCTGAGACGGACCTGGGATTGTAAAACTTTCAGGGGAATTAATTGCGTAGCTGATATTCGGCAAGGCGGAGATGATGAAAGTCAAGCCAGAGAGGTTGTCGGCGGTAGAGGTGGTAAAATTACCTTTGATTCAAGAATCGAACGGAAAATGGGCTCGGGTCTGGCAGTAGGTGTGACTTTCGCATTAAACAGCGAAAGAACGGAATTTACGAATATGTACCATGTCTCTCCGATAGCCATGATCAGTTGGTCAGAAATCTATCTGGAATTCACTAGCTCGATATCTTAGATTTCTCGTACAGAGTGAAAATTATTAGATTTTCGTGGAGTGTTTCATTTTTCTGGTTGCGGTAATTTATATACTAGCCTTTAAGTGATTTAGTGTGTTTAAAGTTTTCATTATAATTCACTGAGATTTTCTGTGCTAATTAAATAACTTATAGCTAAATCTTTTTCAGCCGTAAAGTGAATTTAATTACTCGCTATTTCCCAGTAAGAGATGTTTTAAATTGACAAGTACATACATTAAATAACTGTCTACTGACGGTTTATATTATTTACTTCTATCCATTTTATGTAATTTTTTAAAGGACTAGTGTTCATATCACGCGTTAAAAACGATAGGATAAGCTAGACACGTGTGTTTTAAATCTAATTTATAACGGAGTGGTGAAGAGGTCCTATTTTAACACGTGTTAGATATGATATTGATAATTTAGTTAAATGTTTATATTTTCTTTCCTAAAATCTAGGCTGATCAACCTGAGTACTAGCGGGTTTTTTATGGCCATATGAACTTATGATCATACGAACTTACAATATTATAAGCATCCAGGGATATTTAATATTGATGAGCTTCTTGCTGTGACCTGTGTGGTCCAATTTTCCTCATTTTCATGAGAGAAACCAGAATAGAACCATTACATTATAACATTAACTGGACCAGAACTATTACCAGATTTACTTATATCAATCTCATCAGCCACCTGTGGCGAAATATATTGTCAGCAACAATTGTGTAACTTAACCTAGCGTCTCAGCCACCTGAGGCTAAACAAAAAATTAGCGGAGAGTAAAGTCCCTTGATAACAGAGCAGACGACAATTTCTAATGCTAGTGGCAGAAAATGGATACAAAGTCAAAGTGTATGTTAATTTCATAGCTTTGGAATGAAGGAAATCAAACATGTTCTAACATTTCTAAAACCTTGAACATTCCTGAGCAGACTGTCTACAGAGTTGTGAGTAAATTAAAAGCAGGTAATGGAATCGAGCGAAAAGAAGGTAGTGGGAGGCTAAGAATTTTGGACACAAAGGACCATCGGCGTCTCGCCCAAATCGTTTGGGCTGGGCCAATGAAGAGTGTAGAAAACATACGGCAACGCATGATCGAGTTGGGAAGCCCAGAGGTATCTAATGCTACTGTCAACCGGCAGCTACACAGGATGAATTACACAAAAAAGCGGGTAATTTCGTCACCATTGCTCACAGAGACTCACAAACAGATGCGCTTGAACTGGTGCCACGAACACCAAAATTTGTCATGGGACGATGTGATTTTTTTCAGATGAATGTTCTGTTTGGTCTTATCCTGCCCAAATAAATATTTGGACGAAAGACTCTGTAACGCCTGTGTACCAGCGACCGAAACATACCCAGAAATTCCATCTTTGGGGAGGGGTGTCAGCAAGAGGTGCCACCCCACTATGTGTTTTCACAGGAATTCTCACGAAAGAAAGGTACATCGACATACTAGAGGGACACCTTCTGCCATTTATGCAGGTCATGTACCCCGATGGGTGCACATTTCAACATGACAATGACCCAAAGCATACAGCTCATACCACCAAAGCATGGCTGCAAGAGAAGAATGTGATAGTGCTGAAGTGGCCCAGCAACAGTCCCGACCTAAACCCAATTGAAAACGTTTGGGCACTACTCAAGAATCATTTAAAAAAGAGTGGACTCAGAGACGCTGAACAATTGAAGAAGGTAGATGAAAAATACTGGGACAGTCTGACTCACAATTACCTACAAACACTTGTGGGAAGTATGCCTCGCCGCATCCAGGCGTGCCTTGCTGGAGATGGCAACATTATATTGTACTGAAACCACTGTTAATAGATAGGGGAGACACCAA
The DNA here is from genome assembly GCA_024509875.1 of Oreohelix idahoensis. Classification (NCBI taxonomy): domain Eukaryota; kingdom Metazoa; phylum Mollusca; class Gastropoda; order Stylommatophora; family Oreohelicidae; genus Oreohelix; species Oreohelix idahoensis. Next base: position 171,992 of record JAMPIV010009151.1, on the reverse strand, counting down.
TCTTCCTCTGGACATACAGTTTTTATTATTATATGCTTCTATGAGTGTGCTGCGTTGCGAAAATATGACTGCCATTTTTTTTGCAAAGTACTGTATATATATATATATATATATATATATATATATATATATATATATATATATATATATATATATATATATTTATATATATATATATATATATATATATATGTATGTATATATGTATATATGTATATATGTATATATATATATATATATATATATATATATATATATATATATATATATATATATATATATATATATATATATATATATATATATATATATATATATATATATATATATATATATATATATATATATATATATATATATATATATATATATATATATTCATATATATATATATATTCATATATATATATATGTTCTATTCATCCTACGTCGACGATCACCACGCATGAACCTTACTCCAACCAACTGAAGGCATAGATAACTTATTGTATCCAGGACAAATTAAATCACCGGCTCTAGCAACCCCCGTGAAATTTGCAGTCAGCAACTACGGCGAGTCTGGGGCTGGATTTGGCAAAACTTAAATTTGACACTAAATAATCGTATTACTTATTAGTGTATTTCCTTGGAATGCCTGCGACAACTACTGGGGTAAGCAAAAGTCTGAAAGTGGCCACTGAATGGGTGTGAATTGAATGAACGGAGAAAGAAACGTATGTCTTTTGCTAACATCATATACTTATGTGGTTTCTTCTTTCTTTCTTTATCTCACTAATCTGAGTAGTCACGGGATAGATTACATTAGGAACCTATTCTTTTCCCATACTGACTATTTCATAACTTATTGTTAACTTTTGATCTTTTGGGTTAATTAACCTCTGTTGGGATCGTCTTTTCTTTTTCTTTACTAGATGGGGAGAACCTATTTGATTAATTTCTTCTTTTGCAATTTTGTCTGTAAACCATGATCTAGTAATGTATATGCTTATTGTTGTGATCTTCTATTGATAATAAACTTTATTAAACCTTTAGTTATCGTGTCGGTCAACCCCTATCCATTATATGCTATTCATAGTTTGTTTTCACGTTCGTGCGTATTTGTCACAGAATTGTGTGCATTTGAGTGTAGTGTAACTTGTATTTCGTACACGGAGAGACAGTGCGTCTGATTTAAATATCGTCGTCCAGATAGGCTGGGTTAGATAAATTATTCTATCCAGAGACTGTCTTTTCTCTTACACAATCACCTCGTGATAAAACTATTTCTTACCCCTTACTTTCACATTGTCATCACTATCACCTCTGCTCAGACAGGACTATAAACATCTATTACCTATCTGATAAAAATCTACGACAAAAGCAAAGAACAACGTTTCTACTTAAACTATCCGGTAAAATAATTCAGGTTAGCGAACAACAACAAAAAAGAAGTGGGTACAATGATTATACAAAAAAAAGGAAATATTCACGCCTCTTTCTTTCATTCTGTCAAGCTGTGGCCACATACAATCTCGCTTACCTACTAGTTGGTTAACAACCTTTTGAACGTAAATATCAATGAACATCTATCAACATCCAGTGTTGTGCTTCTCCAAAATGAGCCCCAGTTCCTCCACGAATAATTAATTTTCCTAATGGGGAACGCCTACTTTGGGTGGTGGGTTATTGGAAATGAAAATGTCACATCAGATAGTTCAGGTAGCAAAATATAAACCGCGATCTAGTGTTCACAGTAGGCAGTAGACAGTACTTCCAACAGCTAAAGGAAACATCTGGTTGGTAAGCTGTTAATAACGATGATGATGATAAATCCTGTCAGCTGACTCTTATGGTGAGTACCGATTTTGAAACAGCGTAGTTTTTGTGGATCAATCCGTTGCCACGACTGTCAAACGTCAGGAATATATGTTCTTTCGGAAGCCCTGTGGGCTGGAGAATTTTGGTATAAAAAAATAATTCTGTGTAAGGTACCGTCCAGTTACCGTTAATCGTATTGTTTATATTTGGTCTCTCTCTGCGTGCAGAAAGAGGACCGTATAGGCTCAAAACATGAAGACCCAATAATAATAAGAATGTTACTGGCAGCTGGTTTTTGATTCAGTGCTAGATAAGGAAGAAAGAATACAATTTAAAAAGACTGTTACTATCCTGTCCGTATGTTTTCCGCTATTTCATGTCTGGAAAGAAAGGGTATGTGCCCTCCCCCCTGTTTGCCTGCGAGAAATTGAACAGCACACAAAGTCCTTTATTCAGTTTATCTATATGCGCACTTTAACAAAATCTGCCTGTCACTACTAGCTGTTTGTCAGCGTATGTTGTTTAGTCACATAACAATTACTCTAGTCACTATTTAATTTCACTCATCATCATCATCATCAGTTGCCATCTCCACAACGGAGGTTGGCTGTAATGGATCTCCAACGTCTTCTGTCTCTTGTCTTGGTGGTACACTCTGATAGACTCTTTCCCGTCCATCTCTTGATGTTATCTTCCCACTTATAGCGCTGTCTTCCCCTTGCACGTTTACCTTCAACTCTCCCTTCTGTTATGGTCTTCTGCAAGGTGTTATGCCTTTTTATGTGGCCAAAGTATTTTAGCTGCCGAACTTTGACCTCTCTCATTAGTTCTCTTTTCATACCTAGATTTTCTAGGACCTCCTTATTTGTTTTCATCTCTTTCCATGAGATACGCCCCATTCTTCTATATATCCACATTTCAAGAGCCTCAATTCTTTCTTCCAAATGCTTATTCATCGTCCATGTTTCTGCACCATGCAGAAATGCAGAATATATATAACACTTTATGATTCTCAGTTTTAATTTATGAGATAACTGTTTGGATGTCAGTATATGTTTCATGTTTTTGAATGTAGCTTTGGCCATTCCTATTCTCTTCTTGATTTCTGTTTCACATCTGCCATCTTCTGTTATTATATGACCAAGATATACGTAGCTCTTGACTTGTTCCAGGATTTTCCCATTTACGCTTATCTTTAATGTGGGTTTATCATCTGTTTTGCTAATTATCATAGTTTTAGTTTTCTCAATATTAATGTCGAGTCCATATTCATGACTTATACTGTTCACTTGCTTCACTAGTTCTTGTAACTCCTGTTCGCTTTCAGCTAACAACACGGTATCATCTGCATATCTAAGGTTGTTTATTGATCTTCCACTGATGTTCAGTCCTGGTATTTCCTGTATCTGTTTGAAAATTTTTTCGGTGTATAAATTAAATAGGCAGGGGGACAGCACACAACCTTGTCTGACACCTCTTTTTATGTCTATGTATGGTGAATAATTCCTTCCCGATCTTACTGTGGCAGTTTGCTCCCAATAAAGGTTACTGAGTATTCTTATATCTTTTCCATCAATACCTATGTCTTTGAGGCATTCAATTATTTTCTCATGATGGATTCTGTCAAAAGCCTTCTTATAGTCAATGAAGCACATATACATACTTTTTTGGACCTCTGTATATTTTTCTGCTAATCTTCTTAGGCAAAATATTGCCTCTCTTGTTCCACTGTTCCGTCTAAAACCAAACTGTTCTTCTTGGATTTCGCTGTCTACTTTACTTTTTATTCTTTCCTGTATGATTTTGAGCAGTATCTTAATTGCATGACTCATCAGGCTGATTGTTCTGAAGTCTGAACATTCTGTTGCATTTGGTTTTTTGGGCAATGTTATAAAATTTCACTCACTGAAGTATAAACGAATTCTATTCGGTCACTGATCCGTCACACTTAATAATACTAAATCAGCTAAGCCGTATCTTCTTGTGTAAGAAAAAAATGGGGTATCTGAAATTACATTACTCTGAGCGACTATCAAGAAATATCTATGCACTAGTTTTTAAACGCTAGGGAATTATATTGAATAAAATGGTAAACCTAACACATTTAGAACTTAAGCACAATTTCTATTACCACAAAATCAGAAATTTAAATCCCCACGGGACGATTTAACACATCCAGTGAAGAAATGGTACTAGTCCGTCGTGCTAAGATTACTCCAAGAAATTTCTAAGCGACTCAAATACTGGGTTTAAGAGAGCGTTGTATTTATACAGATTTTGTGTTATTTCGCTAAAAAGTGCGATAAATCGCGCCTTCGGCCGTATCAGGAAAATCGACGAGTTCGACTCCCGAGGTAAAGGATTTTCTATTCGCTCTACCGGCGTTTGCCTTCTTCTTTGATCCTTAGCCGCCGACCGTCAAAGCAGTCAGTGGCCATCACACCTAGTGGCGTCTTGTAGGGCAACAACAAATTGATTCCACTTTGCTCGGTCGGTGGCCATCCTTCGTACAGTGCCCCAACTCTGGTTCATTCTTTGCATCTCAGCCTCCACAGTCCTCCGCCAGGTGGTTTTTGGTCGGCCTCTCTTTCGTTTTCCTTCAGGGGTCCAAAGCATAGCTGTTCTTGTGATGGCATCGGGGTCTCTTCTGAGGACATGACCAACCCAGTTCCAGCGTCTGCCAGCTATGATGGTGTGCATGTCCTCTTGCTTGCTACGAGTAAGCAGATCCTGGTTAGCGATGGCACTCGGCCAAAAGATTTGGTGAATTTTTCTTAGGCATGTTGTGTGAAAAGAGGACAATTTCGACATTTCCTTCTCTGCAACTCTCCAGCACTCCGCACCACAGAGAAGCACAGAAAGCACACAGCTCCGATACAATCCCAATTTTGTGCTTGTGCTGCATTGGGAGGACCCCCAGATGCTGCCTAGGCAAAAGAAGGCTGTTCTTGCCTTATTCATTCTGATGTTGATGTCTTTGCCTGCCCCGCCGTCTGGTGTTACTATGCTTCCTAGGTATGTGAAGGTATCTGTCTGTACCAATTGCTTATTCCTTACTGATATGGGCTCAGGGTTGCTCACATTGAGCGTCATGACCTCAGACTTCTTTAAATTGATGTTCAAGCCCACCTGCTGGCTAAACTTATTAAGTCTATCCCTTTTTTCCTGGATGTGTTGATGTGAATGTGCTAGCAGTGCAATGTCATCTGCATATTCCAGATCTTCCAATGTAGAAAATGTTGTCCATCTTATTCCTCTTGGACTGCCCTCTGTTGTCTGCCGCATCACCCAGTCTATGACTGTTAAAAATAGAGTGGTTGATAAGGGGCATCCCTGTCGTACTCCTGTCTTCACCTCAAAGGTTAGGTTGCTCTGCCCAACACTGCACGTAAAGTTTGCATAGAGGCTTTTTATGATTGACACTATGCAGCTTGGAATTCCATAAGCCCTCAGTATTTTCCATAAACTGTCCCTATGTATGCTGTCAAAAGCCTTTTCAAAATCAACGAAATTAATGTAAAGCTGTCTTTGCCATTCTGAGCACTGCTCTATAATGTTCCTGAGAGTGAATATATGATCTACACATCTCCTGTTCTTTCTAAATCCTGCTTGTTCTTTCCTCAGTTTGTGGTCTACTGCCTTTGAAATTCTCTGTATAATTATCCTGCCTAGTATTTTGCTGGGAACTGAGAGAAGAGTGATTCCTCTTCAATTATTGCAGTCTGCAAGATCTCCCTTCTTGGGCAATTTGACAATTATTCCTTTGTTCCACTCTGATGGTGTTGTCCCCGTTTTCCAGACTTGTGCAAATAGTGGTTCTAATAGTTCTGCTGCTAGCTCAGGGTCTGTCTTAAATAGCTCTGCATTTAAGCGTTTGCCTACGAACATCAAAAAGACATGGGCCATGTGAACGGGTTTCCTTAGATTTCGTCCGCTGCCGTAGATCAAATACTAAAGTCCCCTGAAACTGTAGACATCAAAGGTACGGGAATAGTCTTATCGCCCTTGATTCTTCAAACAAACGAACCATTATATTTCTACGCGTGCTTCTTTCTGTCAAAAATGATGATTCTAGGCAAAACGCTCGCGTGATAATTCAGATAAACGAATCAAAACTCGCTGACTGTTATCTGGCAGGTCGCGGGCTAGCTAATAGGTCTGTTTGTAAACACTAATTAGCGCGTGTAAGACAGGAGAAAAAGAAAAGGCGTAGCTTCAAGGGTGAGTCACCACAGACAGTTAATTGCGTGGTTGGCTTTAAGCAAAACGTAAACACTAATTTAAGGAAGCAAACGTGGTCGGATCTTAGAGGCGATATTTACATCACATGTCACAGTTCGTCCGGGCTTGAAGATATGAAACCCTTTCATGTCTCATTTATGGAAATAGAGCAAATGTTATCCGTAGCTTCCGAGTGATTGCTATGTTCAGTTGCATCCTCCTCCTCCATGCTCCAATTTCGACTCATAAAATCCGCTCCCACATTTTGTTTTCCTGGTATGTATTGAACCTTAAAAGAATACACGCTTAGCAGCAAAGCCCAGCGCACGATCTTCGCGTTGAATTCCTTATTGGCTCCAAGAAATGCCAGTGGGGCATGGTCCGTTTGCACTGTGAACGACACTCCATACAGATATTCATGGTGTCTCCTGATTTCGTGCACAAGTGCTAAACATTCCCTCTCCACGGTCGAATAATTCCTCTCTGCTGTGTACAGTTTGCGACTGCCGTATGCAACTGGAAATAAGAGGTTCGGGTTATTTTCGTCTGCCTGGAGGAGTGTTGACCCGATTCCTTGTCCCGAGGCATCGACCCGCAAAATGAAAGGTTTCTTAAGATCAGGTAACCTTAAAATTGGGTATTTCGACAGCTGTTCCTTGAGAGTGACGTAAGAGTGTTCGCACTCTGAATTCCAAATAACTTTTTCAGGTTGCTCCTTCTTTGTGAGGTCAGTGAGAAGTGCTGTTTGGCTATTGAAATTTTTAATGAATTTCTCGTAATATGCATACAGTGATAGAAATGAACGTGTGTCTCTCTTCGTTTTAGGCCTTTTTTGCTTCGCTTATTTTCTCTACGTTTTTGGCAACTGGCCACATGCAACCTTGAGAAATAGTATGCCACAGTAAGTCATGCTTTTCAAAGCCGATTACACATTTGCTAGGACGGGCGGTAAGGCCAGCTTCCTTTAGTCTCCTGAGGAGTATAGCGACCGTAGCAATATGTTCGTCGTAGTTTTCCGTTGCAATCAATATGTCGTCCATGAAATTGTGGATATGCGGACTTTGCAACGGTTCTAAAAGCTTTTTCATCATTGTCGTGAAGACTCCTGGTGCGTTGTGCAAACCGAAAGGCATAACGTTGAACGTATAGTGTCCTTCACTGGTGCTAAAAGCAAACAGGGGTTTTATTTCCTCCTTGACTTGTATTTGGTAATAACCTTTACTCAGGTCAATCTTGGAGAAAATTCTTGCCTTGCTAAGCTTGGTGAACAGTTCAGAAGCGTTTTTCAGAGGCTCCGGCTGGAATTCTGTTACAGTGTTAAGTAAACGGTAATCAATACACAACCGAACTTTCTTATTAGGTTTCTGCAACAGTATTACGCTCGAACTATAAGGAGATGTAGACTCGCTAATAATTCCAGCTTGACGTAGCTTGTCTATTTCTCCACGTAGCGTATCAGCTTTATCATACGGAATCGGATAAACTCTGGTTCGCACAGGTGTCTCACATGTCAGCTTCATATCGAACTCTGCGAGATGCGTTCGACCAGGTATGTCCGTAAAAACTGCTGTGTACTGTTTCAGTAGCGCCCTCGTTTCTGTCTGTTGTGCGTCAGAGAGAGTGTCACCGAATTTTACATCTTTGAAAGATTCCATTTGTTGCATTGGATATTCCATGCAACTATCGTCATCTTCCTCATCTTCGGTTGCTATGGCGACCGCCAGGAGATGTTCGGGGGAGGGCACCGGTCTTTCCAAATATTTCTTTAACAGATTTATATGGTAGACTTTTTCCTTTCCTTTAATAGAGATCTTGTAGTTAGTTCTTGAGATCTATTTAAGGACGGTAAACGGCCCTTGCCATCCGATATGTAGTTTGTTGTTTCCGGTTGGAAGTAGCTACAAAACCTTCTCTCCTGGTTGCAATTCTCTCTCTTTCGCTGCCTTGTTGTATCGTTTAGCGTACTTCATGCGTGCTCGCTTAAGAGCGGTTGTTGCTAGATCCCATCCTAGTTGTAACCTTTCCTTAAGTTCCGATACATATTTACTTGCTGAGACGACTGTCTCATCAGCCTTCTGGTCTGTCAGTGACCGGAGTAAGGCTTCTAGCTGGCCCTTAATAGGTCTGCCGAATAAAAGTGTAGCTGGTGGTAAGCCTGTAGAGGCCTGTGGGACTTCACTGTAGGCAAATAAGGCTGCAGGAATGAAAAGGTCCCAATCTTCAGGTTTCTCTTGTCCCAGCTTACGTAACATCATGGTGAGGCTGCTGTTGAAGCGTTCCACGAGCCCATTTCCGGCCGGATGGTACGGGCTGGTGTGGATGTGTTTGGCCCTCAAGATATTAAAGATCTTCTCCATTAACAGGCTACGGAATTGGGATCCGTTATCCGTCAAAACTTGTTGAGGGAATCCCAACCGTGTAAAAATCTGCACTAGGGCTTCTGCGACATGCTTGGAATCCGTGCATGTTAGCGGTATAGCTTCGGCCTACATAGTGCATGTGTCGACTAAGGTCAGGATAAACCTGTTCCTTCTTTTAGTCCTTTCTAGGGGTTCCACAATGTCGACTGTAACCCGTTCAAATGGTGTCCCCACTATTGGCATTTCTCCCATGGGAACTGGGGTTGTCCAATGCTTGGGTGCCATCCGTTGGCACTTGGCGCAGGATTTCACGTATCTGATAATATCAGAGTTCATACCTGGCCACCAATAGTGAGTCGATATTCGCTGAATAGTGGCGTTTTGTCCCATATGTCCGTTAAAGGGAAGAGAGTGCCCCATTTCTAAGATTTGGTCTCTGTACTGCGTCGGTACTAGGAGCTGATTATGCCCCTGTTCAGGGTCGCCCGTTCTACGATACAATACTCCATCCTTAGAAAAGATGTCTCCGTTGTGTCTGGGGTCCTTGGCCATGGGCAGTTTTCTAAAGCAGGGCTCCAAGGTAGGGTCCTTTTGTTGCGCCTCTTTAGTTCCTTAGGTAACATATTAGGCGCAGGCTCCCGTTCCTTCTTGGTTTGCCCTCTTGTGGTTACTGCTGCCACAATCGGCTCTTACGGTCTCCCTATAAACACGTATCTACAACCAAGTATGACTGGGTAGATCGGATCATCCATTATAGCCGCTTTGATAACACCTCTGACGAAATCAGAGTGTCTCCACCAGTGCGATGGGAAGCGTTATGGGTGCATCTCCTTTGAAAACTCCACACAGTTTGACGGTTTCTTCTGTCTCTTGACCAGGTTTGACCAAATGCCTTGCGACAATACAATCGAAAGACAAACCTGTGTCAAAAAGACAATAGGTTGAAGTCCAGTTCAATAAAAATGTTCCTCGCGTTGAGGGCCTCTCACCCTCAGGTTGAGAATCACTGACATTTCTCTTCCTTTGCGAGTCTGTTTACAAGCAACCGATCCGATTTGTCCCGGTGTGCTTGCCCTGATCAGATGTCCCTTGTGCAGTGGTTTTACCTTTGTCTTCCCTTTCTGGCTGCTGTGCCATGTAGGACGGTTGGGTTGATCAGGATTGTTGGTTGGGTACCTGTTTTTATAGAATTTTGATTTGTCATGAGGAGGATTCTGGGGTACAGTTTCTCTTTGGTTTTGGTGATGGTAAGAACGGGGAGAATGCTCTAGATTATTTTTTCGAGAAGGCTTCTCTGTAGGTCTGCGTTTTGAGCTTTGGAGCTCGGCTAACGCATTTGTGTACCGTTCCGACTTACTCAAAATGTCTTCCAGCTTTACTGCGCCTTGTTCAGCCAGAAATCTACGGGTTTCACTTGACAAAGTGCTTTTTATTTGCTCTGTTAGAAAAATTCTTCTAGCCCTTCAAAAGTGCAAGGGAGCTCTGAAAGGTCGATGCACTTCGTCAAATATCCCTTTAGACGAGAAGAGAACGGATGAAATGTCTCGGTTCCTTCCTTCCTGCTGTTTCTGAACAGTTGCAAAAATTTGCGAGCGTTCATTTCGAAAAGCTCAAGTAAAACCTTCTTCAGCATGTCGTAGTTGGCTTGGTGGCTGCTTCCCAGTTTGACATACACATCATATGCACTACCTTTCAAAGCCTGAGAAAGCTTCAAACACCATCGCGAACTTTCTAAACCATACAGGGTTGTCATTCTCTCAAATTTCTCTCGATAAGAGTCAATTTTTTCATTGGGGCTTGGGAAGGATTCAAGGGCAAATAACGTTGCTGCTAGTTGAGGAGATTGGGTGCTGGAAAGATCAGTTAAATGTGACTGAGGTGAAGACGGCTCTCCGTTACTGGAGTTAGACGTGACACCTTGACTTTGGTACTCTAGAGTTTTGAGCGCCAGTTCGTGCTGTCTATCCTTCTCTCTTTCCTCGGGTTATCTTTCCTTCTCTCGTTCGTTCGCCCTGCGAGCTTCAATTTCCGTCTCAATTCTCTTACTTTCCAGTTGACGGTCTTCCGTCTTTTTCTTCTCCGCGTCATATCTGTCGAGTTCTTCGTTGACAAAAGCTGTCGCTTCTTCTCCTTGTAGTCCTGTTTCCCTTGCTTCCTCTCTTAGCATTGTTCTAAGTTTTGCACGCTCAGCCATGGCAAATAACTGACTGCGACTTACCGGAGAAAGAAGAAGAAAAAAGATACACTTATCCTTAACCAATTATGAGAAATACCTCCAAAAAAATGCGGTTAATTTAACTGTGTTACCTCCTCCCTGTTATCAGTTATCTAATATATCGCTGTTATTAACTGGCAACAAGGCTCATAATACAGACAACGTAAACCATAAAAATAGTAGATCAGGCTAACAACTGAAAAACTACTTTTACTACGGTGGACCAAAAAAATTTATTTAAAAAAAATTAAGGAGAAAAAAAAAATTTCCTTATTTTAAATCCACCAAAAACTCGTTCACACCTGAAGTCAGTTAGAGTTAGGGGAGGCTATTAACTTCGCGAAGGCCAGAATGCTCTCCCTTTGCCAAGCTCACCCTCTGCTGCTTCAAAAAAAAAAACCTGGCGATTGCTAAACAATCACGCATACCAGCGGTCTCCTCTGTGATTATTTCCCTAATTTTATTATATAATAAATCTCCGACAAGGATTATCATCAAAATCTATTGTATATACTCTAAGATGCTGTGGAAAGAACAAATTTATAATTTTGTGTGGTCAGCACCCAGTAAAAGAACGTTTGTCTAGGGGATAATTATTATTAATATTCCGTAACTCACAAAACAAATGCACACCACACTTTATCTAGAGTTGGACTAAGATACAGTTACAGACGTTAGTCAATTTCTAGCCTCAGACTTAGATCATTCTGTTGTGCTTGTTCCAGATTTTAGATCAATCCTACGGACGAGCGACCATTATGTGGTGCTTGTTCCAGATTTAAGATTCAATCCCGCTGACGAGCGACCATTATGTCATAAATTTTACAAGATAGGTATAGGGATTTATTTGATCCCGTCTGAGTAGAGGTGATAGTGGTAAATAAGGGAGAAATAAGAAATAGATTTCACGAGTGAATAGTTTAAGGGTAGAATCTGTCTATGGATTGAGAAGATACTCTAGTCCAGCCTATCTTTACGACTGTAATTTATTATCAGACAATCCTACTCTCCATACATGTAACATATACGTTTAACCACACACACACACACACACACACACAAATATGTGACTACAAGACACACAAACGTGAAAAACTATGGATAATTGGGTATGGGGCTGACCGACACGATAAATAAAGTTTTGTTTAGTTTATTATCACTTAAACTTCTCACAACATCAAACATATAGAAATCAATATAAATCAAGTTTTTACAGATATATGCAAATAACCCCATAAGTGCCCTCCCCTCTGTTGAGAAAAGATCCCGCTAAGAAGTTAAAAACCCAAAAGGTCAAAGATCAACACTAGGGTATAGAATAGACAGTAAAGCAAAGAACAAAGTTTCTACTTAAACTATCCCGTAAAATAAATCACGTTAGCGAACAAACAAACAAAAAAAGAAGTGGGTACAATGATTATACAAAAAAAAGGAAATATTTACTCTTCTTTTTTTCACTCTGTCAATCTATGGCCACATACAATCTCGCTTACCTACTAGTTGGTTAACAACCTCTTGAACGTAAATATCAATGAACATGTATCAAAATCCACTGTTGTGCTTCTCCGAAGTGAGCCCCAGTTCCTCCACGAATAATTATTTTTCCTAATGGGGAACGCCTACTTTGGGTGGTGGGTTATTGGAAATGAAAATGTCACATCAGATAGTTCAGGTAGCAAAATATAAACCGCGATCTAGTGTTCACAGTAGACAGTAGACAGTACTTCCAATAGCTAAAGGAATCATCTGGTTGGTAAACTGTTACTAACGATGATGATGATAAATTCTATAAGCTGACTCTTATGGTGAGTACCGATTTTGAAACAGCGTAGTTTTTATGGATCACTCCGTTGCCACGACTGTCAAACGTCAGGAATATATGTTCTTTCGCAAGCCCAGTGGGCTGGAGAATTTTGGTATAAAAAAATAATTCTGGGTAAGGTACCGTCCAGTTACTGGTAATCGTATTGTTTATATTTGGTCTCTCTCTGAGTGCAGAAGGGGGGACCGTACAGGCTCAAAACTTGAAGACCCAATAATAATAAGAATGTTACTGGCAGCTGGTTTTTTATTCAGTGCTAGATAAGGAAGAAAGAACACAATTTAAAAAGACTGTTACTATCCTGTCCGTATGTTTTCCGCTATGGCATGTCGGGAAAGAAAGGGTATGTGCCCTCCCCCCTGTTTGCCTGCGAGAAATTGAACAGCGCACAGTCCTTTATTCAATTTAACTATATGCGCACTTTAACAAAATCTGCCTGTCACTACTAGCTGTTTGTCAGCGTATCCCCACGGGACGATTTAACTCTTCCAGTGAAGAAATGGTACTAGTCCGTCGTGCTAAGATTACTCCAAAAAATTTCTAAGCGACTCTAATACTGGGTTGTCGTGAAACATTCTAAATCCACATATCTAAATTAAAAAGTAAATGTAAAGCCTAACGAATTAATTCAATAAAAGGAAAGAAGAATGGTAAAAGACCAGTGCTGTCACAATGGCGTACAAAAATCCCCCTTTTTCTACTTCGTCTGCATAATTGTAACGCTTTCACGTTTACTAGTAAAGCCTACAGCAGCATACACGCGTTTCTAAAAATAAAACGTGTACTGTATTTCTTAGAAAATCTTGAGATACGCACACTGCTTAATGACCTAGATAAAATACTAGCATTAATGTCATTATATACACTGCGTAATGAAAAGACAGACGGACTTAGAAGAGAGAGATAGAGAGATGCACGGAGGAACACAGGCAATACTACCACAGTCTCGCGATTAATAGTAACGCCAATCCCACGCGTAAGGCATGAAGCACTAACTTTTTTTCAAATAAACAGTGACAAAAAACACTACCAATACGAGGTTAGGTTTTAAAAAACATGGTTAATGCTTATTAGGAAACATGACCCAATACTGTTTTACGTCTGAAATCCTGACTTTATACTGACAGAACAGTCCAAAAGGCAGGACAGGTGGCGGTTCTAAAACAATAAAAAAAATAAAAAAACCAATACACGACTATCCTAGAATACATATTTTGAACGGAGCCACTTAGCCCCATTAAATTTATATATTTGGGTGCCTTAGGACTTGCTGACAAAGAATATGTTAAGTGTTATGTGTAACAGGGTAGACTATTAAGTAGCTACAACTGTTAGCCTTATAGTAAAGTATTTTATGAATGACTAGTTAGATAAATAAACTACTAGTCAAGATTCAATGACATCATCAGTCATGACACACATGAACCCATGATGTCATCAAACCTTGTGTGGCCTACATACAAGTCAGACCGGAAAACATTTAGATTAGAGAGAACTTTAAACAATGGTTGGTCATCATCACATAGAAACAATAATTTTAGACTAGAGGATTCGTAGATGGTTAGGTTAAAGATTATTTCAACGGTCCACTAGCCCCCAAGACCAATCATTTGAAGGTTTCCGGTCTTAACTCCAATAAGAAATATTTCCTCTGGCGAGCCATAGCACCAGACCAGTATAAAGACTGATGCATCTTAGAAACCAGACAGACAGAGAGAGCTTGAGACAGTTATCTCAAAGCTAGAGTCAGAACATCATAGGGCGTTCTTTAGTTTAGGTTTGGAGCAACCTGGCGCTACGACTACTAAAGAACAAAAGCCCTTGACTCCTACGTTTTATCTAGAGACCTCCTACCGACCAGGAAGGTTAGTGAACCAGCGCTAACCCCTGCCACGATTATGTGAGTGGTTCATTCCACTTGAAGTAAGTTCGAACTAGTTTTGATTGAAGTCTCGAATCGTATTTTATTTCGCTAGGATTTCCACAGATCATAAAACGACTGGAGTATTGAGGTGCCGTAAGCCTTTCGCCTTGGAGGCTAAAGCTGGCAGTTTTCATTTTCCTCCCCACCAGAAATTTATCTCGAGCTGCCACTGTTTATTTGGAATTCGAAACGAAAATAAAAGAACATCTTCTATAACCATTTGGACTTATCAAATGCTCTGCACCATTGAAAGTTTCCATTGACTGTTCGAGTTGCTAATTACTTACCACCCCTGCAAGATCAATACTAAATCCGTTACGGCACTTACGAGTTCTACCAATTACCTGGGTTGTTCCTCCCTTCTGGAATTACTAACTCTGGTGATTAACCAGTATTTACCAGAAGAAACACTAAAGAAAAGTCCTGGGATTATTTCCCTTATATCAAGTAAAATACAGAATTACATCCCTTCCACAAAATCCACTATCACGATAGACACTGTCACACGAGCCTGGACTTTTAGTGCCGTTCCCGTCTACTCCTTCCTATTCACCCGGTCACATATGCACATAGTCTAGTAATTAACAAATTATAGCCAAAATACTATAGTGAGGGTGTCAGACAACACAGGATCAATTTTGCTTATAATGGCGTGTTTGGACACTGCTTTAGAAAAAAATGAGGCCTCCACGTTAAATCCGATTTGATTGGCTAGAATAATATGTAAGGCGAAACATGATTAGTCGATTGCAAATACTAATTTTGGTTGTTACTAGAGACGATAGGAAGGGTACATTTTTTCAAATGCTTTTGTAAACATGGTCTTATTGGCTAGACCAGTTGATATAGTCAATTAGGAGCGTCGGTTCAGTGCCACTTTTTGAAATAAAACTGTGTAGAAGCAAGTGCGTTGAGAACCAGTTCATATTTTTCTAATGAAAGCCTGGGACAGAGGCAGATCGGAATTGTGCCATAACTCATCGCCAGTCAACGTATTTGTTTAATATTTCCTTGAATTGTGGTAAGCTAGACATATTTGATCTCTTTTAGATGAAAATTGAATGTGAATTGATAATTTATGTCTGTATGTGTGTGGTTCAGTAACAAACATGAGGCAAAGTCTAGATATTGCTCCAACCTGAACAAAACTTGTCGGAGAGGAGTATAACTGCATGGGATTGCCAAATAGTACTATGACACCTATCTTAATGAATAGAAGGAAATAATGCTGGAATTGCAGAGGCGTTGTAACCATTAGGGAGAGGAATACTGGTGTATGCTGTTACATGAGAAGCTAACAGTTGGCCTACAGCGCTGAACTCAGTGTTTGTTATGTATTGTGCTTCAGTGTGGAAATAGATTATAAATTAGTTCTGAAGGGAGGTACAACCTTCTTGTTTCAGGGACCGTGGTCCTAACGTATTGAAGCAGCACCTGGTCTGAGTTTTGCTGAATCCAGAGGCTGGTAGCATACTCCTTGGTCAAGATAGCGACCAGTATTGTTTCTCAAGGAAACAGTGAAGCAAGCGAGCAGTGGAGACTGTTTCCTGCCGCCCACACAGAAGTTAAGAGTTCGTGGCCAGAGCAGCTCAATCTTGTGTATACCCCCCTCTAAAAGTGACTTTACCTTAAAGCAAGAGGGACATTTATTTGTTTCAAATCAAAAGAAACTGTGAACCTTACCAATATTATTTCCACCAGAAACAAACACTTGAAGTCATGATGACAAACAACAACTTAGCTTGAAAAGCCAGTATTACCTCATAGTCCTACATCACAGCTTACACACATATTGCAATAATAATATATGTCAATACAAAGATCCTATCTATAAATTGTGTACATACAACTTGTGATTACATTTGATTGTGATTCCTGGTTCACTTTGTAGTTGAATCAGGAAATCTATTATTGAAAGGAATTAATACATATTTTTAAAAGTTATAGAGTGTTATATGTATGTGAGTGTCACAGTGTTGTAAAGTGTTGTGGATTAAATTAAATTGTTTATCTGTCTGTTGGTTGTTGTGAACATACACTTCATCATTATCATAACCCTAGACATTCAACGTAGTCATCACAATATTCTAGAATAAGTCTGACTGAGGTCTAAATGTGGTAGCAAGTAAGGTTATCTGTAATACACCACACTTATTAGATACAGATACCTTCACAGCTGATCTCAGTCAGTACACTAAGTCCCCTATAAATATTTATAACATCCCACTTTACCACATGGGTTTAAGAGAGCGTTGTATTTATACAGATTTTTTGTTATTTCACTAAAGAGTGTGATAAATCGCGCCTTCGGCCGTATCAGGAAAATCGACGAATTCGACTCCCGAGGTAAAGGATTTTCTATTTGCTCTACCGGCGTTTGCCTACGAACATCAAAAAGACATGGGCCATGCGAACGGGTTTCCTTAGATTTCGTCCACTGCCGTAGATCAAATACTAAACTCCCCTGAAACTGTAGACATCGAAGGTACGGGAATAGTCTTATCGCCCTTGATTCTTCAAACAAACGAACCATTATATTTCTACGCGTGCTTCTTTCTGTCAAAAATTATGCTAGGCAAAACGCTCGAGTGATAATTCAGATAAACGAATCATAACTCGCTGACTTTTATCTGGCAGGTCGCGGGCTAGCTAATAGGTCTGTTTGTAAACACTCATGAGCGCGTGTAAGACAGGAGAAAAAGAAAAGGCGTAGCTTCAACGGTGAGTCACCACAGTGAATTGCGTGGTTGGCTTTAAGCAAAACGTAAACACTAATTTAAGGAAGCAAACGTGGTCGGATTTCCGTGGCGATATTTACATCACATGTCACACAGGCCAGGAGGAAGACAGCCGATAGGATACTGTGGCGCTCTCTCTTCCAAATCTTTACACCTCACGGTAGAAGGGGAACTACTAAGTAAGTAAAATAGAGTGTCATACGTACAGTTACTATACGACTGGACCTATATTCTGAATTTAATTTCAGTCATTGACAGATTGTCATACTTTCAGTTACTGTACGACTGAACCTATATCCTGAATCTAATTTCAGTCATTGACAGAGTGTCATACGTACTTAGAGTTACTGTACGACTGGACTTATATTCTGATTCTAATTTTAGTAATTGACATAGTGTCAAACTTACAATTGCTATACGACTAGACCTATATTCTGATTCTAATTTTAGTCATTGACATAGTGTCATACTTACAATTGCTATACGACTAGACCTATATTCTGATTCTAATTTTAGTCATTGACATAGTGTCATACTTACAATTGCTATACGACTAGACCTTTATTCTGATTCTAATTTTAGTCATTGACATAGTGTCATACTTACAATTGCTATACGACTAGACCTATATTCTGATTCTAATTTTAGTAATTGACATAGTGTCATACTTACAATTGCTATACGACTAGACCTATATTCTGATTCTAATTTTAGTCATTGACATAGTGTCATCACGTAGTGGTCCTGGAAACAGGCTGAATCACTGCAGTCTGGCTGAGAGAGTAGGGATCGAAGAGGGAAGGCAAACCCGGTCCCAAAAAATGCCGTGCTGAAGTCGGATGTGTCGGCCAAAAGGCGCAGATATCGCAGCTCTGGTGTAAACAGACACAACGCAACCAACGTCCTTTTTAGGACGAACGAAGAAGAAGAAGAAGAAGAAGTAAATATAATGCTATAAACAGAGCTTCATATTATTATATTGTTTTATAGATTTATAATTGATTTCTGAGCCCAGTCAAGTGAGGTGCTGTTGTCTCCAGGCCTACTCGATCATGTCCCTCCACAGGTCTAAATTCTTTATGTCCTCTATCACTTCTGTTATCGATCTTTTCCCATGCCGTAGTGTCGAGCTATCCATTATATTTTGTCTCTATCTTCCTCTGTCACTTTCCTTCTTTTCACCTTGATTTTTCGAGTGCTACTCCTGTCATCACACATCCATTGAAGGCTGATTGCCTTCTTATATTTATTACTATATTTCTTATTACTATATTTATTACTATATTCCTTTGTTATTTTGGCTCTTCTTAAGCATTCTTCATTAGTTATCTTGGCTGTCCATGATGTTCTTAATATTATTTTGAGAAGAAACATAATTTTTTGCATTAAAAATATATTTGTTCATTTTCTAGAACTCGCTTCCATACACTAATATAGGCTCGATGCAACATCTCAGAATACCTTTTCTTGTGTTGAGTGATAAGAATTGATTGCATAGAATGTTTGTGAATGTTGGAAAAGCTGTGTTTTGCTTGGCTTTTTCTGTTTGAATAATACGTTTTCCATCTGACGTAATCATTGTGCACGAGTATTTTAAACTGTGTTTTATAAAATGTTGTTACTTTTATCATTATTCTGTCTTTTATTCCGAGGTAACCATTGTTACTGGTCTCAGGCTGTTCAGGTTGAGTCCTTTTTCATTGTACATTTTGTACTACTACTACTACTGCTACTACTACAACAACTACTACCACTTCTACTACTACTACTACTACTACTACTACTACTACTACTACTACTACTACTACTACTACTACTACTACTACTACTACTTCTACTACTACTACGATATAACTGTTTTGTTTGGGTAGTGGGTTTTTTTTAAGTAGCTGATATGTTCTACGAATCACTACATTTATCTACGCTCCTAGCCCAACTTCACAACTTCTGGAGCAATATTGTATTTTCCCCCTCTCGATGTCCCCTGGCTCAATATATTTACTCGTATATCCTTCTTACAAGGTGATATACTGTCGCCTTATCTTTTCATACTCATGGATGATGTCATCAAGGCATGTAAGGAGAGGACAAGAAAGTATTCAGTGGGGTACTAGAAGATGAGACAGGTCTGTATTTCAGAGCTGGCATTTGCTGATGATGTTGCCCTGATTGCTAAATCAGAGGCACATCTTCAATTCAACCTGCAAGTCTGGAAGGAAGAGCTGGAGAAGAGAGGGATGATCATAAGCAGCTCGAAAACAAAAACTATAGTGATATCACGACAGGAAAGAAGGCATCAGATTAAGCTGGAAGAACATGTCCTGCAGCAGGTCGGCCACTTTAAATACCTTGGACCGGAAGGGAGGCATCAAAGAAGAGTTAGCTACCCGAAGAGCAGCAGCTGGGAGATTTTTCAAGCCATAAATCGAGGATTCCTCTGCAAAAGAGAAGTTGGTAAGAAGACGAAGATGGCTGCATACCGCTCCACCTATGTCCCAGTCTTGACGTATGGATAAGAGTCATGGGCAATGACTACAACCCACAAAAGCCAGATCCAAACCTCAGAAATGAGGTATCTGAGGAAGGTGGTTGAAGTAACAAGAAGAGACATGGTCCGCTACCAGACGATACGTCAAGGCCTAAAAACAAGGCCTGCAGACCCAAGTAGAACAGTCCCAACTGAGATGGTTTGGCCATGTCTGCAGAATGGCTACCACGGCAAGCACGGGCAACTAAGAGCCAAAGATCCAGACCCCCAGGACGACCCAAAGTCCGCTGGGAGGACAACATTAGACAATCTTTGAAGGACCGAGGACTAGAATGGAAAACAAGGAACCCTTTGCTCCTCTAAGTTTCTCAGCGGCATTTCTTGCCGAAGAAGTCTCTATGTAGCAAGCAGCTAGTTTCTGTGACCCCGGTGGCTCGGGGAACTCTCGCTCTTTCATGTCTAGCCTCCTTCGATCCTTCATCCTGAACAGGGGCGAGCATCGAACGGGAGATCGTAAACACTCTTACGACTGTCTTACGTTTCATCCGCACACGTGCAGGAAAGCGTTCGTCGAACACCGGCATTCTGTCACACTATTTAAGTTCTTGTCTCTATCATTCACCACCTGTTGTTGATTCTTGGATTTTGTCGTCTAGTGACGTTGTTGAGTTGAAAGCTAAGAATTGTTAGAGAGTGTAAATTGGAATTCCTCGATTTGGTAAGCACATTTACTTAGGCGATTTTTTTCCTTTGGGTTTTTTTTTCCCTTGGTAGATTAATACCACCTTTGCTGCCTCAGTTAGCGTTTATGTTTTGCGAAGGCTAGGCCACGCAATTCGCTGTCTGTTTACTCATATTTTAAAGCCACGCCTATCTTTCCTATTTACATGCGCTGATGACTGTTTACCAATTCTTGCACCCGGCAGTCCTACCAGGGGAGCGAACCACGTTCGTTTACCTGAGTTTCCCACGCGAGCTGATTGGCCAATTATCGGCAATTAGACAGGCGCGTGTAGAATTAAACGGTTTGTTTGTTTGGTCAATTCAAGGGCGATAATAATACGTCCCGATCACCTTTGATGTTTACATTTTCAGGGGACTTAAGTATTTGATCTACGGCAAGGGGAGATAATCTAAGAAGGCCCGTTCACATGGGATGCTTTTTTATGTCGCTTCGGCATCGCGAGTGAGGGAACCGTAGAATCATTTATCTCGGAAGCCAAGCTGGTTGATTTTCCCAAGGTGTGAATTTTCACATCTCTTAGAGATATTGGTACTTGTGTCTTTTATCACCCATTCGGAAATTCAATGACCACACCGGTTTCCGTACATTTGCCTGCGCGGGGTTGGTCTATTTTGCAATTCGCAAATAGGGGTGGCAGGATAATTGTGTCTACATTTTCCTTACATTTGCCTGCGCGGAGTTAGTCTATTATGCATTTCGCAAGTAGGGGTGGCAGGATAATTGTGTCAACATTTGACAAGGATCAGTGCGTGGCGAGGGGACCCCTCCCCACCCAGCCCTCCCAACCCAGCGGTGAAAACAAATAAAGGATCAGTGCGTAGCGATTTCTTGTCAGGGTACAGTTTTGTTGGTTTTGTGGGCACTAAACAGGACCGTGGTGCAGTTTTGTGGACAGTTTTGTTGGTTTTGTAGGCCCTAAACAGGACCGTGGTGTAGTTTTGTGGACAGCTTTGTTGGTTTTGTGGGCCCTAAACAGGACCGTGGTGCAGTTTTGTTGGTTTTCTGAGCCCTGAAAAGGACCGTGGTGCAGTTTTGTGGGTTTTCTGGGCCCTAAAAAGGACCGTGGTGCAGTTTTGTTCTGGGCCCTAAAAAGGACCATGGTGCAGTTTTGTGGGTTTTCAGGGCCCTAAAAAGGACCGTGAGGGGAACAGATCACCAAGGATCGCTGAAGCTATGCACTAATCAGGACATACACATGTTTGTTCGTAGCAGCACAATTTAAAGAGGAGGCAAAAATTCTGTAATGTCATGCAGGATACTGTCGAACGGGTCTGACTGACGAACATTATTCCGATGTCGCCACAAAAAGTCACACATGTAGGAATCAAACATGTGTCTCTGTGTTCCGTTTTGACGTTTGTTGCGTTCTTTGGCAGCTTTCCACAACCTCTCTATTCGTTGTGTGGTTTCTCCTGTATTTGGGTCGACAAAATTTGCAGAAGGATTCACCGTTTCGTGAGTTAAACCTGGCAAATTCTGAATGGTACTATACGCGCGCCATTGATTAGACACAACTGTCGTACCAGGACGAATGTTGGCTATGATAAAGGGCATTAGTGTAGCCGCTGAGCAGTCCGGCACTGGAACCATGAAACACTCACTTGTTTCACGACAAATGCCACCGAATACCCACTGCTGTGGAAATACACGACCGACGTTATTTTTTCTGCGTGTGAACAAACTTTCATCAATCTCAACCGTCGTATTGGGACCGCCAATTACAGCGGGATTAGCAATTAGTGAATTTGCACAAACCTCACGGAGGTTGCTGTTCCATTTTATGACAGCTTTATTGGCAATTCCTAGCTCTGATTTACAGAAAGCGATGCTAGTCATCTCTTTACTCCAACAGTAAATGAACAGAATAATCTGCCTAAAGGACAGATGTGTGCCCTCTAACCATGTGCTAGAACGAACAGGAATGTCCTGCTGACATGTGCGGCATCTCTAACGATCTTGGCGAACTGTGAGAGACAAACTCATGACATGATTGTTAGCACACAGTCGGACGGTGTGAATAATTCCTCGTTCCTGCAAAAATTGCACACAATTCTTTTTGTTGCGTGTAAAATCTGTCAACTCCAAGTGATTCATCTTCCACGGCCTTGACACGGCGATTGAATGACACGGTGTTAGATTTGCCGCGCGAATTTAAGAAAAAGTATGGTGCTTCGTGTGGCTACTAAATTTTAACAATTATAATCTGTGGGTGATAAAAGACACATGTACCGAGATGTTACCCTAAATCAGTATATATATCGCCTTCTCTCCTAGTCAGATTATCAAGTCTCTCAGAAATTTTTGGATAGTCTAAACGCGTATGCTAGAACCTATGTGAAATAGTCCGTTAATAGCTTCGTGGGGATTATTCTGATTTCTCTGGTAATAATATAAGTTGTGCTTAAGTATTAAATGTGTTAAAAGTTTTACCATTTTATTCACTGCCATTCTTTAGCGTTAAGACTAGCGAAATAGCAAACGCGTAGATAAATCCGTTACCAGTGGTTCAGTAATGTAAAATTCATCAACCAATTTTTTTCACCAGAAGATACGGTTTAGCTGACTAAATAATGCTAGGAGTGACGGATAAAAGTGACAGAGTAGTATGCATATTATATTTCTTTGTGTGTAAATTGCTCAAATGAATAGCATTTAATATCATGTGTCAAAAACGATAGACGCCAACAATCAACTAGCTAGTAATGACAGGCAATATTTATTAAGGGTGTAGTCATAATTAAATTATAACTGACATCGTGCGCTGAGTGTTTTACCGGGTCAGATGGGGGGACGGATGCATGCCTAAAACCCAAATCCGTACTTGCTAAGCGAAGCGCGATAGTATAAGCTTAAAATACCGTGTGCCTTTTAATTTAATTAGAGGACGGAGAGGATAAGAGACCACACTTTACGCGCGATAGCAAAGGATTGTCATTTTGGTAAAATGTTTTGTTTTCTTCCCAATATAGGCTTGGTCAAAACCAGCGGCCAGCGTGTTTTCTCTAATTGTGGGGCCTTTTCTCAGTTACTGAAGGCATATTAACTGTAACTTGAGCTAACTGGACTAACAAATATCCAGATTGTTTTATTCAATTTATCAGCCCGCTGCGGCAATAACCATAACATTTTTCCCGGCTACTGACAGTCGTTTCCCATTTTAACCCACCGCGAAAAAGTAAAAGACAAATTAAAATAGATGAAATCAGGAAACAGAAGAAGCATGCCCCAACACTGCTCAAGAATGCAGTTGCCACAGAGAAGGAAGGGTTACGACAGGTTTGGGAGCACCTGAAAGGCCAACATAATGCCCTTTGTAGAGCAGAAAGGTTGTGCAGGAAGAGAAGGAAGACTCGAAGGGATAGGGAAAGATTCTTCAGGGAGCCCTTCAAGTTTGCCAAAGAACTGTTTGAGCAGCCACGATCGGGTACTCTAAACATCAGGAAAGAAGATCTGGAAGAACACCTTAGAATGATATATTCAGATGGTAGCAAAGATGAGACGCTCAGCAGCATGGCAGGCCTTAAATGGCCGAGTAAGCCGGGAGCTGAATTTAACACCAAGCCCCCAACGATGCAAGAGGTAGAAAGCATTGTCCAGAAAGCTCGGTGCAAGTCAGCTCCAGGTCCTAATGGTGTTCCTTATGTTGTGTATAAGAGATGCCCTGGGATGCTCAAACGACTGCTGCGTTTACTGAAGAATGCGTGGAAAACCCAGCTTGTAAGCAAGGAATGGAGAAAGGCGAACGGAGTCAACATCCCGAAGGAACAAAATGCCACAGACATCAGTCAGTTTAGGCCTATCTCACTACTTAATGTGGAAGGGAAGATATTCTTCTGTGATGGCGAAAAGGCTCACTACATACCTCCTGGCAAATGAGTACATTGACACTACCATTAAGAAAGGAGGTATCACAAGTACACCAGGATGTCTAGAGCATTCCAGAATGATCTGGGAAGCAATCCAAAAGGCAAAGTCTGACAGAGCAAACCTCCATGTAATCTGGTTGGATCTAGCAAATGCTTATGGATCCGTTCCACACCAGATGTTGTGGCAGGCCCTAGAAATGTATCATGTTCCACAAGAGATTGCAGCAATTCTGAAGCTGTATTTCGCAGGGTTTTCTGTCAGATTTTCAACCAGAAAGTACACAACGAAGTGGATTGGCCTTGAAGTTGGAATTGCGATGGGATGTACTATCTCTCCGATACTATTCGTGATGGCCATGCAGGTAATCCTCAATGCGGCTGAAGAAATGGCTATAGGTCCAAAGCTCGTTGGAATGTGTCACATGCCACCGCTCAAAGCATTCATAGATGACACAACAATTCTGACATCAGATGAACATCAGGCCCGCAGGATGTTAGCACGCCTGAATGAACTAGTCAGCTGGTGCAGAATGAGCTTCAAACCCAAGAAGTCGAGAAGCCTATCAGTCAGGAAAGGGAAGATAGCAGAGGTCATCTTCATGGTTTCCAACCAGAGAATCCCTACTGTCATCGAGGAACCTGTTAAAAGTCTTGGCAGGGTGTACGATGCCTCAATAAAAGACTCGAAGGCAGTGCAACAGACAATAGAAATGGCAGGCAGAGGGCTACAGATCATTGACCAAAGCAGACTCCTTGGGAAAATTCAAACTATGGTGCCTCCAGTTCATGTTGATACCTAAGTTGCTGTGGCCACTGCGTATATATGAAATAAGCACAAGTACAGTGGAAGCTATAGAGCAGAAGGTCAAAACGTTCATGAGAAAATGGTTAGGGGTACCACCAGGTCTGTCAGATGTAGCATTGTACTGCAAAAAGTCAAAACTTCTGCTTCCCTTCAAGTCAGTTGTTGAAGAGTACAAAGTTGGAAAGGCAAGGCTTGCAATGATGTTTCACGAGTCAGCTGATGACGTGGTTAAGTCCATTCAGCCCACACTGAAAACGGGAATGAAGTGGAGAGTGGAAGAAGCTGTTGATGCTGCCCAAGAGTCGCTCAAACTGAGAGAGGTAATCGGATACACACAAACGAATAGACGGGGATTTGGTCATGGAGACATCCGCTGGTGGTCCAAGGCATCAAGCAGGGAGCGCAGAGACATGATAGTTCAGGAGATACGAGGAGCTGAGAATGATAAGAGGTTGCAAAAAGCAGTGCAGCAGGTCCAACAAGGCCAATGGACTACATGGGAAGGAGCCCAGCAGAGGTCCTTGACATGGAATGATATATGGCATATGGCACTTCTTAGGCTCAGCTTCGTGGTTAGATCAATGTATGACCTGCTGCCGTCGGCCACAAACCTTGTGAGATGGGGAAAGTCGGAAGATGAGCAGTGCCCCCTGTGCCAGTGGAGGCAGACACTTGAACACGTACTGTCAGCGTGTAAGGTGTCATTAGGGCAAGGGCGATACACTTGGCGCCACAACAAAGTGCTAAATGAGCGTGCTGCGACAATAGACTTGGCAAGGATGAAGGCGAATAGCAAAGCCAGGCTGAGCACCACAAATACATACTTTCTGAGGGCAGGTAAGTCAGCACACCCCAAACCGAGTAAACCAAGTAGCAGTTTACCATCTCTTCTTGACTGTGCAAACGACTGGGAGATGGCGGTAGACCTACCTGGACGAGGGGCATATCCAGAGAGTATTAGAAATTCGCGGAGACGGCCGGATATAGTGCTTCATTCTTCAGCATCGCTTCAGGTTATACTGATTGAACTGACCGTGCCATTTGAATCCAGATTGGACGAGCAACATTCGTTCAAAGCGGCCAAGTACCTTGTATAATGATCTGGCCGCGGATCTGAGACACGATGGGTTCCCTGCAAGGGTCATGGCTGTTGAGGTGGGCGCAAGAGGGCTCGTGGCTGCATCAGTATATGATTTATTGAAACTGTTGGGGCTGAGGGGACAGTCGAGAACAAGGGCATTGAAGAGGCTTAGTTGAACTGCCGAAAAGGCATCGTGCTGGCTGTGGAACAACCGCAATGGGCTATGGAAAGCGTGACAGTAAACTCTGCGGTACAGAAAACACCAGGAATTTTTCTAAGTCCACAGTACGTTGAGTTTTTCATTGTACTGATGAAAGGGTTGTGACTGACGAGCAACAGGCGGTGTATATTATAAGAGGTGTTAGGCACAGAATTTCAGTTGCTAGCGCGCAGTGGCTAGCCTCGTCGGCTTCGTGCAGGTGTGTCCGTGTCTGTCCCTAGTTGTGTGCGACGGAACAAACGGAGTAATTTGTCTTCTCTTTGTTACTTTCACAATTGCCTCCACGGCTGGCGGAGGTGTGGATTTTAAAGTTGCTACCAAAGTGAAATGTGTTCATTTCGATACAAGACAACAGGAGGCTGAGACACTTGGGAGTCATGACCCAAGTGGGCCCCCACCCCCCGTCCCCCAACCACCCCCCTTAGAGTGTAAAGGAGTATACTGGGCCGAAACACTTGTCCGATGGGGGACCTCTTCTAATGATCAGATTGCCTCATATTGTATCGCTCTGTAAAGAGTTTCCTATCATGACAGAGATGTAAGTTGAAGACAGAAAGGGGGAGATGATTTATTTTATTTTGATGTTGTATGTTCCATTTTTAATAGATGTAAAGTTAATTTTGTATAGAGTTTGATACTCATTTGATAGTAGTGTGTGTCACCGCCAAATTAATTTTATAACGTCCAGTACAGTCCCAATTACCGACGTTGATGTGGGCGCTTGTATTTTCCCATTTCACGTTGTGAATGAGTAACCTAGATTTGTTTATAATGTCGGCATAATACCGAGTGTATGAGAGGTCAGACGCGCGCGCCTGGGCAGGCCAGCCTTCACGCATGGGTGAAGTTAACTGTACCATTGTCTAAGCTCATCAGAGAGAAAGGGAGGGGGGGCTAAGATAGTGGGTTGTGATTTCTGTAATGAATGAGTGAGAGGAGGGGAGGACCTGTTTGTTATAGTGATGAAGTGAAAGAAAGTACTGTGTAGTGCGCGCTAGTAATTACTATATTATGGTATAAACTTTTTCTTGACTGTCTGTTTATTTCAGCTCTGGTCCCAGGTACTGTGTTCTTTTCTTGGATCGGGCACTACGCAACCATCCAGAATTATTAGTGGCATGTAAATTCATGTGCCCTTAGTCTACGAATACTGCAGTCTTTGGTTAATAGCCACTAGCCAGCCCATAGTGAATAATTTACTCACAGCATATTACAAATCAATAGCGCCTTTGGCTAATGCCATTGCTTTGAATTTTTTTGAGCAACCTTGACCTACCCACTTACGCCCCGTCATCGTGGAGTATTTTTACGCCAACACCCAGTAGAAGCCAGCGATTTTTCCAGACGTCATTATCTTTAGCAGAGGTGCCTACGTCTCGCATCGTTCCTGGATAACCTGATTTCCTAGCTGAAAGTCACTGATTCGCACTTGGAGTATATATTTTAATCAGTGGAAGAAATTCTCCCCAGCTAGGGATACTGGTAGCTCGCTGAATTAGTGGTGGCCACCCGTGATATTAAGTGTGATTCTTGGGATTTATTTACCTGTTTCGAGTGGGAGCTTAACTCCGTATTCCGAGGGTGGAACAGAGTGATTTTTCCTAGCAGAGTAGGAGAGTACCTGACAAGCTTTAGTGCCCTAAAACGATTTGGCCGCTGTCATTGTTTTGATAGCTGGGGGCCTAACCCCTTTATTTGGACATTTTAAAGCGTGCCAGTAAGAGTGTGCGTGGAGGGGTAGCGAGGATGGGTTTGGCGTGTGTACGTTTGAGCCTTGTCGTGTGATAAAGAGTGTGTTGACCATAACTTTTGTGCTTAAGGATTTTTATGTATCCCTGTAGCCTTCAGACATTGTGAAGGCATACAGGTGGGGTTTTCTTTTGTTCATGCTGTGGTATCGTTTTTTGTGTGTGTTGTTTAATAAACATAAAAACCTATCCTGTGGTCAGGATCTCTTCTTTTTATAGCTGTCACTGTATGTCATAACATTGTCCCTTACTGCCATTAGTAGCATAGGAGGGAGACAAGCAGATTGTCTTAGTAAAGTAAGTCACAGTAGGCTGAAGACGTGGCCCAACCACGTTTCATAAGTCATATCTCTTCTCATAATTTCATTAGTGACTCTATTCTCATCTATTTTCACATCTTTACATTCATACTCTGTCTGAACTCAGACGTAATCTATTCTCAAATTATAGCCTACTGTGACAGGCAGCGAGGAAGGAAACTGGTCAGCCCACCTCGTATAGCTGGTACCTAGTATAGTGAAGTCTTTAACACTTCACTCCCCTAAGGCAGTATCTGCTATAGGACTACCTTTACCTTTTGTTGTTAGATCTGTTACTTACTTACTTAGTCGTTCCTCTTCTACCGTGAGGTGTAGAGGTTTAGAAGAGAGAGCGCCATACTATCCTATCGGCTGTCTTTCTCCTGGCCTAGTTCCATTCTTGTCCTCGGTCCTTCAAAGATTGTCCAATGTTGTCCTCCCAGCGGACTTTGGGTCGTCCTGGAGGTCTGGATCCCTGGCTCTTAGTTTCCCATGCTTGTCATGGTAGCCGATCTTCTACCATTCTGCAGACATGAACAAACTATCTTACTTGGGACTGTTCTACTTGGGTCTGCATGGGTTGGGTTTTTAGGCCTTGACGTATCGTCTGGTTGCAGACCATGTCTCTTCTTGTTACTTCCTCACGTACCTCATTTCTGAGGTTTGGATATGGCATTTGTGAGTTGTAGTCATTGCCCGTGACTCGCATCCATACGTCAAGACTGGGACATAGGTGGAGCGGTATGCAGCCATCTTCGTCTTCTTGCCAACTTCTCTTTTGCTGAGGAATCCTCGATTTATGGCTTGAAAAAGCCTCTCAGCTGCTGCTCTTCGGGTAGCGAACTCTTATTTGATGCCTCCCTTCCAGTCTATGACAGCTCCGATGTATTTAAAGTGGTTGACCTGCTCCAGGACCTGTTCCCCCAGCTTAATCTGATGCCTTCTTTCCTCTCGTGATATCACCATGGTTTTTGTTTTCGAGCTGCTGATTATACCATCCCTCTCTTCTCCAGCTCTTCCTTCCAGATTTGCATATTAGATTGAAGATGTGGCTCTGATTAAGCAAATCTGTTATTGACTTTATTTTTTTATTTTTTTCATTCCACTCAAAGTGTAGTGGGGAGATCAAGTTTGCGTTCTTAAGACAAGTGTGTCGCACTGACTACGGTGAGCTCGTGTTGTTGTAAAATGTCTGTGATGTTGTCTTTCCATCTGCTTCTTGGTCTTCCCCGTGCTCTGAAACCAGATCTTCAAATGTTGTAGGTGCATAGTCGTATCCTATCGGCCTCCATTCTTATGAGATGGCCAAACCACATAATTTTTCTGTCTCTCTATGTACTTGATGTAAAATGTAGTACTTAATATTTTGTTGATTTTTTTCATCATTTTTTCATTCTGTTTTCTCTGGAAACACTAATGACTTTTCTTAAGCTTCTCATCTCACAGTATATGATTTTCCCTCTCCTTTGCTTTGACACTGATAGCAAAGAGTTGGTAAGAATATGTTAGTTATCAGCTGTCGTTTAGTTTCTATACTGCTAGTTTGATGTTTGAGTAGTGATGACAGTTGGTAAGTCACAGCACTGGCTTTCTGACATCTTGTTTCAATTTCTCTGTCAAATCTTCCATTATCTATAAAAGATGCTTCCTGGGTATTTGAACCCTGGAACCTGCTTAAGCTTGGTATTGTTGACATGTAGTGTCATGTAGTGACATGTAAGTGGGCTTGGTGATCTGCTAATCTTCATAGTTTCTGTCTTTGATGTGTTGATCTTCATGCTGTATCTTCCACAACTTGAGTTAAGTGCATTTACATGGTTTAGCAGTTTGATTTCATCTTCGTAATTCGGTCATCAGCAAAATGTAACTCATTCAATGGGTCGTATTCTTCAATTTCTGGGTTTAAATCTGTTTTTATTTTTTTGGGTCCCTTTTTGGCTAGGGCACCATTATCATAGAACTAGGATCAGAGGTAAAATTTAACGTAACACCTTGTAGTTGCTTAAATTACCGTCAGTCAAGGGACAACTAGAAGCTTATGACTGAAATGGTACGACAAGATACAAATATGAAAATGATGACGAAAACCAGATAAGTGCCAGTGGAGGACGCCAATAACAGAATACATAAACAACACTACAGTCAGGAAATAGTGCACACAAATGATCGGGGTTAGCCAGTATGGCAGTTGTTGATGTTGACGTAAACTGACAAAGGTGAGATAGTGCACGTGGCTAGCAATTCATCATAAAAAAATAACTACAAAGGCCACCGCTAAAAAAAAAGCACACGAAACGTTTGGTTCAGGCGTTCTGACACGGAGGCCGACTGCAGTCATAGACTTATGCTCTGTAACGAGCGGAAAGTGCCAATTCATTTCTTCCTTTATAACAGCGGTTCTCAAAATGTGCTAGGCAGACCTGGGGATCGCCAAAACCCTCTCCATGGGTCCGCGAGGTCAAAACTATTTTTATAATAATCTAAGATGCCATTTGCCTTTTTCACTCTCATTCTTTCACGGTGTAATCCACATAAACAAAAGCTATTTGGGGTCCTCAATAATTTTTAAGCGTGTAAAGGGGTCCTGAGTCCACATAGTTTGAGAAACGATGTTTTATGAGGGTTTTTATTAAAAACGTATGCATAAGTTATTCATAAATATTTTGTTGCGGGTCACAAAATTCATATACAGTTGTCAGATTTTTGTGTATGGCAGTCAATAAAGTACACTCCACCGAGGTCATAATTTCTCGTTATACCAATGGTGTATTGCAATCAATAAAATAAAAATAAATAGTAATACTCTACACACATTCAGCCGAATGGAGCCATCGTGCCTTACTGACATATGTTTTTTGTTTTTGAACTATACTATCCTTAAATGTTTTACTTTAAAAATAGCTCTGCCCAGACATTATGCTGTGAAAGGAACAGTTACTTGCTTAAAAATGAGAACATCACGTGCGTATCTTCTTCTTCTTCCATCCTTAGCCATCAACCGGCAAAGCAGTATGTGGCCAGTACGCCTAGTGGCGTCTTAGGGCAACAACAAATTGATCAATCTATCGCTGTTTCCACCACGCCTAGTGGCGTCTTTGTGGAACAAAAACAGACCAAACAATCTATCATTGTTTCCGTAATCAGATTGGTTGGCAAGCAGGTGATCAGCCCACTGTGCATCACGTGCGTATAGTGCGTCTTTTTCTTTAAACACGAGGATTATCCTGTAACAATCGAAGACAAGTTTTGGAATTTGTTACCTTGTTACTTAAAAACAGATGTCTCATTTTGTCTACATAATTATGATCTAATTTACCCTTGCAAAAATTCAGTTAGTCCCAAGGTATGGTAATTTTTCCATGCACGGAGAAAAAAAAAACACACACACACGCACGCACGCGCACGCACACACACACACAATGCTTATTTCACTCAGACAAATAATGTGCGTAAAACTGCGTTTACGTTAAAGTTTGAGAAAACTACTTAACATTCTCTGGTGAATTTTTTATTTAAAATTCTTCTGCTTCTTCTTTGGTCCTTGGCTGCTGACTGACAAAGCAATCAGTGGCCAACGCGCCTTGGTGGCGTCTTGTAGAGTAGCAACAAACTGTCTCCACTTTGCTCGGTCGATAGCCAACCTACGTGTGGTGCTCCAAATCTGGTTTATGCTTAGCATCTTTGCCTCCACAGTTCTCCGCCAGGTAGCTGTTTTCCGTCATTGCTTTCGCTTGCATTCTGGAGTTCTGATAATGGTGTAAGGTTCTCTTCTGAGGATGTAGCCGACCCAATCCAGCGTCTACCCGCTATGATGGTGCGGATGTCTTCTTGGTGGCTCCGAATTAGCCGTTTTTGGTTGGTGATAGTGTTCGGCTAGAAAATTTGAAGAATTTTCCTTAGGCAGGTTGTGTGGAAAGAGAACAATTTTGACATATTCCTTTCTGTTACTTTCCAAAATTCTGCACCACACAGAAGTACAAAATTTACGCAGCTCTCATATATTTTTAATTTAGCGTTTGTACTTTACTGGGAGGATTTCCAGATGTTGTTTAGGTTGGCGAAAGTAATTCTGGCTTTAGTCATTCGGTTACTGATGTCTTTGCTTGTTCCGCCATCTGGTGTTACTAAACTTCCTACGTATGTGCTTTTGCTTTTTGCTTTTGCTTTAGATTCCCTGGGCGCGAGTTATCCACTCTTTTGCTCTTTAGGGGACGAGTTATTCACTCACTCATACCCTTGAGCCAGTTTTGGGAGGTGAGGTGTGGGCTTTGTTTCAAACCCAAGGGAGCATCCTAGACTCAGCGGTATGGTACACCAGGCCCACTTTGGCGTGCGTGCGATACCAAGAGGTTTGATGCTCTCTACCCGGTGCAGGGGGGTTATATCTCCGAAATAAGACTGACACGAGCAATCAGTCACCGGTCATGGCACGAGCAGCCAGACAGCATAGTGGCGCGGTGGCGAAGCACCGTAACCATATGGCTGTCAAAAGTGGGCTTTCTTGCAACCCCAGGGAGCATCCTAGACTCAGAAGCATAACGCACCAGTCCCACTTTGAAGTGTGTGCCATGTTCCGAGGTTTGATGGCTCTCTACCCTGCAAAGGGGGTTATATCTCCAAGACAAGGAGCGGTCTTGGGCTTTGTTGCAACCCCAGGGAACCTCTTGTCGGGTAGCGAGGGTGCAATGCCACGAGAAAGAAGGTTCCCTACCCTGCAAAAGGGGGTTATATTTCCGAGACAAGAATGCGGTATCTGGCAGAGCAGCCAGTCATCGTAGCGGACGTACCAGGCGTATGCGTAACCAGTGCTGAGCCTCTACCACTCTTTTTGTGGACGTTATCTGGACGGACACACATAGCATTGCCTCTACTAAACTGGGAAGACCCGGCAACCGGGACCACACACAGCCTTGAGAGGACAAAGATCGCTTGACGCGATCCTACGTATGTAAATGTGTTCGTAAATTCCAGTTCTTGGTTCCTTATTTTTATAGGGGCAAATTGTTTACATTAAGTGTCAAGACTTCTGTCTTCTTGCAGTCAATATTTAGTCTCACCTCTTGGCTATGTTTATTTAGTCTGTTTTTTACTTGAATGTGTTGATGCGAGTGTGCAAATAATGCAGTGCCATCTGCGTATTCTATATCATTCGATGTAGAGAATGATGACCATCTTATTCCTCTAGGTCACTAGGTGCATCCGCTGTTGTCTGGCGCATCACCAAGACTATGACAGTTATAAAACAGAGTGGTTCATAAGGGGCATCCCTGCCGCACTCCCGTTTTCACTTTAAAAGTTAGGTTGCTCTGCCCAACCCTGCTTGTGAAATTAGCATACATGCTTTTAATGATGGAAATCATGCATTTAGGTATTCCATAAGTCCTTACTATTTTCCATAGGCTGTCTCCGTGTATGCTGTCACATGCCTTTTCAAAGTCAACAAAATTTTTCTACAGCTGTCTCTGCCATTCTGAATACTGCTCTATTATGTTTCTGAGAATGAAAATATGATCTACACATTGTCTGTTTCTTCTGAATCCTGCTTGTTCCTTCTGAATCCTGCTTGTTCCTTCTGAATCCTGCTTGTTCCTTCTGAATCCTGCTTGTTCCTTCTGAATCCTGCTTGTTCCTTCTGAATCCTGCTTGTTCCTTCCTCATTTTATGGTCTAGTGCTCTTGAAATTCTTTGAATAATTATTCAGCCCAGTATTTTGCTGGGAACTGATGGGAGAGGAACTCCTTTCCAGTAGTTGCAGTCAGTGAGGTCACTTTTCTTTAGCCATTTAACAATTATTTCTCTGTTCCACTCCATTGGTGTTGTCTCTGTTTGCCAGATTTGTGCAAATAATGGTTCTAATAGCTCTGCCGCTAAATCAACATAATCATGATATTCAGTATTATCTTACATAGTTAATGCTGTAGGATTTTGAAATAACCAAAGAAATATTTACTTTTGAAGTGAAAATCTGTGTGTCTGTATGCTTGTCTGTCTATCCATCAATTCACCCATCCATCCATCCTATTTGTGTGGCAGTCTGTCTATCTGTCCATCCATCAATCCATCCATCCATCCATTCATGTCTGTCATCAATACTAACATGTCTGTCTTTCTGTCTGTCTGTATCTTGCTGTTATTCTAACTATGTGCCTGTTTATTTATCAATATATGTCTAACTGTGATCATTATCTATTTATGCACACCTGGAACCTTCAGCGTACTTATGAATCTGTCTACCTGGCCAGGTGTTTATAAAGCATGCATAAACAGAAGGAGAAGAGAGAGAGAGAGAGAGAGAGAGAGAGAGAGAGAGAGAGAAAGAGAGAGAGAGAGAGAGGCTCAGTAAGACCAAACTGGAATATACATGCCTTCCTACAACTCAAGATTGAGAAGTAACTACCCATAATAATATGAGCGTGATTTTAAAATGAAGATTACATAACTGCCCAACATACGATTATCTTCATTAGAAGATTAAGATTACAGAACAACCCATACAAATAAAATCAGGATTATAAAATGAAGATTATATAACCACCAATAATAATATAATCACGATTAGAAAATTAAGGTCTTATAACTTCCCATAAAAACATAACTAGATTTGAAAATTACGATGATGTAACTGCGCAAAAATAACATAATCATCATTGGAAAATTAAAAATATAGAACGACCCATCAAAATATAATCTACTCAGTTGTCCTGGTTGTCAGCAATAAGTCGCGAGCTAGAGAGAAGACTTTTAAATGTCATCTGCAATCGAAAAATCCGAGCGGGAGAATGCGGGGCGCAGCTTCCCTGTGAACTCAGCAGACGTTACCGCGCGCAGAGGCAAAGTGAGTGTATATTGTGTGCACAGGGAAGAGGTTGATAGTGTTAATATTCCGTTCCTGTTGGGAGTTGGACAGCATTTCCTGGCAGATCCCTGGCTGTAAGTTTGTCAACTATGGACAGATTGTTGTCTTAATGAATTGTTTTGTCACCGGGTTATTTTCCTCGTCTCAGTCTGGTTGTCAGCTCCAACAACTGCCGCGCGTTAGAGCACGTAAGTTTATAAATTAGTTGTCATAAGTTCATATTTATCATCTGTCTATAATACGCGTATTGTTCATTCATTTCATGTACTCATTTATTTACGTTTCATACGGTTATATATTAGTTCATTTATTATACGTTCATCCGTTCGGTTATCACATTTTAATTAGTCTCTAATCATATACTCGTTTCATTTTAACATGTTTTTATCACGTGTTTTTATCACGTGTTTTTCATCATCCTATCATCGTCATCACCAATTTCCTTGTCGCTCCTTACGTATTATGGAACCACCATTGTAGAAGACCCCCCTGCACCAAACATTCACACGCTCCGGAAGCGGTGGTTTCTGTTGCTATTTACTTTACACGATGAGGTTGCTAGCTCCATGCACAACCTCATATTAGGCGCCACGTACGACATGCTTGAGGATACAGAAGTCCTATTACTGTATTTCTGTTTCTTCAATTACCTCCTAGAGCTCAACGTGGCTTTATCACGTGTCCATATGTTCATATTTGCTTATTACTTCATAGGTTATCGATTGTTAATTCCCTCAGTCGTGTCAATTTCTGTAGCAGTTAGTTTTATTTCATATTTATTTTCATTTCTACATCCCTTTGCCATAATTCAGAATTAAAGACCAAAATCCTCATTTGATGATTAATATGCTACTGGACAAAAGTTAAGGGCCACCATTCAGTTTAGACAAGGTTTATATAATTGATTGGCAAACTGTAAAGACAAGTGAAAATGTCATTAAAACTGAGCTCAGAGAAATTTGTATACATTTCTGTGTGCACTAGGTTAATTTTTTTTTTTATGTAAAAAAACTGGGTCACTTTAACCCGCAAGTGAAAATTGCCATTGTTGCTGCAAAAACTCGTGGTTTTTGCAACACGCCCCACTAGTTCAAAAGGTGAAAAAGTGAGTTGAATTTGAATGCACGTGGAAAATGATCATCGGTAAAGAGTGTTCACCGTTGGTTTGCAATAAATCAGTATGACAAGTGGTCGAAATGATCACTGCATTAGCCATGCCACCAAGGAGAAGTCTCAGCACTGTAGACCGTGGTCGAGCCATCGCATGGATTCAGGATGGTCAATCTGTTCGTCATGTTGCAAGACGTTTAGAAGTGTCCCACTCTACCATTCAGAGACTTCTTGAGAGATTTCAAGCTACCGGACATTTAGAAAATCGACCCTGCTCACGGAGAATTATATAAACCTTGTCTAAACTGAATGGCGGCCCTTAACTTTTGTCCAGTAGTATATTTCACCATCTTCTCAGACATGTATTTGTTGAGTCAGATTATCAAAATATTTTTTTGTCAGATTTCCATTTATTTTTCATTCAATTATTTCGTTTATTAACGTATTAATTAGTTTAATGAAATCATAGAGGGTGCACATTTTCACGGTGAATATTTTAATGAAGTCACAGAGGGCGCACATTTTCACGGTAATTTATTTAATGAAGTCATAGAGGGCGCACACTTTCACGGTAATTTATTTAATTGAAGTCATAGAGGGAGCCGCGGTAGCATAGTGGTTAGTGCACTGGCTTCCTAGCTCAGTGGTTTATGGTTCGATCCCCAGATGAGGTGGGATTTTTTAGGCCGCAAACGGCTCCTGGGTCGACCCAGCCCCAACTGGGTACCAGAGCAACTTCTGGGAAGGTTAAGGCGGCCGGCGTGATGTTGACTACGTCACCCCTAGTGTGCCGATGGTCAAGAAAATATGGGCCTAACACCATATTCCCAATATGCCTCAATGGGCGTGTAACGGGATCCTTTACCTTACCATAGAGGGCGCACATTTTCACGGTAATTTATTTAATGAAGTCACAGAGGGCGCACATTTTCAAGGTAATTTATTTACACTGGGTTTTGATATCTCTTTCTACACCATTCTAATCAGCTTTGTCTTAATTTGAATTCATCGGACTGTCTATCCAATGTGCGTTACGTTCTGTGTCAAATATCTAATAAAGATAAGATTACATTGACCACTACAAACAACGTTGGATTAGAAACTCAAAACAAATCGCATCATGTGCCGTCTTCAAAAAAGCGGTTTGCTATACTGGATTTTTATTTTCTGTCTCTTGTCTTGCTGGCCTAGTCCAAAAGATTAGGTATACTTTCTTTCAATGTCTTGATGTTGGCTGCCTATCAATTTCTTGATGTTTACTGCATATGATTTTGTTGGAGTTTACTGCATATCAATCTTTATGTAACACAATAAACTTAAAGGTGTTTTTTTTAATTTGGACATGCACCCTAATATAACCGACGGGTCCCTGTGTCTAGGTTGAGTGGGGCGCGCCTCGATAAAAGGCTGTCAATTTTTTTTTTAAATCTGTAAAGCAATTTCTTGTTGTTTACTGCAAAGCAATCTCTCAATGTTTACTTTCTTTCAATCTCTTGATCTTAAAGCCTATGAATCTATTTATGTGTACTGCATATCGAACTAGTGATGTTTACTTTCTTGCTTTTTGATGTTTACTGCCTATCAGTCTCTTGGTTGTCGTGGTTGAGTTAAAGTGTAAGAGTATTTGTCGAGTTTGACAATAGTAGTGAAATCGACAATGATAGTGAACTGACAAATTTATAGATTACACATAGATAAGGTGTAAATAGGAGGTGGACTTGAGACCAACCTGGAAGAAGATTTATTAAAAGTTATCTCTCTCTCCAAGCCTCAACACACTTATATAGGCTAAGCACCGCCTGCTCTTCCTCTTTTCTCTGGATCATAAATAGAGACTATAGTAAAGAGCTAGTAATGTTAATTATGGATGAAAGGGTCGTGAACAGCGCATTAATAAATGAGTAAACATTTATTAAATGTATGAAAATAACGCATATCAGCACAAACAACATAAAATTTCATCAATAATCACAAATATGCAAATACACACCAACGAACACACAGACCACCAACTGTAGAACACCGAGAAATAAATAAACCGAGTGTCAGTCCGTCCGCTTTCGTGGGACCAAATGCAATAGTTCCAGTAAGTGTCTTTACGTGTAGATATCCTCCATATGTGATGGAAATAACATGAAATAAATTCACTTTATGCGCTATCGTTGGTGACACCCTAATTGCGCGAGGTGGGCTGGAAGACTCTGTCTATCTCCGGCTGACCGCTCATAAGTGCGGGGTTTTAAATATCCAGAAACCCACACAAGACGAAATTACTTTAGGACAAATGATCCATTGCGCTCTTATCCGGCGCTTAGAATTTTTCTTGCGTACTTGGTAGTAAATCCGGTTTGGGCTGGCTTGAACTGTGGTTTGACTGAGTGCTCCGTTTAAGCACACAAAGTCTGGTGATTTAAATTCTGCTATAGACGCTGGGCTGCTAGATAGGTTGGAAGCCGCAATGCTCTGACTGGTAATCCAAAGGCGAGTAGGAAACTACTACTGCACTACGATTTCAGATTTTGCGTTGGCTTGTTGCACACTGCGTGAGCTTAATTTCCCGTTAGAGAGAATGGCGTTGACAAAGGGTTTTGTTTCAGGAATGAGGGTGACGCCTCGTGAATGCTAAAGGTTTTCAGAAACCCTCTAGATCGAAGAGAATATGACGTTCTTCGCCTGACTGGAGTCTTGCTCTAGCAATTCGGTATCCCTGAAACTGAGACCCAAAAAGAGACGACCTTTACATCAAGCAAACAATGAAATTACACTAACGTTATACAAAACAGTTATCCTCCATTATGGGATTTAAATTATTGTAATCATTGCTATGATAGTTTAGGGCTGTCTTTAACCATATAAGTCTCCTGTTCCTTCCACTCTATCAATTATCAGCATGCGCCCGCATAGGCTAATATATTTTGTACACCCATGTACCTGTCAGTAAACGTTCTGACAGCAAAATCTACTCTTTTCTTCCAACACAACATACAGGAAACCTAACCCTGTAGTTACAGCTGACTGGATATGCTATTCATCTTACAACATTAAGTGAATGTACATAAAAATACAGCATTTGACATTACATAATAAATCGTATGCGCCCCTTGGGGAACAACACTAACATCCCACAAATGAATACATAGAAATTGCAATGTTCTTGCTATATAATACAGTTGTGACTGAATCATAAGATATAATGTTATCTATGGCTGGGGACTGCTTTCTGTGAAAGTGATAACTAGTGTCTAACTACACAAATCGGCATATCATGATTCCACCCAGCCACTAGAAGTTTCTATCTGAAAGGAATAAGTGACTATCTCCTATAATTCAGGGTTATAGCGCCTGCACATCACTATTCAGTTTTAAGTGAATAACCCACACCGCTGACATTTCCTTACAGTAATGACAGTTAATTTAGCCTACTCTTAACCCATGGTAAGCATCTGTACGGACTGATTCTACGCCTAGTGAGTATCTGTTATCGTAAGTTTACCTTTCATCATCTCATCTCAACCCATAACCCGTCATGGGTCGTAGGGGTGCCATGGTGGAAGCATCAGCAGACAGGGTCCTCCACTGCTCTCTATTCTCAGCAATGCGTACAAGTGTGGAAAAACCGTGTCCTGCCCATTCTTTGATGTTATCAGCCCAGGATTTTCTTTGCCTTCCTCTTCTCCGTTTACCTTCGACTGTTCCCTGGAGGATCGGTTTCGAAAGGGAGTCATGACGAGTTACATGCCCAAACCAGACAAGCTTTCGACGTTTCACTATTGACAAAAGTGGTTCTTGGTGGCCTGCATAAGTGTTTATCTTCTCTCTAACATAGACATTTGTTTTGTGCTCTTTATAGCAAATGCGCAAAATTCTTCTATAACATTTATGCTCGAAAGCCTGAATCCTTCGCTCCGTATCTGCAGTGAGTGTCCAGCCCTCACACCCATACAAGAGAATAGATAATACAAGTGATTTGTATAATTTGATCTTCACAGGAAAACTGATGTTACTTTTCCAGATCACATTCAACATTGTCATGGCAGCTGAGGCCATCTCAAGTCTTGTCTTGATTTCTTTACTTGATCTTCCATCACTACATATAATGGACCCGAGATATTTAAAGGTGTTAACTTCTTCTAACGTTTGCCCATTTAACGTAATGTTGGTCGGAACATGTTTCTTATGGCTATTCACCAATATCTTGCTTTTTTCTATATTAATTTCCATCCCATACGTTCTTGTTACTTTCTCCAGTCTAGAGGTAAGGTCTTGAAGTTCTGATTCTGTTTCAGCTATCAGATCAATATCATCAGCAAAACGTAGATTACACAGAGGTTGGCCTCCAATCGATATGGTTGATTTATAATCGCAGAGAGCCTCCTGCATAATATGTTCTAGATATATATTAAAGAGCACTGGTGACAGGATACATCCCTGGCGAACTCCTACAGTTGTTTTGAAAAATTCTCCAATGTCGTTGCTTGCAAAAACAGCACTGCTTGCGTCCTTGTATAGTGCTTCAATGATATCTATGATGTTGGTATCAAAATTGAATTTTCTCATTATTTGCCATAAGCCTTCATGCCAGACTCGATCGAAGGCTTTTGTGAAATCGATGAAGTTATGGTATAAATCATGTTGATGCTGGAGATGTTTTTCGATCAGTAATCTAATATTGAAGATTTGTTCTGAGGTACTTCTATTTGGTCTAAAGCCAGCCTGTTCCTCTGACAAGATTTCTTCTGATTTCTGTTTTATTCTGTTCAAAAGTATCCTTAACATCACCTTACTTGGATGACTAATAAGGCTAATGGTTCTGTAGTTCTTGCACATTTTTAGATTTCCTTTCTTTGGAAGCGGTATTACTAATGACTGCGTCCATTCTTTTGGCCATTTTTTTGTACTCCATATCTTCTGGCAAATTGTTGTCATGATTTTTACTATATCTGGTAATCCATATTTCAAGAGCTCTGCTGGTATATTATCCACACCCGGTGACTTCCCTCCTTTCATCGAACATATAGCCTCTTCCACTTCTTCCCGTAGTATTGCTGCATTTCCGAGTTCCCTGTTTTCGCACTTAATGTTGTTTAATATGCCTAAGTCAGTGTCAAGTTTACAGTTATATAATTCTTTACAATATTCTGTCCACCTTCTCATTACAGCTGTTTTTTCATTGAGCAGAGCCCCATTGCTATCTTCTATGACAGTTACCCTGGGCTGTTGGGGTTTTGATAGTCTTCTTAATGTGTCAAAAGCTGCCTTGCTGTTACCTTTTATTAGCCCCGTATTAATGGACTCACATTGATCAGCTACCCATTTTTCTTTGGCCAGTTTCATTTTCTTTCTAATATTTTTATTCACCATACTGTATTGCCATGCTGCTTCAGGAACCTCTTTCTTAACCTTTTTCATTTCCCGCCGTGTATCACATAACTTTAGAATGTCATCTGTAACCCATGGTTTGTTTATTTTCTTTCTTTTACCAAGTATTTCTGTTGCTGATTCAATGAGC
Organism: Oreohelix idahoensis; assembly: GCA_024509875.1. Taxonomy (NCBI): domain Eukaryota; kingdom Metazoa; phylum Mollusca; class Gastropoda; order Stylommatophora; family Oreohelicidae; genus Oreohelix; species Oreohelix idahoensis. Next base: position 130,188 of record JAMPIV010009151.1, on the reverse strand, counting down.
ACGTCTTTCATGTTCTCTGTGATTGAGTTGATATCATCCTCCAAAAAGTTGAGAGCTGCGAATTTTCCTCCAACAGTTGCCTCAAAAATTCCCGCGATTTCTGGATCTTTCAGTTTGTCTAAATTGAATCTTAACTGAGAACATCTGTTTTGATTATAGTTCTTTTTGAGTTTAAGCTTGAGCGTCATCAATACCATGTCGTGATCACTACCAATGTCGGCGCCAGGAAAAGTCCTAGTCTTGACTTTATTAATGCTGGACTTGAATCTTTTGGATACAAGAATAAAATCAATTTGGCCATGTATCTCAGTTTTTGGGGCATGCCACGTTGTTCTTCTTGATAACTTATGAGGAAATAGTGTATTTGCAAGGGTTAGTTTATAGTTGCTGGCAAATTCTAGTAGCCTTAGTCCTCGATCGTTGGTTTCTCCTGTCCCAAATTTCCCCACTGTGCCAGCCCAGTGACCGTATGCATCTGGCCCTATTTTAACATTCCAATCACCTAGCACGATGAGTTTACCTTTAACCCATGGCAAAAAAATAACACTGACACCTGACTGTTTTGTCACTCGTTTAACTAAGGCTGTAGACGGCGCTACTGAATTAAATTACCGGGAGAAATCCTCAAAATGAATTCAGGTCACATTCCTACCAGATATATATATAAAAAGGCTAACATGAATATATATATTATAAGAGATGTCTACTCACCCCGAGAAATGACGAGAAATAGACAATAACATTTAGTTCTGTGTTAACGTCTGCCTTATTCTCATTATGGTCCTCTCGGGCAGGAAATATTTTACGAGTGTCCCTGACTGATTAAAACCCTCTACTCTTATAGTTTACAAATGACGCTACCCTGACACCTGGCCTGGCGTATAACGTAATCAAGAGTAAGACAAAGGTTATTCTAGCGGTATACATCAGAAGCAACAACCGCGAGAAAGTTCCCCAGATAGAAAATACATAATATTATGAGCTCTAACTGCGTCGTCTAAGGGCCAAACCCACAAAGACCAACCGCGGGTTTTATCTCCCCCTGAATCGGAGATCAAACCTGTTTCCCAGACCTCAAAATGTACCTCCCGCTAGCGGACCGTTTCTTCACAGAAACCCTCTCGCTCGTTATCAAACACTTTACTCGCAAGAGATATTCCTCTGGTCAGACCAACACCGGGTGCAACTTAGGTAACCTTATCGTAAGCTGACCGCTACTGACCAGTGGGGAATTTATACTGAAGGCCAGAACGTAAACAAACCGCGGGGTGGGGTCTGAGAAGGGGAATAATGGGCCACGTAGGTAGAATCCGAAAGAAAAGAAAATACAAAATGTCGAGGAAACCAGAACATTAAAAGAGTAATAAAGTTGGGACGTGATGGTAAAATAAATTATTAGTCACCGTGACATTGGTATTTACTTTATATCAACTTCCTGGTGTCTCCTGTAATTCAATCTCTTGAATTTTACTTCCTATGTATATTCACACTCTCTTCCGTGTGCCTACAACTTTATCTTGTTTTATATATTTCATTGTCTGAGCATCTCATTTCATTCTATTATCTTCTGTTTGTTTCAATGTTTGTTGGTTGATCTTTTAATGTTGTCTGGAAACAAGCCCTATTCGGAATTTCTGTCAACATACAAAGGTTTCAAGACACTTCAGGATACAATTATACACCACGAGTTGATCAAAACAAACAACGATTTAAGGGTGGTAATAATGACACTACAATCGATGAATCATCGAGGCTAAGATTGCCGGAATTCGGCATCAAACGCAAGACTAGCAGCGATGGACGTATGAGAGGATGCATCCGTCGTGTATACAACCAAGCGCGCAACAGGGACTCCATAATGCCTCATTAGTTTCCAACATCATTCTCTGCTTAAACTGACGGAGCTCGTAGTACACAAATCCAATGTAAAGTGCGAATCAAATTCCAATCTCTTTTCTAGTAATATGTGCGGTGTGGTTATCTGATCTCTGCAGGATAATTTTCGTGGAAAAAGCGCATGTTGCTCCCTCAGTTGTCTACTGGCTCTTGAAATCTCTCAAGGGTTACACTGTTTAATATTTTTCTTTGCAGTAATTTTATCTAACAGTAACTTCATCCCGCTGTAATCTGAGCACTCTTGGAAATGTGCCTTCTTTGGGAACTTGACAAGATATCACTCATTCCAGTCTACTGGGTTTCTTCTCTCCAAGATTGTATCTAGTAATTGGTAAGATATTTGTGTAGAGAAGTTTTATATCTGCTTTGATGACCTCTGCTGGAATGCCATATGGGCCTTCTACATTCCCATCAATATATATATAAAATCTCAACTTTTTCTGTCACTAACACTAAGGGATGCAACTTTGGTTGAAAGTTAGACATTAATTGTATTTTTCCCCTTATATGTACTCTCCCGAAAATAGTAACACTCGACAAAGAAAAGTGCTTAAATGACGGTGTGCACAAAAATATTTATAGAATGTGTGATCCCGGATACACACATTGGGATCCTCACTGCTGCTACGTAGTTCGTCTACTGTGGTAATGCACAGTAGTTTTTTAAAATAATTTTTAATAAGTAAAATTGCCGTTAGGTATTGGTGCTTTTAAATTTAATTCCCGTCTTATGACGGGGTTTTACACTAGTCTATTAGAAGTGTTAGGACTTTCTTAACTTATAACTTCCTTTCTGCTGGCTAGATGTCTGAGAGATCTTGTGGCGTTGGTATATTTAGGAGTTCCTCAGAATGTTCCGCCCATGTGTGTCAACGGGATACGAAAGGGAGCAAGAACAGATAAACACTGTTCCCTATCAGGCATGCTGTAAAATGTAACAAATAAGGTTAACGTGGAGCAAGGTGCCCCTTCCTGTAGAAAATAAAAGCCACCAAAAAAAAAAAACACATCAACAACATGGTTTGGTTTTAAGGACTATCTTCATTGCACACGGACAACTCCATCAGTGCTGCGATCTCCTCCCTTAGATCACACAAAGAGGATCTCAGCACAGTGCACGAACTCCGTAGCACCGGTGAGAATCCCAATGTGTGTATATATGAATCACACATTCTATAAATATTTTTGTGGTGAGTAGGTTTGTAATTTTTAAATTTTGCCAGGGTAGCGACCTGATAGGCCTACTCTTTACGATTTCCAACTTCCGTGATATTTTTAACGTGCGCAACTTGCACACGGGACCTCCTATTTTTTCGCCCTTATCCGAGAAGTCTAGGCATCCGATCTCACTACCCAGGAGACCGCCGCGAGAGGTTATTTAGTGTGTAGGATAGGAGACAATTAGGTATATCAGATGATACCAGGATAGTACCAGATAGAAACTGGTCTTAAAAGAAATACCCCATTCTCAGAAAAGAGTAATGGTTTATCGAGGTCATAGGTTAAGTCAGGCTGTACAGAAACACTAGGTGAAATGGTAATTTGCAATCCTAGATATCTGTGTGTCTTGCCTCACAGACCCACCTACGACTAAAACTATCTAGGGGTAATTGTATATATATATAATTAACATCTCGCTTACCTTCAATCACAGACGGGCTTTTAAAGGTTATTACAGTCTGCTCACACTTTTGCAGATGGCAAAGGAGTTGATGCAGATGCTGTTCTCCGTATCTGTAGTTTGAATTTAGGAGCGAGAGTGTTTGTGCCTTCCGTTCCTTCCCCTTATATAGTGGACTTCCAAGAGAACAACTAGGTCAAAGTATTTTTCATTCACCCCAAATCGTGTAGCTAAGGCCAACGTGTGCTCAGATGACAAATCTAAAATAAGTCTTGAGTCCTTATTTCTGAATGGATTTCCTCCAGCTTAGGCTTGTATTACGGTACTCTTATGAATGTGCTCTATCCATTGCAATATTTAACGTATTCTATAGTTTATCCGACTTTTCACTGGAGCAGCCGAAACGGAAAGACACAACAAGGTTCATGCTCCATTGTCTTCTATTCACAATAACTTCGGCTCTACACCTCATCCAGTGAAACTATTGCTATTTGCATAAGACTAATGATCCCTATTATCACACCTGGTCCTTCTTTAACTAGGTACTCCCTGTATATTTGCACACTGCCTTCCGAAATATCACCAACATCTACACTTTCGCTATCTCCATGTTGAATAGCCTAGCGAATCCTCCGACACTACGTGTACCATGCTGGTGTTTCATTGGTCAGTTACTACACGGGTGTTGCACGGTGTATAATTTTGAATGATCGCCGAGATATGATCCAGACTTCACTACAGAGACCAAGGGGGATTATGGCATCAATTAGGACCACTGGTTCTGAAAAACAAAAATCCATAAATTATATTCCCTCAACTGGGAATCGAACCCGGCACTTCTAGATTTCGAGGCGGACGCCATACCTCTCAGCCACTTCGACCCCCAACAACACGAACAAGTCATTCAAAGCCAGTAAATGTCAGATTTCTCAATTAATAGTACTAGTGCCCCGTGTAGTACCCCGGGTGTCTCTGAAGACACCAAGACAGAATATGATTACTGCAGCCTCAGGCATGTCGTACAAGGTGACTAATATGAGGTTGTACAGGAGGTTTGCAACCTCATAATGTAAAGCAAAGTGTCACAGAAAGCACAGCTGCAAGAGCACGTGACTGCTTAGCACAGGCTTCCGTGGGGACAGCTGCAGTGGTGGATCCATGCTCCATAAGAAGCGCCAAGGAAAATGATGATGATAAATATTAGTATAGTAATAATAATAATCCTAATTGTAGAATATTGGTTCGTTCACTCTAAACTGCCTAGCCAGCTACATATTTTTTATAAAGCTAGGTACCAGCAAATGTGCTAGCCAACCTGTTTATGGAGGATCTTAATCTCAGAGGCGAGTTTACTATACCAGTCGATCCAGATAATCCAAATCCCAACTAACATAATTACCGATGTATGTTATGTCGGTCGGTCTCACTCAAAATAGTAACTCGCGCCAGAAAAAAAAGTGCGCAACGCACGGTGTGCAACTTGCGCGGCGTTGGTGTTATATAAAACAAATATAAGTATATAAACCAATAAAACGGTATTGAAACAGTTCTACAAATTAACGGTTCACATGAAACAAGAGACGTTTCGGGTTTTATCCTTGCGTCGGTTATGTCACGATGACGATGATTTCCATCAGCGAGCTCAAGAGATGCTCGAGTTCTTTCGCCGACGTCTTTATCCAGAACATGTTTTATCTGATGCTCTTAATCGCATCACACGCGTCACTCGTCAGATGGCACTCACTACTAAACCTTCTGTCCAATCTGACAGACTCAAACTGGTTCTAACTTTCCATCCTCACTGTCTGGCGGTGAAGAGAATTCTGTTTCGACATCTGCCTATTCTCCACTCTGATCCTGATACCAGAGAGTTGTTTCCTGATACACCTTTGGTGGCATATCGTAGGGATAGGAATTTTAGGGATATTCATGTACACAGTCGCTTGAGACATACTAGCCCTTCATACTTTGGTACTAAACCATGCCAACGCCGTATATGTAAGAGCTGTCCGTTTGTACTCCAAACTCAGACAGTCACTTTTCCGAAAGGAAAATTTGTCATTATAGAGTCTTTCACGTGAGAATCCAGAAACCTGATTTATGCTATCATCTGCAAGAGATGTGGCATTACCTATATTGGTGAAACTGGCAGACGTTTGGCAGACAGGTTTCGTGAGCACTTAAATGACATCTATCATGGCAAACATTTACTGGTGGTCCTTCATTTCGATAGGCCTGACCATTCAGGTAATTCCGATATCCATGTCACTGCCCTCCTTCCATGTGTCGGTGATGATCGTACTCACTTTTCGTTGGAGAATCGTCTTATTTTTCAAATGGGCTGATTATCTCCAAAAGGCCTTAATGTCCAACACCATTTTGCATAAATTCTGTTGGCTTTTCTCTCTTTTTCATTCTTCTTTATTCGTTGTTTTTTCGATCTATCTTCTTATGTTTTTGTTTTGGTTCGTTTCGTATCCTTTTGTATCTTTTTAAATTGTCGCTATCTTACACGTCACTGTCTTACATTTTTAAAGATAGGTCAGAAGATATTTATGGTCCCGTCTGAGCACAAGTGATAGTGGTAAATATGTGAGAATAAAGGTGTAAGAAATAGATTTTCACGAGGGAATAGTGAAAGAGGAAGATCTGTCTCTGGAGTGAGTAGTTTCTCTAGTCCAGCCTATCTATACGACTATATTTTAATATAAGACAACATTTCTCTCCCTATATGAAATATAAGTTACACTAAACACACCCACACTCACAATTATGTGACAACAATACACACGAACGTGAAAAACTATGGTTAATTGGGTATGGGTCTGACCAACACGCACATTTTAGGTCTTTTTGTTGTTTATTATCATTAAACTTTTTACATCAAACATATAGAGAAATCAAATAAATCATGTTTACAGATATATGAAAATAACCGAATAAGTGCCCTCCCTTTGTTAAGAAAAGATCCCAAAAGAAGTTAATAACCCAAAGGTCAAAGATAAGCACTAGGTTACAGAATAGAATATGAAGAACAAGTTCCCACTAAATTACTACTCAGTAACGTACTCAGTTTAAGCGAAATAAAAAAAGGTTAGTACAATGATTATAACAAAGGAAAATATTTACTCTCTCTCTGTCTCTCACTCTGTCATCTGTGGCCACAAACACTCTAGCTTACCTAATAATGGTGTAGGTATCCCTTGAAAAATTACAATAGTCTGAACCTATATTGTCAGGTGGGCTGCCCAAATCTGGCCCCAGTTCAGCCTTTGTATCGATTAATAATTACAAGGTCGACGCCAAATTTGGTGGTTTAATTTTTCCTGGATGAATCCTGTGTCACCGCATATAGTTACTGAAGCAAGACGTTCTCGGGACGTTCACAGTTGCAAAATGAGAAAAGTAGTTCCTGTATTGTCTAGCCTCTGGTTGCTAAGACAAATGTTACAATATGTAAAACTGATAATGATGGTAAATCCTATCGGCTGACTCTTACGGTGAGTGTAGATTTTGAAACAACGTAGTTTTCTGGATCACTCCGTTGCTACAGCTGTCAAACGTCAGCAATATATGTTCTTTCGTATGCCCAGTGGGCTGGAAAATTTTGATAAAATAATTCTGGGTAATGTACCGTCCAGTTACGATTAATCTTATTGTTTCTATTGGTCTTTCTCTGAATGAAGAAAGAGGACCGAACAGGTCCAAAAATCGAAGACCCAAAATAATAATAATGTTACTGGTAATTTTAGACCGCTGGCCGCTGGTTTTGATTAGAGGCTATATTGGGAAGAAAAGTACATTTATGAAAAACTGCTACTATCCTATCCACCCGTAAGTTTTCCGCTACGGCATGTCGGGAAAAAAGGGTATGTGCCCTCCCCCGTTATTGCCTGCGAGAAAATTAACAGCGCACAAAGTCAATTATTATTCAATTTATCCATATGCGCACTTTAACCAAAAATCGCCGTCACTAATAGCTATTTGTCGGCGTCTATTGTTTAGTTACATAACATTAACTCTAGTCACTTATTTAATTTCACACAATGAAATATAATGCGAATTCTATTCGGTCACTGATCCGTCACACTTAATAATCTCAGTCAGCTAAGCCGTATCTTCTTGTGTAAGAAAAATGGGGTATTTGAAATTACATTACTCTGAACGACTGGCAAGAAATATCTACGCGTTATGTTATTTCACTAGTTTTAAACGCTAAGGAATTATAGTGAATAAAAATGGTAAACCTAACACATTTTAACACTTAAGCACAATTTCTATTACCACAAATCAGAAAATGAAATCCCCACGGGACAATTTAACACATTTAGCGAAGAAATGGTTCTAGTCCGTCGTGCTTAGATTATCCAAGAATTTCTGAGCGACTCTAATAACTGAATTTGAGAGAGCGCGATATATGTACAGCTCATGGTGTTATCATCACCAGAAGACGTTACAATTCACACCTTCTGTATAGTAGGGAATCAGGAACTGCGTTTCCCGGATCAAAGGTTTCTTCGTTCATTCTACTCAGCGATGCTGACCGACATCAGAAAACTTTGCCGTGCACGGGCCTGTCTTAGATTACGTCCCCTTGCGCAGATCAAACATTATCTCCCACAGGAACGTGCTAAAATCAAAGGAGGTCGGGAAAATATTATCGCCCCTTTTCTCTCTTCAAACAATCCGTTATTTCTACGCGCGTGTGTCTAATGTCCGATAATTGGCAAATCAGCTCGCGTGAGAACTCAGGTAAACAAATCAGGGCTCGCTGCCTATTATGCTGGCAGGTCACGAAAATTGGTAAATGTCTGTTTGTTTACATGTCAAGAAAAAAAAAAGGCGTGGATTAGATATGAGTAATGCAGTCAGAAATTTGCGTGGTTTGGATTAGCAAATGGTATACACTAAATGGGAAAGCAAAGGCTGTCAGATTACTATATCACTATTTACATTCCACGTCACAGTCACTTCCTTAGACGATTTCTTGGACAAGGTGCCTCAGTGTTCTATTCCAAGCATCTACGGATCTAGCTAAGTGACCTTTTACTTGGTTCGATGTTTTGTTCATTCTCTTTTTTCGTTTAGTTGATTATTTACTTTCTTTTTTTTTCGGTATTTCTTTCAGGTTTTACGATTTTCTTGTATTATTATTGTTCTTTTTCCGCTCATCACTGTGGGTGTTTACTTTTTCCATCTGCTTGTATCGCTCATTTGGTGTATGTTTCTCATCATCGTATGTTTTTGTAGTACCTATATGTAATTCTTGTCCTTGTCACCTGTTTGTAACTGTGGCTGACGAAGGGTAAAACCCGAAACGTCCCTTGTTTCATGTGAACCGTTAATTTGTAGAACTGATTCAATACCGTTTTATTGGTTTATATACTTATATTCCTTACCAGTTTTACAGCAGCCCCTTAATTTATTTATAAAACAAATACTTTAGTTTTATTTTTTTTTCTTCTTTCACGAAATTAGTAGCGCTCGACAAAGAAAAAGTGCGTAAAAATTGGTGTGCATGAGCCCTCACCCGATGTACAAATCATGAAAACTTGAACGTTTTTGTTAAAACCACTTATTATCAGGGAACACTCTTTGAAAACAATCCACGCACTGTCACACGAAATGTTTTCACCAAAGAACTTTTAAATTGAATAATAAAATAACGTAATTCTTGCCGTGTGTACGTTGGTCACAGCTGAGGAATGCAACCGTGTTGAAAAATTTTATTGTTTTCATTATATATACTCTCCCGAAAATAGTTACAATCAACAAAGAAAAGCGTTCAAATGACGGTGTTCATGAACAGTTTGATTACACTGTATATTGGAAAGAAACCAAAAACACTCTAAGAATGTACTTCTTTCTGCTCATCCGGGAACGGAAACAGCACGCTATAATTAAAAACCCGTCAAGTTTGACGGGTTATTGCTAATAACTAGCATATTTCTTTGTTTGACATTACGTGTAACTGTCTTGCCATTTTTGCAAGCTAAATTAATCATAGTCACGTGTCACGGGGTACACGTACAGTGTGTTTAGAATTCCGTTGAGCTGCCACACAAACGCGTCATATAAAATGGTATTCTAGTTTATCTAAACACCCGGGCTCTCCGGTTTGGAAGACCAGAATATCCTAGAAGGATGTAGCACTGACAATTATCATATTGATTTCCGCGCGCGAACTTTTGTTCAATTGTACTTTTGTTCAGTTGTACTTTTGTTCAGTTGTTTGAGTGATGAAATTCTGCGTCCAAACAGAATGATTGGACAACTTAAAAAATGTGTATTGCAAGCAAAGAAATGAAATTACATGCGCCTGGTTATGGCAATGGTCAAAAAAAAAATAGTTTTGTATTCTTCAACAACAGGGTTTTGTAGCGGACAGAAATGATAAGAAACGATGGATAGCTTTTTAGCAAAGTGAATGTGACTTTCTAAATGGTGTTATGTGATTAGCTGATTGCTTTGATCTATACCAGTGGTGGCCAAGCTAAGGTTGGCCGAGGGCCAGATTATGGTAAAGGGTAACACCAGAGGGCCAGACCTGTAAAATCCTTAAAACATAACGTTCTGAGATTTAGTTTTACATATACGAGGGTCGTTCAAGTCAAACCGGTACTTTTGTTTGTACAAACTAAAAGAACAAATTTGTAGGAGTGAAATTGCCATTTATTTTTCGATATAATCCCCTGCAACATTTATACACTTATCCCAGCCTTTAATTAATGCTTGAAAAGCTTTAGCGTAGAAAGATATGTCAGTACTCCTGAACCATTGTAGGACATTGCTTCACTTCGTCATCAGTGCTAAAATGCTGACCTCTCAGGAACTCTTTCAGGGGTCTAAACAGGTAGAAGTCGTAAGGGGGATGTGGCAATACCTCCCACCCGAGTTGCTGTAATTTGCACGTGGTGCGGTGAGCGGTATGTGGTCCTGCGTTATCCTGTAGAAACAGGACGCCTTTTCTTATCAAACCAGGCCGTTTTTTCCGCAGATGGTTATGCACGTCACTTAGGATGCGACAGTACTCTTCACTGTTGATAGTGGCACCACGGGGTAGAAAATCCACGTGAATAATGCCACATTTGTCCCAGAAAACACTCGCCATCACTTTCCCTGCAGACGCAATTTTCCGAAATTTTTTGGGTGGTGATGAGTCCATATGCTTCCACTGCATGGATGCTCGTTTTGATTCCGGAGTGAAATGATGCACTCAGGTTTCATCACACGTAACGAAGCGATTCAGAAAAATCTGGCCTTCCCTGCCAAAACGATCCTTCAACTCAGTGCAGACTTGAACTCTTCTCTGCCGGTCAAAAGCGGAAAGCTGTCTTGGCACCCAAAGTGCACTAACTCTGTTGTCCGCCATTTTCATTATCTATCAGGGACTGACCCGTGACGCGTACGCCACCTAATGGTAATAACGGTAACGGTAATACGAGTAGGTCACACCTGTTACTTACTACTGTCAGTAGCACCACCACGCTAGCATTCCTTCCTGTACTTCCAGAACAAAAAGTCCCGGTTTGACTTGAACGACCCTCGTATAATGAACCACGTACAGAAAACAATGGCAAACTACTGTACTGCACATCTGCCAAGACATGTATACCAGTCTTCGGACTGAAATTACTGTAAAAAAAATATAATGAATCTGTTGTTTTAATTTGTTTTGTAATTTGTAATATGACATGTAATTATTTATTTCAAACATACATTTGTGTGTTATTTCATTGTGAAGAGTGTGGCTTTAATCAACAATAAGAGGCCGGCCAAAACAGGTTGGCGGGCCGGTCAAAACTGGTTGGCGGGCCGGATCTGGCCCGCGGGCCGTAGTTTGGCCACCGCTGATCTATACGGTTAGATACAAGAGAACGGGGGATCGGATATTATGAATGCAATGTAGAATCTTACAATAACACTGGCTAACAAAAAAATATTTTTTTTTTCTTTCTCTAACATTTCTATGTTTTTCTGGTCAATTTTAATGCGCTGTTTTTAAATCTGCAAACCGTTTTTCTCTATCAGGTCGCGATCTCTAGAAATACGCAATTGAAGTTTTTTAACAACGAATACAGTATTACAACATCATTCGTACAAGAAGTATAACAGTTATGTAGGCTTGAATTTCTTTGCAGTCGACTTTCGTCGGTGAATGGCATGTGGTACATCGCGATGAAGCCTCCAACAATAATCGGCAAGCATGGTCACACTCCACCGTCCTTGATAACGTGACTCCATCACAGCGATATCTTGATGGAATCGTTCTCCATGTTCATCGCTGACTTCGCCAAGGTCGTCAGGGAAAAAGTCAAAGACGCGAATCGAGCAAATGGATTTTGAGGGACATGTTACAGCCTATAATTCTGTATGCATCTATGCACTGCTTAACAATATGCACATAGTCGACAGATTTGTGATTTCCCAGAAAGTTATCGATGATCGATTTGAATGCCATCAATGCGCGAAGTTCACTACCATGTAACAAGTTCTCGAATTGTTTGTCTGCAATAACTTTCCTAATTTGAGGTCCTACAAAGATACCTTCCTTTATCTTTGCATTGCTAACTTGCGGAAACTTTTCTCGAAGATAAGTGAAAGCTTTGCTCGTTTTATCTAACGCTTTTACGAAATTCTTCATGAGCCCCAACTTTATATGTAACGGTGGTAAAATGATGCTGTCTTTGTTAACTAATGGCTCGTGTATTACATTTTTATGCCCGAGCTGCATACGATCCCTGATAGGCCACACTTTTCTTGCATAATGTTCCTGTCTGTTGCGGCTGTCCCATTCACATAGGAAGCAACAAAATTTAATATACCCAGTCTGCATGCCAGTGAGAATTGCAATGACCTTTAGGTCTCCACAAATCCGCCATTGGTAGTCATTGTACTTTATTTTTGCCAAAAGTATAGCCATATTGTCATAAGTTTCTTTCATATGAACAGAGTAGGCGACTGGAATTGATGAAAATAAATTTCCGTTATGCAATAACACGGCTTTTAGACTAGTCTTGGAAGAGTCGATGAAAAGTCGCCATTCGTTGACTATGTGCTCATGACCGAGGTGCACCATTAGACCGTTTACATCTTTGCAATAGCAAATGTCATCATCCATCTCAAAGTATTGAACAAGTTCTGTGTCTATGACGAAATTTAGATATCGGAGTATTGGGCGCTAAAAGATTCCATTCTTTGAGTCGCGAACCGAGTAATTCCGCTTGTCCTTTGGTAAGAGCGAGATCACGTATTAGATCTTAAAGTTCTGAATGGTTAATTAAGTGAACACCATCATTCACCGGTATATAATCCGAGTCAGAATTAGTTTCTAAAGCAGGTAAACTATGATACATATCACTTTCTGATGGTTCATTCACGTCCAACGGATATGTTCTGGTGGAACTGGGATCGGACACGTGATTGGATCATGAGGCACTGGTTTCAAAACCGATTAAATATTTGGATAAACCACAGACCTTCTAGTTTTAAAAGTGAAACCATGGATATTTGTCAAGCAGTAGTGTGATTTGTCAGTTCACGCCATATTACTGGCACTCCAAAAGGCATCGACTTTTGCTTCGGCGATTTTCGTAACCAACCTGCCAATGTATTTGCACAAGTCGAACAAACTGCATTTGGCTTCCAAGATTTATTTGCATCATCAACTTTCGAATCGAAATAAAGTTCATTTGCTTTCTTTAGTAATGGTGTAAAGTTTTTCTGGTGAACACGATCGGTAAAATATCCGCACACGTAACAGAACAGATCAGCCGAATTTCTACAACTTCTAGAAGCCATATTTCGCTCAGAATTATTTCAAAATACAGTAACTATTTGAAAATAGCATAACATATGTCATGCATCTTTTAGCAGTATAAAAAGTAGAATTATTTTGTATTTTATTAATTTTTAATAAGTTATATAGTAAAAATGAAACGGAGCAAATAACGGTTTCCCAAAAATATATTTATTCACAAATATCTTAAGAACCCGACGTGATAGAGATAAACGGATTTCAAATTTAAAATCAGTGCAAGAAACTGACCTAAGAACACTTATTCTTATATAAGAAAGAAAAATGTTGTTTGTCAGTGTAATTAATAACCGAGGAACACTTGACAGTATCAATAAAAAATGCTTATTTATGCCATTATAAAACAAAATAATATGTACACAAACCTAAATATATCATAAAAAAGTTAGTTGCTTATCCTTTACAGGACGTGGCAATCAACCCCAGCTTTTATTGGCTGTTTGTGATTTTTCTAGGCAATTTTTACGTTCAGTAGTTTGCCATTGCTTTCTGAACGGTACGGCGCTTATACCATTGTTAAAAATCCACACAAAGCGATCTGCTACCAAACCGCCTGCAGCAGGTTTTGAACCTGGTATATCTGGATTATGAAACTGCGTTCATATCCATTAGGCCACAGACATAACAAAGCATAAATAATAAACGAAAGTGGGTAAGTGTAAAAACAAAAGACAGAAAAAAGTAAAACGTTAGACAACATAAAAGTAATAGAAGTGAAGGGCTCAACGGGGAATCGAACAAGAAATAATCCGAACGGCGCCATGGTCAAGCTACGAGAATGAAACGTGAAAGAACATACAGCCAGCTTAGCATCTGAAAACAGTGCCTCGTGGTCATTCTCACGACGCTACACTCAACGATGGAATATAGGACCCCGAAACAACCCAGACTTTTTAATACACACAATCGCCGTCATTACTTTCCCATTCAATATTAGAGTCCACATACCACAAGACGAAGACAATAATACATGTAGGCCTCCACTTAGACGGGGTTTCGTTGTAAGTCGAAGTGGTCGTAAGTCGAATCACCCGTTAAATGTGTTGACTTATTACATATTTCCAAGTCCGTATTCCATCATATCATCATTTGTTAAAACCATACACAGTACAATAAATGAAAAGGTTGAAATAACAGATTTTATGACATTACAATGTTTGGTTTGGCTTTTTAAGGACTATCTTCATTGCACACGGACAACTCCATCAGTGCTCTGAAGTACTCCCTAGGATCACACAAGGAGGATCTCAGCACAGTACACAATCCCGTAGCACTGGCGAGAATCCCAGTGTGTGTATATAGGAATCACATATTCTATAAAAATTTTTGTGTGGGGTGAATTTCTAATTTTTAAATTTTGCCAAGGCAGCGGCCTTATGGCCTACTCTTTACGATTTCCAACTGTCCTGTGATTTTTAACGTGCGCAACCTGCACACAGGACCTCCTACTTTTTCGCCCTTATCCGAGAAGACTAGTCATCCAATCTCGCTACCCAGGAAACCAGGGGGTGAGTATGACATCACTGGTTCTGAAAAAAAATGGCCATAAATAATATAGCCTCTATTGGGAATCGAACCCGGTACCTTTAGAATTCGAGGCGGACGCCATACCTCTTAGCCACTCCGACCCCAATGTGTTTTACTGCACACAAAATGTATAAAAATAGTTTTCAAAATGTACTGTTAAAATATATAGCTACAAAATGTGATGCACAACAGCCACATGCACAAATTAAGAATAATCTAATCATGCTGTACATAAACACACACACACATTAGTCATTTGAACAAGATAGCCATTACTGGATGCACTCTTCCCCCTACTAGACATGATTAGGAAACAGTACACACACTTTAACGCAAATGAACAATGAAAACTGATGCATTAAGTGTGAGAACGTGCCGTCACGTCCAGTGGAAATTATTGTTTATTATCAAACTCAGTCCATGTTTTTTTAAAAGTTCAGTGCAGTGGAACTCTTACGTACTCTTCCGCGAGCATGTTTACGCTTTCCCAAACCATAAATGCGCATTAGAACATGGAAAATAAAATGGTTTAGGTTGAAGACCTAGAATAGAAAAAACAATTTTGAACATTTTCCCCACTGTTTAGTTTTTAATTTATTTTTGTGTGTGGCCGTCATAAGTTGCGTATGTAGTAAGTTGAGCACTATCTGTACTGTGTTTAGTAAATCGTAGAAGAACAGGATAGTACAGAATAACACAAACTGGTTTAGAGTAACCAGGAATAAACGCAGGCATGAACAAAGAAGGAAACACCAGGTCTGTGAGACTTGGACCTACACGAATGCATACAAGAGACTGGAGGATTGGATCCTTCTTCTTTCAACTCCCAAGGAGTATGGACCTTCAGCTAACTTATGCCAGATTTTCCTGTCCCGTGCCATCAGCTCAAGGTGTTTCCATATCTTCTTCACCCCTTTCATGTTTGTCCAGTTCTATTCTCCGCGTGTTTCTTAGTCTCTTTCTACTTCTCTTACCCTGGGGATTCCCAAACAAGGACTACCTTGTAATGCTATCAACAAGTTTTCTCAGTGTGTGTCCTATCCATCTCCTGCTTCTTCTTCTCATCTCTTGCTCCACTGAATGTCTTAACTACAGTTATAAACACTGTATATCCTAGGTGCCCCATGTAGCTCCTGGGGTGGGATGGGGGGCCTTCTAATGAGTCAAAGAAAGAATATGACTACTCCTCCCTCAGGCATGTCGTACAAGGCTATTTACATGAGGTTGTGCATGGGCCTACCAACGTCATCATGTCAAACACAATGATGCAGAAACCATCGTTGCTATTGTTATTGTTGAACATAATTGACATCATTGCATTGTGGGCAAACCCATAGGTGCTCACTTTCACTCAGTATGAGTGTGTGTGTGTGTGTAATTATGAGCCAGTCTATATTGCAAGAAAAAAAAAACAGCAGGGCTGTTCCTACCGTTTTGTGCGTGTGCATGTGCGTGCGGGCGCGTGTGCGCGTGTGTGTGTGCGTGTGTGAGTGAGAGAGAGAGACTTAAATTTATAAATTTCTGTTTCTCAAATATAAAATAACAATTTAAAAAAAATGAATAGACATTAAAAATAAATTGAACATGTATAGTTACTACAGTGTTTACTTTTAGTTTGAAATTAATTATATTTCATTATTCACTTGAACTTTTGGCCGAATGTTTGCTCAACACGCATATTCTCAGAGCTCGTTTCCGGCGGATCAATAACGAAAAAAAATTACTTCTTTCTTTACTTTGAATATTTGTCAGAATAAGAACGCTTGTTCACAAAGGTAAGACATATTTCTAATTGCAGGTAAAAAGTTATGCCAAATTTGAACTTATGGGCAGCTTTCAATTTAAAAAAAAAATGTCCTGGCATGTAGTCCCGTCGAGAAATACGGCAGCAGTGGAAATATCAATAACCAAGCAGGACAGGCCGTCCAGGGGAAAACAAAGTTCACAATTTATTTCATTTGTTGTTGCCTTTGTTTTGTTCTTCTGCCCACTTTATTCCTAGCTTATGAGTTTCTCTGTCTGGCTATACTTGGACATATATAACATTTTGTTGTAATTCCACGTGATTTTTATAATTATATGTTATGAGTGGCAGAGTGGTTATAACGCTTGTTTCTCGGGGCAAAGGGACCGGGCTCAAATCCAGGTGGCGTTACTCAATCCAGTCTAATCAGATGTTAAAAAATGGATACCTGACTCTGAACTTGGATTCATGGAGGAAAAAGGAGAAGGGAATGGAACTGGCCACCCCGCCTGATAAGATAAAACTGAAACCTACTTTAGGTAAAGTTTATAACAGTTCACTTCCTGTGACAGAATATGAAAATCGAACATATCGATCAGTCGCTTTACTCCCACAGCAAGCAAATCGTCCAACGTGGGTTTCCCTCGCTTCCCAATTAGCATGTACGTTGGTTACGTGTAAGCCATGCCTCTCTCGCTATCCACATTACTTATAGTTAGCCACGCCTAACTGTCTTCTTTTCACGCGCTATCTAAAGCAGATATTTAGATTCATAACTGTCATTCCTTCAAAAGGGGGCGGGCCAGGGCGTCTGCCCACTGTACAACAAACACGTGGAAGTAGAATTGTTTGAAGTTCATTACACGTCCGGCATTTCGCCGAGATCTGAAAACCTTTTTTGTTAATTAACACCAGGAAACAGAGCAGACGGAGAACCCCGTTGCCTGGGGAAGAAATCTCCGCTGGAACGACGATGTCGTCGGCAAAGGTGTGTAAAAAAGCTTTCATTCAGGAATTGACCGTAGAATTTGCCCTAGGTGCGAATTTCCGCATTAAGGAGGGAAAATACGGCATTTCTAAATATATAGTCATTCTCATCAAACTCAGTTATCAGTTGCTACAGGATTTCTTGAATATTCTAGCTCGCTATTATAAGAGCCATATTACAAATTGGATACTTTAATACGTGGAGATAATTTCAGTTTCTTGATTTGCGGTAATAATATTATTAGCATTTAAGTGTTTTATTGTGTTTAAGTTTCATTATATTTCACTGGGATTTTTGTGTTAATTGAAACGTATTAAATAAACATATAGCAAATTTATCCAGCTGTAAACGTAAATTTAATTACCCGCTATTTCTCAAGTGAGAGATGCTTCAAATAATTATAATCCGCTAGGCGATTGATAATTGACGAAATACCATTTAATTCTATTCACATGTGGGTAATTTTATAAACGACTAGTGCTCATATCTCGTGTTAAAACCGTTAAGATAAACTAGACACGCGTGGGGTTTTTTAAATATATATAACTAAATACCGAAGTGATTAACAGGTCTTACCTAAACGCGTAGTGTTTTAGGATATGATTTATATTATGATTACATGTTTATCTATTTTTTACATCTAGGCTGATCATACCCTTGCAATCTAGTGGTCTTACGGTATTACGGTCTTATGTTCTTAAACATTCAGACATTGTTGTGAAATCTGTTTGTTGTGACCCTGTGCAGTCCACCTTTTCCATCCATGAGAGTGGTAAAAAACCAGAACAACAACAATAAAAGTTAAAATATAACTGGAACAGAACTATATACCAGAAAATCTTTCCATATAGATATATATAAATATTACTGGCCTGCTGTGGCAGAATATACATCACTATTTTCTAAACATCTGACAGTAAAGTTTCTTACCACGGAATTATACGCGAGAGGACTCACTGGTCATACTCGGCTATTTCCCTCAGAGAACAGCCGAGGAGTAACACTCTTTCTGTTTAAATATTTTATCACGCCAGAGAGTGTCACAGCCACCTGAGGCTAGACCACACTGGAACCATATATTAACAGATTAATTCCCTGGACGGTGTCACCACAATAGAAACACTTATCCCAAGCTAATACCTGCAGTGAAAGGAGGAACATCCAGGAAAAATACTAACGCATCAATTTCAGCGACTCACGGGAAATAGCAGTCAGCAAACCGGATAGTCTGGGGCTGCAATTGACAACAAATCTGACTGAATAGTCATAATACCTGTTAGTATTTAAATTCCATGGAATATATGCTGCGTCAACATTTTGGTAAGCAAATCTGAAAGTGGCCACTGTATGCGTGTAGTGAGTGAACGGATAGAAAGAAACTTATTTCTTATGTTACCATAACATAGCAATTCTCTTTAGTTATTTCTCACTAATCTGAGTGTTCACGGGATAGGTTAAATTAAGAACTTATTCTTTACCCGTCCTGACTATTCCCCACTCCCACTGTTAATTTTTGATCACTTTGGGTTAACTACCTCTGTTGGGATTTTCCTTGTTTTCCTTTTATAAGTGGGAGGGCCTATTAGATTAGATTTCATTCTTGTCTGTAAACTATAATTCATTGATGTAAATGCTTTCTTGATGTTGTGATATTTCTAGTGAAAAATAAACATAATAAACCTTAAGCTATAGTGTTGGTCAAACCCCTGCCCTTATATGTTATCCATAGTTTGTTTTCACATCTGTACGTATTTCTGTCACAAAATTGTGTGTACGTGATTGTAGTGTAACTTGTATTT
This sequence comes from Oreohelix idahoensis, assembly GCA_024509875.1. Lineage (NCBI taxonomy): Eukaryota > Metazoa > Mollusca > Gastropoda > Stylommatophora > Oreohelicidae > Oreohelix > Oreohelix idahoensis. The sequence continues at coordinate 110,796 of JAMPIV010009151.1, read as the reverse complement.
TGTACTAGGAGAGAAAGTGCGTCTAATTTAAATATAGTCGTAAAGATAGGCTGGATTAGAGCAATTACTCAATCCAAGACTGTTCTTCCTCCTACATTATCACCCCTCGTGAAAAAGTAACCTATTTCTTACACCTTACTCTCACATAGTTATCACTATCACCTCTGCTCGGACGGGACCATAGATATCTCAGACCTATCTTATAAAAAAATTACGACACTCCCCTACAACATTGTCGGCTTTCATATTACCTTTACCTTTGTAATTAACATAGGTTAGTTTCCTTTCTAGTTATTCAAGTTTGTAGTTTTTATATTTGTTTATTGTGTAATGGTATAATCTGAGTTCAGATATTTAAGCTATTTTCTTTGTGCTTCTTGGCTCGATATATATTTCGATGAATTAACTTTTTATTCTTATTTTTTTTTAAATCCGAATGATAAAGTGTTAATGCTCCTCCTTCTGTGTTTTGCAGGGTTTTTGTTGCTTAACTTGCTTCTTTCAACGGTCATAGGAGTGCGATTGGTAGCAAGGCTACTTTTTAATTCTTCTATGCTCTTTCAGTGTATTTTTACATTTCAACCGGTTGTAGTTGATTATATTTTGGCTCCTGTATGTCTCGCCCACTGATTCTTTGAAGGTTAATGTTTCGTACCTGGTATGAGACGTGTAATTTTCGTGTTTATATGAATTTTCTTTTCTCCATTCATTTGGCTTAAAAAAAAAATAACAGGAAACCATGTACGTCATGTGTTGTTCCGCTTTTGTAGCTCATTTTTCTCATGTACGAGGGATTTAATTTACACTTTTTGCCTTATTGGCCTAAATAAGATTGCCGTCCCCACTCCTCCTTCACCCCAATAATTTTGTTTTATTTAATGTGTTTACGAACTTTGTATCTTCCACTTAAGGTACGGGACAAAGATATCAAACATACGTCATCTCCGCATCGATTGTCGGCTGTATCTGAATCATTCATATTTCGGGCTATAGCCTTGATGATACATTCTGCTCATAGTCCACCTCTTGGTATGATCTTTTCGCTTATGCTGCTTTCATCCTCTAGCTTGTCTGCTTTCATCCTCTAGCTTGTCTGCTTTCATCCTCTAGCTTGTCTGCTTTCATCCTCTAGCTTGTCTGCTTTCATCCTCTAGCTTGTCTGCTTTCATCCTCTAGCTTGTCTGCTTTCAGCTTTTCCTTGTCTTGTGGTTACCAACAAAGTATTATGTCTCTTAATAGGTTTGAAATATGTTATCTGTGTCATGTGATTTCCTTCATTAATTCTCTGTCATTCCTAATTTAGCAAAATATCATTATCAGTTTTCTGGTGTTTCCTCGAGATGTGCCCGATTCTTATTTATATCCAAATCAAATACCTAATATTTGCTCAAATAACATTCTTCATTATGCATGTTTCTACACTATACAGTAAAGAATGAACAGGGATTCCCCTGTGGTGAAACATGTTAAGAACCAAGCATTGCACACCAAGCTTGCACTAGTCACTTGAGCCCGAGACGTAACTCTGGCTTTTACCTGGTTGGCTGCGTCCAGGAGGGTCTCACTATGGGCCCTTGATGGGCAAGGGAGCTAAGAAGTGGCTCTGTGTAGGACGTCACAATTCCTTGGGGGAGAGCACAAAACCAGAGCACAGTATTTTAGCTCTGCATAGTGGAGAGCCCCCTTGGATGGCGGGGAATGCACAGTATGCCACGCGTTTGTTCCTCCTAGCTTGAAGCCAGATGTGATGTTCCTTTAAATGCCAATCAAGTTGGACAAACTGGAGCTCATGACTTCTGTCACGTGAAAGATAATTTATTTTACCATCTTGTCCATAATTTGATTACTCCTTTAAATGTTCTGTTTTCCGAGACATTTTGTATTTTCGTTTCTTTCATATTCTACCTACATTTTTTCACCTTCTCAACCCCACCCGAGGTTGTTTACGCTGGCCAGCTGCGGTCAGCTAACGCTAGACGTAATGTTATCTAAACGCACCTGTTCGACCAGAGAAACATTTCTCGGGTCCGCTTTAAGTGTTAGAACGAGCCTAAGACGGTTTCTGTGAAAGAAACGGTTCGTTAGCGGCGGGTACCCTCTGTGGTCCCAACAGGGGAATTTCTCTGGTCGCTTTAAAACGTTTGATGACGAGCGGCTGGTACCCTTTGAGGCCTGGGTAACGAGTGTGATCTGTTTCAGGGGAAGATAACAATCGCGGTCAGTCTTTGGGTTTTCGCCCCTTAGACAAGATAGAGCATAATGTTATGCATTTCTCTACCTGGGGAACTTTCGCACGATTTCTTTTGTCTTACTCTAGATTACGTCTTTCGCCGAACTTCTGTAGAAATATGCAGGCCAGGTCCGGGGGGAGCGTCCCTTGTGATCTATAAGAGTAGACTGGTTTTAATAGACAAAGACATTCGTAAATTTTCCTGGCCCGTAGATGACCATCATGAGATAAAGCAAACTTTAACACAGTACTAGAATGTGTTTGCCTATGTTCTAGTCATTTTTCGGGTTTCAGGAAGACCGAATCGCTAGAGCAGACTTCAGTCAGGCGAAGAAAGTCATATACTCTTCGATCTAGAGGGTTTCTGTATACATCTAGCAACGAATCGTCAACCCCGTTCCTGAATCAAAACCCCTTTTTGTCAACGCCAAGTTAAGCTCACGCAGTGCAACGGAGCCAACGCTAAATCTGGAATCGCCAAACGCAGTAGTAGTTCTCTACTCGCCTATTGGATTACCAGCCAGAGCATTGCGGCTTCCAGAATATCAAACCCGCTCAGCATGCCTATAGCAGAATTCCATATCACCCGCCTTTTTTGTGCCTAAACGGGGCACTCAGCAAACCACAGCCAAACCAGTTTAAACAGGATTTACAGCCAAGCGGAGCCTTGCGCCGGATAAGCGCGCCTGGGTCTCTTTGTCCTCAAGTGACTTCTTCTGGTGTATTTCCTGGATACTTAAAACCTCGCACGTACGAGCAGCCATCTATGGACAGAGTTCCAGCCCCACTCACGCTATAAGGGGAGTCACCAACGTTTAGCACCAACAAAGAAAGTTTTGTAGGCTAGTCCCTCACGAAGGATCTACAAGTAATTCACTTCCTGGAGCTAGTACATTTGGTCCCCGAAAAGCGGACAGGCTGTCGCCCAGTTCAATCAGTTGGTCAGCAGGAGATAAACAGCGTCCCCCAGCCCAACTCGCGCCAGTAGGGGGGGTCACCAACGATAGCGCCTATACAGTGATGTTATTCAGGTTAATTCCATCACCGATGGAGGATATATACGAAAACACCACTTACTGGAGTTACTTCAGCTGGTCCCCGAAAACCGAAGGACTGCCACTCGATTATTTATCTCTTTGTGTTCTACAGGTTTTATGAATGGTGATCTGTGTGTGTGGTGGTTGGTGTATATGATTATTGATGAATATTTTGAGTATTGATGTAATTTTATGTTGTTGTGATGATATGCATTATTTTCATGCTTTTCTTCTTTAATAAATTTTACACATTTATTAATGCGCTGTTCACGACCTTTCCATCCATATTTGTATTTTTAGCTCTTTACTATAATCTCTATGTATGATAAGAGAAAAGAGAGAGAGCAGGAGATGCTTAGACAGTAAAAGTGAGTTGAGGCCTGGAGAGAGAGATCCTTTGAATAAATCTTCTTCCAGGTTGTCTCAAGTCCATCTCCTATTTACACCTTATCTAAAGTGTAATCTATAACTCTGTCAGTCCACTATCCCTTGTCGATTTCACTACAGTTGTCCAACTCGACAAATACTCTACACTCTAACTCAACCACGACAAATGGGGGCTCGTCCGGGATTCTAGAGCCCATCTACCACAACAAATGGGGTCTCGCCGCGGAATTTGAACTACATCTGCAGCAATCGCAACAGATGAGGTTGCAGTCTGGTAGGAATCTCTCACAAGATTCTATTCTGATTCTTAGAGTTTAGTGTTCGGCAGATTATAGGAATTTCTTTCCCCTAGACATATCGAACTATTTCTTTTGGAGGAAGTCGGAACAGCGTTTTTTCTCCACAGCAATCATAAATATTAAGTTACATTTATTGTTCATGCTACACATGAGACAGCTGGTAAAGGTTGATGGTATCACTGCTGAGTTTTTGGTTGACAAATCTGACGACTATTGTTGTAAAAGTCAGAAAAAAAAAAAAAATTTTTTTTAAGGGTTAATATTTTTTTCAGGAGTAGCTCTTTAATCTGAGATAAGAAGCTACAGATAGTCAGTTACTAGCTTGCATTTGTACCAAGGGAGGGTGTTCATTCGGATGATAGTAACCAATCCTCTCAATAGCTTAGTACTGACATAACTGGGGTGAAGTGATAGTAATAAGTTTTACATCACTTACATTTTTTGGAGTTTTTGGGTTTTTTGCTTGTCGATCAGAGTAGCTACAAACTTTCTTGTTTTTTAAAGTTCCCAGGCTAGCCTAGATTTTATTGATTATTAAGTTAATCAGCACCTAGTGGACTAGGTAACTAAGATCTCTAGGTTCTATCCTTCTATAGTGTTTGCTCACCCTGATATAATGGCCGATCTAGATAAAGTGCATAGGATTGCCCTCGAGTTAGCTAAGTACATGGAGTATAAGGATAGCGAAATCCAGCCTTTCTAGAATTTGCAGTAAGCCTGCAGGATCAATACGAGGTAGACAATTGGTTTGACAGCCGTTTAATCTTGGCATGGTCCTGTAAACAAACTGGGGAGAGTGAAGCATTCACCCGACAGTATGTAGAAGAAGTGATAGAAGATGAGAAGCAAAGGGAAAAGCAAAGACAAGAACGGGACAAGAAATTGGAAATGGAGCAACAAGAACGGGACAAGCAATGGGAAATAGAGCGCCAAGAAAGGGACAGAGAAAGCCAAGAAAGGAGCAGGCTACACCAAATCAGAATGAATGAACTGGATAGCCAAATTCGGAGGATGAAAACAGATACTAAATGTAGTCACTCTAATTCCCCTTCTACTGTGCCCTTAACGGTCAACGCCCCTGCAAACCTTGCGCCCATGAAAGAAAACTTGCCTGCTAAAACCGAACCCCAACTCCAGAAAATTGACTTTCCTTTGGACTTGGATCCGAAGCCCGAACAAGGAAAGAATTTATGTCGGGACAGCAGACCTAAAGCCACGGGAAAAATTACACAACGTTCCCAGGCATGGAAACTGCACAAAGGTGAGAGAGGTGCTAACAAGCATTGTAATACGGATTGTTCCCGTCTGGCAAGCGGCGAACCCCGAGCCTCTCACGCTCCAGACCGAGCAGCACCTAACCGACACGTGACGTCGAGAAAAGGGAGCCACACCCTATCACGTTATATTTCGCAAGATTCCCGGCCGGACAGCGAAAAACCATATGCAGAGGCGCATCCCTCCAACTCAGCGATCGTAGAATGGAGGCGCCGCTCCTCTTATCACCCTGAGCTTAAAAGGTGCAATAATAAGTCGCCTGCTAAAAGGGTTAAACTTTCCAAACCGTTCCAAGGAACTTTGGAAAAAACACACCGAGAGTTTTTTCTCGGGCACTTCGCGATCTAACGGGATCTCAAACCGTCCAGTCTTTTGCATGCAGTCTGCGGGGCCTGTCAACCAGGAAGTGGATCTCGCATTGCAAGACAAAGTTCAACTGACGCCAGTAACTTCCTCAGGGGAGGGCAAAGTTGACGTTTATGGTGGACACAGGGTTCCAGGCGAAGGGATCCCTGGTATTCCATTTGAGTCTCTCACACTTCTCAGGGCAGAAGACAGTGAGAAAAGCTGCCTTACTACTGTACAAGGAGCCATTGTTGAGAGCCTTGGCTCACGTCATGCTAGTAATGGGAAAGCGACTCAACAAACTCTGCAACTCGCAGATATTACCTATCTGTCTTCACGGATAGAAGCTACGGAGATCTGTTATGATTTAGTAGAACCCCAGAATGCGATCGATTACTCTTTGCTTCAGGCAGCAGAGTTTTCTCATTCAAATCGCATTATTCCAGTGGTCTCAACCCCACTGATGGACAGCAAAGTAGTCGCCTCCGCCAGGCCATTACAGAGCAACTTGGTCATTTCCGTTGACCAAGCCAGAGTTGGGACTGGCAAGGCAAGGAAAGCTCCAGACCCACCTTTAGACGGCACAGGTCTGAAGATTGATCAATGCTCCCACCGAAACAGGGGAGTAGGTGTGGAGAGGCAGAAGAAAAATGCTAGCATTTCTTCGGCCAACGAACGGCTTTATTTACCAACTAGGGTTACACGCGCTACAAAAATCCCTATAGACTGCAGCTATAGAGGGTTATTCAAGGCCACGCCCGTGACAGGTAAAAATATACATAAGCAGCCTGAGCCCAACAATGATTACACTGCACATAACAGGCGGATTATCTACGCAGTGGCCAGTGAGTTCAGGCGGGGCCGAAAACCACAACAGGTGCGGATAATTTTCCGGACCATAAACAGGCACAGCGAATTGCGGAAGCAAGGTCAGGTTCACACGGAAACGGAAGGCGTCAGTGCCGACTGGCCTCGCAAAATCCCATTCGCTGAACGTCTATTAGACAGAGGGAAGAAAAGAAATGAACTCGGAGCTAGTCATACAGACAGACAGAAATTGGATACGATTTTGGTTATGATTATAGAAGGTTCTTACGACATGTAACGGACATCGATGGAAAAGATAAATTACTGTCATTTTTGTCCGTATTCCTCGAACTTTAAAAGGGGGGGCACTTGTCACGTGAAAGATAATTTATTTTACCATCTTGTCCATAATTTGATTACTCCTTTAAATGTTCTGTTTTTCCGAGACATTTTGTATTTTCGTTTCTTTCATATTCTACCTACATTTTTTCACCTTCTCAACCCCACCCGAGGTTGTTTACGCTGGTCAGCTGCGGTCAGCTAACGCTAGACGTAATGTTATCTAAACGCACCTGTTCGACCAGAGAAACATTTCTCGGGTCCGCTTTAAGTGTTAGAACGAGCCTAAGACGGTTTCTGTGAAAGAAACGGTTCGTTAGCGGCGGGTACCCTCTGTGGTCCCAACAGGGGAATTTCTCTGGTCGCTTTAAAACGTTTGATGACGAGCGGCTGGTACCCTTTGAGGCCTGGGTAACGAGTGTGATCTGTTTCAGGGGAAGATAACAATCGCGGTCAGTCTTTGGGTTTTCGCCCCTTAGACAAGATAGAGCATAATGTTATGCATTTCTCTACCTGGGGAACTTTCGCACGATTTCTTTTGTCTTACTCTAGATTACGTCTTTCGCCGAACTTCTGTAGAAATATGCAGGCCAGGTCCGGGGGGAGCGTCCCTTATGATCTATAAGAGTAGACTGGTTTTAATAGACAAAGACATTCGTAAATTTTCCTGGCCCGTAGATGACCATCATGAGATAAAGCAAACTTTAACACAGTACTAGAATGTGTTTGCCTATGTTCTAGTCATTTTTCGGGTTTCAGGAAGACCGAATCGCTAGAGCAGACTTCAGTCAGGCGAAGAAAGTCATATACTCTTCGATCTAGAGGGTTTCTGTATACATCTAGTAACGAATCGTCAACCCCGTTCCTGAATCAAAACCCCTTTTTGTCAACGCCAAGTTTAGCTCACGCAGTGCAACGGAGCCAACGCTAAATCTGGAATCGCCAAACGCAGTAGTAGTTCTCTACTCGCCTATTGGATTACCAGCCAGAGCATTGCGGCTTCCAGAATATCAAACCCGCTCAGCATGCCTATAAATCAAAAGCTGTAATCTGTTTTATGTAAATTTCATTAAATGTTGTAAGACTCGAATAGCGCATTAGGACATGTCTAACGTAACTACAGTTAGGTTTCGACTGTATGTTGAGATTGGGAGAAGATGGAGAGTCAGATTTTTTGATGTCCTCAACGATTTACTTTACTAGATCTCGCGTATCATGGGGTCAAAACGAAATAAGCCTTCTGCGAGCTCTTGTTGAAGAAATTGACCGATTTTTATATAAACGGAAGCGAGGATAACATATGCGTATAAAGAACAAGCAAAAGCAGGTAAACTATCATAGCAATAACACAAAAAAATTTCGATGCATCCTTGAGCGGTCGCGAAACAATTCGGTGACTTATGAATTTAGTGTGATTTTGAGTATTTGCTTGAAGTACGCAAGGGGGTGTCTCCTGTATGCTGATGCGGGTCTCAGTTTGCAGGAAGTACCAGGCAACAGATATTGAAGCAACTTCGTCAGTAGTGGGTCAGGGGGGGGAGGGAGCGACATGGACGATGCGGGAGGAAGTGGACGACGCATATGAACGAGAGGAGGTTTTATCTTCAGGGAGAGGACGGGGGGCGCTTACGGACAGTCGATGGAGTACTCATATCGAATCTAGGAAGGTTTTCTGTATAATCATCTACAAGTCGTCGCGACAAGCGAGAGAAGTCTTCGTTTATGCAAGGGGCGAGGATACACGCGAGATGAGTAGATGCGACCGTCTGAATCAAATATCGGGGAGTTAGGTTTGAATGGCTGATCATGCAACGATCCAAAAAAAAAAGGATAACGTTATAGGATATGCGATGACTTCCCCTTTTTTATGTTTTTATGGTTTTTTTTAATTTTTTAGGATCGATTTTGTCACTGTTAAGCCTGATGTAAGATGGGCGTATCTGGCGGAATGGGTGATTGTGTGAGAGATGGTGGGCGTAACGTGGAGTGGTGGCACACAGTGTGAGGAGTACTGGGGCATGTGTGCAGGTCGAGTGGGTTCTTGTGGCGGAGTGCGGTGGGTGAAAGGATTTAGTTTTTTTATGTATCTATGGGAGGTGGCTAAAGGGTGGGGTTACGGAGGGGTCTCGAAGTGATCTTTAAGGTTTAGGCATGGAAGTTATTAAGTGAGAATGGGGGCATGCTTATTATACTTATCGCTATGACTTAATTGTTCATGGGGGGGCTTAGGGCGTCAATGAGTGTGAGTGGTTTGGGATGGGGACTGTGTCAAACACTAGTGTAGTAAGTTGATGGGAGTTGGGGTATTAGGTGGTAGTATGGTATGGGGTGGATGAGAGTTAGGAGATGCGTGGCAACGGGAGTTCTTGGCACTTCGGGGTTAGGTCCGAAGGAGTGCAGTAGTATTTGTGTTACAGGGGTAATGGTTTGGTAATAGAACAAGCTCTTCCGCGTAGTTAAGGGCAGTTAGTGTCTCATAACGATCGGAGACTTAGCGGGCTTCTCCTCCTACGACAATAGCTAGAATTGTGGCTGATTCATGCGTGGAGCAATTTTTGAAGATTTGCTTACGTTCTATTGGGGGGGGGGTGGTGGGGGTGGTGGTGTGTTTGGTGGGTGGGGCATGTGAACCAGTTAGAATCGTATGGTTCTAGAATGTTAGAGTAGTGTAGTGGGGATGTAGTGGTAGTGTGGGGGTGGTGGAGTAGTGTGTAGTGGAGGGGGGGGGTGAGGAGAAGGGGGGTTGAAGGATGGGGGGAGTGTTTAATTGGATGAGGAGGGGTTTTGGAAGTTGATGTTGTGTTGGTGAGGTGGGGGGGTGTGGAGGGGATGGGGGTGTGTGGGGGGGGGTGTGTAATATGTGGTATATGGTATTGGGTGTGGGAGAGTGGAGTTTGAGGGATTAAATAGGTAGTTGGTGTTGGGTATAGTGGTGGGGGGTGGGGAGGGTGGGGTGGGGGGGGGGTGGGGTGGGGGATGGGGGGGGGGGGGTGGGGGGTTGGGGGGGGGAGGTTTGGGGGATTTTTGGGAGGATGGGTGTGATTCATTCTTGGATACGTTGTGTGTGTCGTGAGTTTTGGGGGGAAGAGTGAGTATCATCGGGCGAGTTGATAGACAGTGGATCATTACAGTGTGTCATGGTGTACTGGGTGGGGGGGGTAGAACGATTTGTGGGATTTGTGAGAACTAGGGAGAAGTGTTGTGTATATGATGGGGGGGGGTGGGGGGGGGGGTCTTGTTGGGATGTTCTAGGTAGTAGTGATATTAGGTGGTTTAGGGGTGTTATTTTAAGTGTTAGTCGGTCAGAAGTTAGATGTTGATTGGATGGTGGGGAATGTTGAGAGGTGTGGGGAGCCCGGTCATGAGGTGGTAGTTGGTGTGGGGTGGGTGATGGAGATCAGGTAGATTTTGAAAGTTAGGCTGATGGAACACAGTGGGGGTACGGGTTAGGTGTTTGGGATAGATTGCGGTGAGTCATTCATAGCCTAGTGGTTGGTGAGAGGACATGTGATTTGATGAGAAGGTTTTTATGAAGTTGAGAGAGGGGGTGGAAGGTGTTAATTTTGGGAGATATGGGGGCATGGGAAAGGTGGTTGGAGTGAAAGTAGGGGTAGGGATGGGTCAGAAATTAATGGGTTGGTGATGGGTGGAGATCAGGTAAAAAGGAGATTTGATTGAAGAGGTGGTGTATGATAGTATGGAAGTGATGGATTGTAATGGGGAAATGTGGGGGAGAGGTAGATTGTAAGTTCAGGAAGGAATGTAGTTGGTGTGGAGTGGTAGAAGGATAGAGGAATGTGACACAGTGGGGGTAATGGAAGTGTGGAGGGTAAGGTATGTGGTTAGGTGAGAAGATGTGGGGAATGAAGTAAGTTTGTGGGTACGGTACACATATGTTGACAGTTGGATAAGGTGTTGGTGGGTGGGTATGTAAGTGGGTGGTGTTGTATGTAGGGGTTGGTAGGGTGTTGGTGAGAGAGAACCATATGGTATTTTGGTTTGTGTTTGTGGTGTGGGTGTAGGGGGAGTAGGGGAGGTGTGGTCGTTTTTGATGTTTGATTGACTAATCGATTTTGATGATTGGGATTTGGGGGATGGAGGTGGTTTATATGTTGGGTTAATAGAGGGAGAGTGGGGGTATGGTAGGTCGGAGGGGAAGAGGGGTTGGAATAGAGTAAGATTGTTAAAAGTGATGGAGATATGGGGTGGATTATGTAATAGGAGGTGGAAGTAGGGTGGTAATTTGATGTTTGGGGTAGGGGGTGGTGTGGTTGGTTGAAAGGTAGGGTTATGGTTTTGGATTTAAGGTGGATTGGGTTTATTGTGTATGTGGACATTAGTTATGGTTGATGGGGGTTTTGGAAAAGTTGGGGGATTTGTGTGTTTTGGGTTTGGGGGTTTGTAAAGGTTTTGAAGGGAGATGATTATGTTTTTAGGATGAGGTGTGGATGGTGTTGATGTTGTAGGGTATGTATATGTTTGTAGTGGTTTGGTGGGTTTATATTGTGGATAGTTTATGTAGATTTTTTTGGATTCGGTAAAATATTGGTTAGGGGTTGATTGGGTATTTATGGGTAGGGTATTAATTTTTTGGGTTTATGGGACTGGTATGTTGTAGTATTGTAAAATGGTGTTTTTATGGGGTTGTTTTGGGTGTGGGGTTTGTAAGGGTATTGTTCAATGAGTTAGATGTTGTTATTTATAGTGTATTGGTAGAGGGGATGTATTTAATTTGGTTGGGTTTTAGAAATGTTGAAGGAATGTATTGGGTTTTAGTGTTTTGGGTTTGAAAGTTTTGAACGTGGGGGGTTAAGTTTTGTTTGAGAGGTTGTTATTTATTTTGGGGGGGTGTATTTTTTGTGTGATTTTGGAAAAAGTTTTAGTTAATATTTATTGGGAGGATAAAGGTGATTTTGGGAGATTGGAGATGAATTGGTTTTTGGGTTAGGGGGGATTAAAATTTATTTAGAAAATTATTTTTGTATTGGTATTTTAGGTGGGATTGTATAAGGAATTATATTGGATTAAGTGAGAAGGAGGGGTGGTATTGTTTATGTAGAGTATAAAGAATTTTTTTTGGGGGTGGGGTTTTGTTATATGTGGGGGGGAAAAATTGTGGGTTAGGATAGATAGGAGTTGGGTTGTTAGTGGTAGTGTATGTGTGGTTTTGTAGTTTTTATGTGGGTTTTAGAGTAAGTTAGGTTTTGTATTGTGTTGGGGATGTAATTTGATTTGGGAAGTATAGGAAGTTTTAGTTAATTTGTTGAACATGGGTAGTTGGGTGTATGGATTTATTGAGTTTGGTGTTAGGGGTATAATTTTGGAGTTGAATGAAGGTGTTGTGAATATTTATAGGTATTTTTGTTGTGGGTATGAGGTTTTTTATTTGTTTGATGTAGGGAATTTGATGGGGGTTTATTTTAGTGTTTTAATTTTTGAGGTGGTGTTGATATTGAGTGGTTTGGGTGATTAGAGTTTTGGGTTTGGGTGGTTTTTGGATTTGGGGATTAGGTATAGTTTTGATTTATTTTGATGAGGGTGTTGGTGGGTTGGGTTTTGGGGTTATGGGATTGTTTTTTGGATTTGGAGGGAGGTGGATTATTGGTTTTATTAGGTTTTGTTGGAGTGGAGTAATTATATTTGGGTTTTGATAGGTATGAAATGGAATTTTTTTGTATTGGTGTGTTTGTTTTTATTAATGTTGAGGGGGTATGAATTGGGGTTGAAATGGGAGGTTTTTTTTCATTGGAAGGTAGGGGGGGTTTGGGGATGGAATTTTATTTTAAAGGTTTATATTGTTTGGATAAATTTTGTTATATTGGGGTATGAATAATGGTTTGGTTGATAAGGTGTGGAAGATTTTATGTAATAATTTTTATTGGAGTTTAGTGATTGGTTGTATATTGTTGGAGAGTGAGTTGGTTTATTTTGTGGATAAAAGGTGATTTGAGGTTATGATTTGAGTAAGGTGAAATATTGTAGATTATGGAAATTTTGTTATTTGTGTAATTTGGGGGGTTGGTTTTGATGTTGTAAAGTTGTAGAGGGGTGTTTAAGAAGAATTATTTTTATTAAGGGTGAGGGTAGGGAATGTTTATGTGAAGTATTTTTTGTTGGTGGTTTGGGAATTTGAAATAGGGGGGGGGTGTGGTATAAAGTTATTTTTTGAGTTGAGGAGATTTAATGTGGGAGTATTAAAGTGAATTGGATGGTTGTGTGGAGGGTGGATAGTGTATGGGGGATTATTTTATTTTTGTAAATTTTTTTGTGGGTTTGATGAATTGGGGGGGGTTTGTTAGGTTTAATATTTTGAGTTGGTAATGGGGGGTTTTTTAAAAAGGTATAGTTGTATAATGGGATTTGGTGGTGAAGGATATGGGGGGTTGGTATTGGGTTTGGTTGTTATTTTTGGGGTTTGATTTGGATAATTTGAATAAGGTAATGTTTTTGGAATTTATTAGATAGGTTGTGGGTTGGGGTTTGGGTATTTTGTGGTTTGTGGTTTGATTGGTATTTTTTGAAGCAGTAGGTTAGTGGTGTAGGATGATTTTTATAATATTATTGATTATTTAGGATATAATGATTTGGATGATGTTTTGATGGGGGGGTTTATGAATTGATCCCAGTTAAAGTTTATATATTATTAAGTAGTTAGGGTAGTATTTGTGGTTGTTGGGGGAATGTTATTATAGGGGAAAGTTTTGTAATTTTAATGTTGGATTATTTATGGTTTTGGAGGTGTTGGTGTTTTATATTATTGTTATTTGTTTTTTTTGGTATGGGTATATTGGGGTTGTATTTTTATTTTGTTTGTGGGGTTTTGAAAATGGGTTAGTTAGGGATTTTATATATATTTTTTTTGTTGATAGGATTTTGTTTTTTTTTTATTGGTATGAATTAGTTGATATGTGAAGTGATATAAGGGTTTTTTGAGGGATTATATTTTGGTGATTTGTATAGGTTAGAGTGTATTGGGTTATTTGTAATTTGTTTTGGGGGGTGGATTAGTAGGGGGGTTGTATTTAGATGTTTAGGTTGGGATTTAGAATGGGGGGGATTGATTTTAGTTGGGTTTATGGATATGATTTATATGATTTTGGGGTAATTTTATTTTTTTTAAAAATATATTATGGGGTTTTAGTTTTTATGTTTTGAATTGGTATGGTTTTTTTATAATGTGGATAAGGTTTTTTTATTTTAGGGATTTTGGATTAGGGATTGGGGTGATGGTTGTGTATTTTGTTATAGGGGTGTGAGTTTTTGGGTTATTGATTAGGTGTTGTGTTGGGGTTGATGGGTATTGGTAGTTTTTAGGGTGGGATGGTGAGTGGGGGATGTGGATGAATGGTATTTTTTGGAGTTTGGTGTAAGTGTTTTGTTTTATGGTGGGGATGGTATTTTTTGGGTATTTTGGTGGGGGTTTGGTGATAGATGGTGGGGGGGGGTTGGGATTGGTATGTTGTGTTTATTAAGTTGATTTGTGTTGTTTGTTTTTGGAGGGGGAGTGAATTGTATTTTTAAAAGGGTGAATTTTTATTGTGTATTAATTTTTTTTTTTAAATAGGGTGGAGTTTATTAACGTGTTTGGGGGGGTAGTTTTTTGGGGTTTGGTGTTTTTATATTGGTTTGATGTTGAGGGGTTGTGGGTTTTTGTTTTTTTTTTTAATTTTGTTTAGTGATTGGTGGTTTATAATTTGGGTGGATTTTGTTATTGGGGGTAATGTGGGTTTAGGGGTGTTGGTTTATGGTTTGGTTAGGGTAATTGTGTGGGTTGTTGGTGGTTGGATTGAGTAAATTTGGATAATTTTGATGAAATGTTTTAAAATGGGATTGGGTTATTGTTTATTAAGGTTTTAGGTGATGGGGAAGGGTTGGAGGTATTTTTTATGGGTGTTTTTTTGGTTTTTAAGGATTGTTGGGTGTTTTTTGGGGGTATGTGTTGAATGGTTTGGTTTTTTGTTGTTTTATGGTTTTATTTTTAGATTTTGAGGGGTATTGAGGGGAGGAATTGGGATGTTTGATTGAGTATGTTTATTTGGTTTTAGGGGAGTTATTTTGGTTTATTTGTTGTGGGTTTTGGTTATGGATGGAAATTGTGTTTTTAAGTAGGCAAAATTTTATTTTGATTAGTAGAATTTAATTTTAGGTTTTTTGTTGATTTGGAGATTTTATTAAGTTTTTTAATTTGGGTTGGGTAATTTTGATGTGGGGGGGTTAGGAGGGGTGTTTATTTTGTTTTGAGTTTTTGAATGGGAATAGGTTTTTATAGGAATGATTTTTATGTTTAGTTGATGGGTTTGTGGGGATTTTGTTTTTTTTGGTTTGAGTGGATTTTTATGAATGATTTTAGTTTTATGGTTTGATGGAGTTTTTTTAGTTTGTTTAATTTTGTTTGTGCATAGTTTTTAATTATTGTATAATTTTTGGTTTTATTATTTGGTTGATTGTTTTAGTATTATTGTGTTTTTTTTAATGAGGGGTTTTTTGTTTGGAGGGGGATTGTTTTTTTTTTTTAAGATTTTAATATTGTTATTATTTTTTAATTTTATGTAAGTAGATGGGGGTGGAATTATTGTTGGTTTTTAAGGGTTGGGTTTTGTATATTTGGTTTTATTTATATAGGTAGATTATATTAGATTATTTTATTTTTTTTAATGGGGTTTAATTATGAAAGGGTAAATTTTATTGATTTGGGGGTTTTTTTTAAGGGTTAATTAGGGGTTTTTTTGAGTTGATTTTATTTGGTTTGTTAATTATTTATTGATTTTAGATTTTTTGAGGGATGTTGGGAGATTTGATTTTTTGGATTTTGGGGATTATTGGGTTATTTTTAATTTAGGGTTGATATTTAATTAGGGAAGGGATTTATGGGAGAGTTTGGTGTTGGATTTTTTATTATATGAAAATTTGATGGGGTTTTGTTGGGGGTTTAAGGTTTTATTTTATATAAGGTATGATTTTTTAAGGTTTGAAGGTTATTTTTATGTATTGATTATTTGAAAATGTGGATTTTGGTTTTTGTTTAAGGGGTATTTAAGTTTAAAGTGAATTGATTTAGGAATTTGGATTGATTTAGGTGAATTTGGATGGTTGTAGATGATTTGATTTTTTTTATGTTGGTTTGTTTAAATTTATTACAATTGGGATTGTTTATAGGGGTTAGGGGGGAGATTTTGGGGTAAGATGGGTATTTTTAATGGGTGTTATTTTTTTTTTTGTTTTGTTTAGGTTTAGTTTGGGGTTATTTTGAAGTATTTTTTTTTTAGAGGTAGGTATATTTGGGATGGGGGGTTTTTATTATTTTGTTTATATTTAGGATGGTAAATTTATTAATATAGGTTGGTTTGTTTTTTTTTTGTAAATGAGTTGGTGTAGAGTTTTTAAGGATTTATTTTAAATGGGGGTTTTTTGTAGGGGAATGTTTAGAGGGTTATGGTGAGTTTTGTGGGATTATTTTGGTTTTTAAGGGTGGAAGGGTTTGGTGAAATGTTTATTGTTTTATTTGGGGTTTTAGATTTGGATTATTGGGGGAGATGTATTTTATGGGTAGTTATAATTTGATTTATGTTTTTAGTTGTAGGGTAATATTATGTTTGTTAATTTTTTAGGGTGGTATGTTAGTATTTATAATTATTGAGGGTATGAATGGGGGTTTGATTTGGGGGAAGTTTTAATGGGTATTTATTTTATATGATTAGTTGATATAGTGGAGGGATTTTTAAGGGGGTTTTTAGGTTTTGTTTGGGATTAAGATTTTGTTTGTTTTAGATTCGTAATTGGGGTTTTTTAAGTTTGGGGATAATAAAAAAATTGAATTTGGGAATTTTTTGAAAGTTGAGAGATATTATTTTAGATTTTTTATAGTTTTATTTTGGGTTGTGTATTTTTGGGGGAATTATTTGATGATTTTTTAGTTTTTGATTAAATTGTTAAGTTTTGGAAAATGAATTAGAATTGATTATGGGGTTGGAGATTGGTGAATGTTAATATTATGGATGATTAAGTTTTGGAATTGGTTTTTAGTGTTTAGATATATTTGTTGATTTTTTTGTTTAGGTTGGGGAGTTATTGAGTATTGTTAGGTAATTGGGGGGGGGTGGGTTTTAAATTAAGTGGTAAATAGAGTTGTTTTGTATTTGTATTAATATTGTATTTATTTTGAAGGGTTTAGATGTAGTTGGTGATTTAAAAATGTAATATTTAGTTTTTGTGTTTCGTAGTGGATTTGTAGTGAAAGTTATGTTTGTGGGGGTGGTATATGATTTTGGTTTTGGTTTGAATAATTAGTTTTTTTAGGGGATTTTTAGAGGGGGGTTTGATAAGTTTGTTTTTAATAAGATTGGGGTTATGGATTGTTATGGTGGTTTTATTTTTTGTAGTTTTGGTTGATTTTTTTTGGGGGAGTTTATGAATTTATGAAATAGGGGGATTGTTGGGTTTGATGGGGTTTTTGGTTTTTTTATTAGTTTTTTTTTATGGGGTTATAGAATAATGGGTGTTAAATAGATGGGTAGATTAAAATGGTATAAATGTAGGGTTGATATATTAAGGTAATTATATAGTGATAATGGGGTTTTGGTTTTTTATATTAAAGATTTTCCATTTATGGGTATTTGTTGGTAATGTTGGGTTATTTTTTTATTTTTGAAGTTTTTATTGATGGGGGATTTTGTTGGATTAATTGATTTATGGTTTTGAAGGGGTTGTTATAGTATTTTTAACTTAGTGTTTTAAATGTTTTAATAATAATTAAGGATTAGAATTTGATATTTGAATTTAGTAGATTTTGGTGTGTTGGAGTGATTTTGTTTGGTATTGGTAATTTAGGTTTTATTTGAAAGTTTAATAGGATGTTGGTTGGGGTTTTAAATTGGGGATTAGGTGTTTTAATAGTTTGGAAATTGGTTTATTGTTTGATGTAGGTTTAAAATTTATTATTTTTTGGTTTATGGGTTTTTATTGTGATTTTAGTTATTTATGGGGGTGAGGTATTAGTGATATTTATGGAGATTATTGTATTGTAATGATTTATTAGTAAGTAATTTTTTGTAAGGTTAATTATTAGGAGATTTAGTTTTGGTTAATGTTTTATTAGGGGGGTAGGTTGTTTGTAGTAATTTTATTGGTTAAAAGGAAAGTATGGTTTAATAGGGTATGTTAATAGTGTTTTTTTAGTTTTGTGATATGAAGGATAATTAATGTTGGGTGTTTTGTTGATGTTTTTGTTTTAGGAGTAAGTGTTGTATGAGGGGTAAATTAAAAGTTTGTTATTTTATGTGTTTTTATTAGTGGAGGTTGGTAGTATTTTATGTTTTAATTTTTTTTATTGTATTATATTGGTTGTTTTGGGGGTAATTGAGGGTGGGATAATGGAAGTTTTAATATGGGGGGGGTTTGAAGGGGGTTTAGTTATTTTATGGATGTGTTTTATTGAGTTAATATAGGGTTTATTTTGGATTTAGGGTTTTGTTTTTGGATTAGTTGATATGAATTATTGAAATTAATAATTTTTAGTGGGGTTAGTTATGGGTAATTTGATGTATTAAGAATGTTTGATATAGGAATTTGTGTAGAAGTATTGAATTTTTAAGAAGGGAAATTTGATTTTTTTGGGGGGTTTAATTATGATATGATAGGTTAATAAATAAATTATTTATTATTTTAATTATTTAAAAAATTGAGTTATAGGGGGGTGGAATTGGGGTGGAGATAGGTAGTATTAAATTGATTGGGGTTTAGTTGTGGAGGTTTTATGATAGTGTGGGGGGAGTTAGTAAAAATGTAATTATTTTGTATGTTGGTGTTTATTTGGGGATTTGGGTTTGTTTGTTGTAAGGATAGTATTGATATAGGTTTTTTATTTTGTTAGTTTTTGTTATTTATGATTTTTGTTATGATTAGATATATTTAATATTTGTTTAGTTTTGTAATTTTTTGGTTTTTGGAAGTGTTTTTATATATGCGAGTTATATTAATTGGATGGAATAAGTAGGTAAGGGAAATTTTGATTATGGAAGGGTTCTGAGGGGGGGAGGACAATATGATGAGTGTATAGTTTTTGAAGTAAATTTTAGGAATTGTGTATAGGTGAAGTTTTTTTGAGAAAGGGAGTGTTTATTAATTAATTTGAAGGAAGATTATGTGAAAATGAGTTAGAAAGTTGGAGTATAGAGGTAGGGGAAATTGTAGGGGGGTGTAAAACTTGTTGATTATAGTGGAGTTTGAATTACCCCCTCGGATTCATGGTTGTGGTGGTTGGAGACTAATTCACTTTTTTCGGATAAGATGTAGGTATTATTCCAGCCCTTAATTCCGGATCTAGTATCTTATGTGGTTCCTAAGAAATGAATCAATTAATGTGACGATGTCTCGGAGGACGGACTTCAGGTCGGTAAAACTGAGCCTTGTAGGAAGCATTTTTTATTATTTGACTTGAAATAACAATCATGTTTCCTTTAAAATAACTTCTTTCTCGGTTTTCTGTTTATAAAATCCATGATTAGGTCATCACAAGTTATATGACTAGGTGTGTCTGCTTCAATTAAAAAATAGGGCAATTGAATTAAGTCAGTCTTGGCACATTGTTGTTCTCTGAGGGTTTTCGTTCCCTTTAAGATGAGATAAAGAAAAGTTCTACATATCAGTTCTGATTTACTTTCTGGGTTTGCCTTCTTTAAAATCAGAATCAGGCAAAATATTTTCTTACTTGTTTTAAAATATCGAAGGGTGTGCAAGGGATCTGCTAATGATTGTTAGAGATCTGCAAATTTTAAACAAATCAAGTTCTTCTTTTTGAAGAGCTGTACTTATATAATGAAATCGCTGTAAAATTTTATTTCGAGGGGGAAAAAAACCCACAAACTCTAGCTCAAGAATTTGGCTTGCAATGTTTTCTGCCTCCTGTTTCGTTTCTCTGTTTTGTCACTTGTCTTTAGCTATAATGTCTACGGTATCCACAATCTTTGAATGCGACTTCATATTTTTCCTTGTTGGCAATTGCACGTGCTTTCCAGCGAGTATCGGGCACTTCACTTACTTTCCAGCGAGTATCGGAGTGTGGGGTATTGCACTTACTTTCCAGCGAGTATCGGAGTATCAGTTGTTCATCAGCAATTATTTTCAGTTTTACTGGTGCTCCTGGCGTAGCTTGCTTAATGGTTAATCCGGCCCTACGTACCAGTTGTTGATCGCATTTAATAATTTTTTTTTTATCTTTTGAAGTAAGACGTGAAATTATGTGTGTGTGTACTTGTGAGTGTACTTGTATGCGTACTTGTGTGTGTACTTTGTGTGGCTGTACTTGTGTGTACCTGTGTGTGTACTTGTGACTGTACTTGTGTGTGTACTTGTGTGTACTTGTGTGTGTACTTGTGAGTGTACTTGTGTGTGTACTTGTGAGTGTACTTGCGAGTGTACTTGTGTGTGTACTTGTGTGTGTACGAGTGTGTGTACTTGTGTGTGTACTTGTATGTGTACTTGTGTTTGTACTTGTGAGTGTACTTGTGTGTGTACTTGTGTGTGTGTACTTGTGAGTGTACTTGTCTGTGTACTTGTAAGTGTACTTGTGTGTGTGTACTTGTGTGTGTGTACTTGTGTGTGTACTTGTGAGTGTACTTGTGAGTGTGCTTGTGTGTGTACTTGTGAGTGTACTTGTGTGTGTACTTGTGAGTGTGCTTGTGTGCGTACTTGTGAGTGTGCTTGTGTGCGTACTTGTGAGTGTACTTGTGTGTGTACTTGTGAGTGTACTTGTGAGTGTGCTTGTGAGTGTACTTGTGTGTGTATTTGTGAGTGTACTTGTGAGTGTACTTGTGTGTGTACTTGTGAGTGTACTTGTGTGTGTACTTGTGAGTGTACTTATGTGTGTACTTGTGAGTGTACTTGTGTTTGTATTTGTGAGTGTACTTGTGAGTCATATTAAAAAAACTAGGTAACGGTAAAAGTAGTCTCCATAGCAGATACTGCCTTAGGGGAGTGAAATGTTAGATAACTCAGTGCAGCTTGGAGAGCTAAAGTTAGATAACTCAGTGCAGCTTGGAGAGCTAAAGTTAGATAACTCAGTGCAGCTTGGAGAGCTACGGTGACCAGTTCCTTCCTTCGCTGCCTTTGCATTCCCTAACTCAAAATTAGAGTCTGGTACCCATTTTCTGCTGGATAGACAGGAGCGTGACACTACTGCGTTTTGAACCTGATACCTTTGCCGCCAGAGACCAGCGCTCTAAACACTCTGTCAATCGGACGCTCATGGATAATATTGCATTTGTGAAGTATTAATGGACATGTGGCTTATCGATATCATTGGTCGGGATATGTGTCTCTTTGAGGAGGCAAAGATAGAATAGGATTACATTCAACATCTAAAAGGGACCTAAGACGCGTCAACAGTGAGGAATGCAGTCAGCAACCCATAGCTTGACTACTTGCGTCAGGGTCAGCGAATCAGAGCTGACCAAGACTCTACTCCACCTCCAAGTGGTGGTCCTGGAAACAGGCTGCATCACTGCAGTCTGGCTGAGTGAGTAGGGATCGAAGAGCTATTTCATGCTGTGCGTGGGATTTGTTTGGGAGATTTTGGCTAGTTGTTGCGTGATAAATTCTCGCAACATCGTTTTATTACAATATCTATTTTATAACGCAAGGGCAACAACTGCTTGAAATTTATAGTCACTTTTCTCGGTAAGCATTTGTCTTCCCGCGTTGGTATTGAATGCAGTTAAGTTTTGAGCTGTGGTCTTTTTGCGCTGGACTGCGCATGACTGGTCTTGTTTTTTGGTCGATCGGTTTCCGCCCACCACTAGTGGAGTGAGCGATTTGAATGGCGAAAGAGATGCCTCGTTGAAGAGGGGATCTCCGCTATTTTTTGTTCTGTCAGGGATGTGTAGTCCTCTTAATGGATATTTCGTTTATTCGAGATAATACCTCTAGTGTTTCCCACATGTCGGGAGGCGTGATATTTCTGTGTATTTCCTGAAGGCAAGGTAAATTGACTTTTCATTAACTCTATCGATTTTGGGTCGTGAGCGATTTCGATTCATAGCCTGTCTTCGAAAGTCGTCGTCACGAGATGTTTTCCCAGCTCACATGTCGCTGTATTGTACTGCATCGGTTGATGCATGTCCCAAGGACCATTACTTGCTACTTTGTTAAATGAACTAGGTTTGGAAAACCTTTATTATCTAGAGGATATTTTTGAGGACATTATTTATACTTCGGCAGACGTGTCTGTCTTGCTGAAGTCAGACTAAGGAGAGTGAACTGATCTCATACATCTGGTTATCTCCTGGCTGTTATAGAAAAGGATGGAGTTTTTTCACCTGACTACATTTACAGCACTATGAAATATAACATGCATCTGACTCATCATTGTAATGCTGTCTACCGTCTATTGCTGTATTGAATGTTGCTGTGATAATGACTGTTTGATGTGCCTACATATTCGCGTAACCATTTTGTCACTGTGGCGTCCACAATAAATAATGAAGAAAAACGTCAACGGCTGTTACAAGAATCATTGACTTTATACGTCGTGAGTTTACTGACGTTCTATGTGGATTGCCCTGTTATTTTTGTATGAACATTGTTTGACTGAACACATCTGCACACTACACAAAACCAGACATGCGGATACCATCCATCATCATATGGCATCACGCATCATTTGGTGGCCATAAGCTGGTTTGATTCTGGTACCAGCAAACACGGGGTCCCTTACCCACTTCATTTTCAACAAGAATTCATCAGCATCCTTCAAGAAATTAACATTCTTCAATACAGTCAACATCTTCAAAATTTTCAAAGTACTCGGCGTTGCCCGGTAAAAGTCAAAATTTCAACTTTTTGACGGAAACAAGAATTTGACAGTACCCGGCGTTGTTACATGTTGCCGGATAACTCGGACTGCTGTTATCTTTTACGCAAGTCAAGCAAGTTGCTGCTGTCAAGGTTCCAGTGCTGTCATTTTTGTGAAGGTCAAGTGCCGGTTGAAACGGGTTGTTTTCTGAAGAAGGCCAAGTACCGATTTCCATCAACTTACTTTTGGATTAGAAGGTCAAGTGCCGAAACAACTCAACACACAGTATTTCAGAAGCTCTTGTACCATCGTGTTAGCAGTGGAAGCAGTTCAGATGTGCCATCATCGTTGGAGCTTCGCTCTTTAGGACGTTGATTGACATCCGTTTTTTTTCTGCTGTTCGACGATTGGAAGCCTATAAGTTAAGTGGCCTGTTTGTATTTAAACTGTGCCCTTGTACTTCTGCTGAGTCTTCTGTGTATCATCTCATTCTATATGTTATATGTCTATATGTTATTTGTATATTTATATGTTTATATTTCAGCGGGTTCTCGGTTGGGTGGTGTCTCCGTTAGATTATGCCACGTCATAGAGGTCGTCTATTGTGAGCGTTTTCTGTAGGGTTTGCAAATTTCCGATACTGGAATTTGCTAAGCGACTTCTGTTGCTATTTATGTTAGCTGTGATGACATGTTTTAATATTGTTTTCGTTATTATTTCGCATTCTTTAGTTTTGTTTTGATTTGTTTGTATTTGTTAGCCTACTCTTGTCTATAATTTAGTTTCATACAACATTTTTGTTTATACACTGTGGTGTCATGTATTTTTGTTTAATTATAGCGCAGATATCGTCACATTTTTTGTGATATTTCATTAATTTCTGC
Source organism: Oreohelix idahoensis (assembly GCA_024509875.1). NCBI lineage: Eukaryota > Metazoa > Mollusca > Gastropoda > Stylommatophora > Oreohelicidae > Oreohelix > Oreohelix idahoensis. Next base: position 87,406 of record JAMPIV010009151.1, on the reverse strand, counting down.
TTTATTTTTAGTTGATTTCTGCGAACGTTTTTGTATTGTTGCTGATCTTTGTTATTGTTTACATTGTTATTGTTTACATTGTTTGCATTGTTTACATTTTCAATGTTTACATTCTGCATGTGTTTACATAGTCATTGTTTACAGTTATAGTAATTAGTTAATGGGCTATGCTAATGCACTGTTACTACTACACTGATGATAAATGAATGATGAATAGTGTCGTGCACTATTGAATGAGAAGTGCACTTATGATCAAGAATTGAGTGCTGATATTTCATATACAAGTTCTTTGATTGGAGACTTGTTTCCCACAGAGACTGGGATAATATAATGTGATGTGAATATACAAGTGCTTAATTAAGACTTGTTACACTTAGGTTTGAAATAAATTAGTTAATTATTTCAAGGTTTTGGACTCATATGTTAGACAACATGTCTACATTTGAGCACTTTATTGAGCAGGGTAAATTGCTTGGGAAGACTGGTGATAAGTTAGAAGAATTTGCAACTGCTCGATATGATAAAGCAATGGAAGCTGAACAAAAGAAACTGCAGATGCAGGTGGATGAAAAAAGATTCCAAATGGAAATGGAAAAACAAAAAAGGGAATCAGAAGCTGAGGAGAGAAAACTCCAGCTACAGCTAGAGGCTGAAAATAAAAGACTTGAAAAAGAGGCTGAAAATAAAAGACTTGAAAAAGAGGCTGAAAATAAAAGACTTGAAAAAGAGGCTGAAAATAAAAGACTTGAGAAAGAAGCTGAAAATGAAAGACTTCAAAAAGAGGCTCAGGCTGAGGAAAGAAGATTACAGAGAGAGTCTGATGAGAGGAAAGAGAAAGCAAAAATGGAACATGAAGAAAAGGTCTTAGCTTTAGAGTTGGAAAAATTGAAATTGACGAGCATGAGTAATGGTAATGATTCAAACAAGGGTTCATCTTCTGGTAAGGCTAATAATGATACTTTTAAGATTAAGTTACCAACATTTAGTCCTTCCAGTGATGACATAATGTTCTATCTGGACAGATTTGAACAAGCATGTACAGCTCATAACATAGACAAAGCAAAATATGTTTATCAGTTATCAGGGATACTGACAGGTAAAGCTCTAAGTATATTAAATATGGTGGATGAACCTGACAAGAACAATTATGAGGTTGTCAGGGCCGCTTTGTTAAAGAAATATCAGCTTAACGAAGACGGCTATCGTCTACAATTTAAAAAACATGTTACCTGAAAATGGAGTTGAATTCTCCGAGTTTATTGCAAGAATACGCATTACTTTCTCACGATGGGTTGAACTATCTAAGACGGAAAAAACTTATGAAGGACTTATGGACTTAATACTTAGAGACAAAGTCATGTCGTCTGTCAATGAGTCTTTCCTTGCTTTCCTTCATGAACGTAAACCTAAAACAATAAAAGAAATGGAAGATTTCTGTTGCCAATACGTAACTGCGCACCCACACATAACCATGGGTAACTCTAAGGTGAAAGAAGGTTTACCAGTTGCTTCGGCAGCTCCGTATGGCCAAAACTTTGCTCGTAGATTCCAACAAAATTTTGATAGAAAGAGTAGCGGTAATTTCTGTCAAAATCATGGAAATCAATTTCATGGTGATTCTTCTTCGAAGAATTGGAGACAGCCTGATAGTACTCGTTACTATCACCCTAATAATTATAAGCATTTCAAAAGAGGATATGGTAATAGAGGTTATTCCTGCCGAAGACCTCAGAACCAAACAAATAGATGTTCGCATCAATGTGAACATGATAGTAATCGTGGAAACTGGAATTCGAACCAGGATAACAATTACAATAGAGACAATAATAACTGCAGAGATAATAATAACTCTGATAACTTCAGAGGTAATAATAGTCGGGGTAGATCTCAACACAAAAAAAGAGATATCAGCAGGCTAATGCTGTACAACAGGAAACTGAGGGAGCCTGTAATCATGTTGTTGATAGTAAAAACTTTGACGCTGTCACTGGTTCTGCTTTTGACTTTGAGAGAGCAAACAAATGCCCCCAATGCAGTACTTTATTCGAACCGGGTACCATAACTACTTTGAGTTGTGGTCACCCACTTCCCGCTCTTCCTGCTGCTGTTGCGCATGACGGGAGGGGTTCTTTAATTCTACATAAGGGTCTTGTTAATGATACTCCGGTCTCACTACTTTTCGATTCCGGATGCACCACTATTGGTGTTAGACAATCGCTTGTAGATCCATCTTGTGCTACAGGAAGGGTTATTAAATGTGTCACATTTGGCGGCACTCTAGAAAAATATCCTACTGCTGTAATTCGCATTGCCACTCCTTTCTTTACTGGAGATGTGCATGCTTGTCTCTTACCTAATCCTATTGCGGACCTTATTATTGGTCGTATTCACGGAGTTAGGGAGTGTACCCCACAGCAGATTGCTGCTTGGGAAGATAATAACATGCAAGCTACAAATGCAGTAGTTACAAGAGCACAAGCTCTACAAACACCCGAAACTTCACTGAATAGTGATAATGAAGTTGATAGCCAAGATAGTCACTTAGTAATCACCCGTGACTCTTTCATAAAATTGCAAGAAGAAGATCCTTCTTTAAAAAAATTCTTCGTTCTTGCGAAGAAAGGTGATCCGAATCAGGATACAAATAGAAAATCTTGGATTGCAATGAGAAACGGCGTACTTGTACGTATGGTACAAGATTCGACTACGTCGGCACATTCGCAAATTCTTGTTCCCAAGAGCATGAGAGTGCAAATATTACAACATGCTCATGACTCGCAATGTGCTGGACATATGGGTTTTTCCCGTACGAAGTCGAGAGTCCTTGCGGCTTTCTTTTGGCCTTTTGTCAATAAGGACATTCGTATTTACTGCCGATCATGCAAGGTATGTCAGGAGGTCAAATCTAGAGGACCACGACATGCTGCGCCTATCCAGGCTGCTGACATTCCTATTCGGCCGTTTCAGAAAATGGCCATAGATATTATTGGCCCTTTTAAGGTCAAGTCGGCCAGAGGACATCAGTTTATCCTTACATGTGTCGATATGTGCACACGTTGGCCAGAGGCTATTCCTCTTAAGAGCATATCTACTACAGATATCGCAGATGCTCTTTGGTTGATATTTTCTCGCTTGGGGTTCCCCAGAGAAATATTGTCAGACCATGGCACTCAACTCATATCTGACACTATGTCACAGGTAATGTCTACCTTACATATTGAACGATCTCTCAGTAGTATCTACCATCCTATGTCTAATGGGTTAGTTGAGCGTCTGAATAGAACGCTCAAGACTTTGCTTGGTAAGATAACTGAAGATCATCCTCAAGATTGGGACAGGGTTTTACCCGCGGCTCTCTTTGCCTATAGAGAAGTCCCTAATGAACACACAGGATTTTCTCCCTTCGAACTTGTCTTTGGCGCGCGTCCACGCGGCCCTATGTCTTTATTACACGATCTCATCACTGCCGATGATATTAGCGATGAAACTCAATCCTCATATGAGTATGTCATTGCTCTTAGACAAAAGATCATTGAGGCATGTAAGCTAGCAACTGCTTCATCAGAAATTGCTAAAGAGAAGGCAAGACAGTTTGCTAACAAGAATAGATGTCTACGACAACTTTGTCCAGGTGACAAAGCATTCGTCCTACTCCCCAGTAGGGAAAATAGACTTCTTATTGCATGGAAAGGTCCGTATGCAATAGTCTCTCGGATTTCCGATGTTGACTATGTGGTCGATATTGATGGAAAGCATAAAACTTTCCACATAAACATGCTTTCGGAATTTCACGAACGTCCGGACTATTTGCTGCCTATTTTCCAGGCAACGGATGATGCTCCTGCACCTCACGGTCATTATTCATCCCTGTCTGTCATACAGGATGAGGAATCTACCTTCTCTGATGTTAATCTTCCCCTTCCAGTGGTTCCATTACGTTCTACGGAATCTTGGAAAAACGTTTCTGTTTCTCCTAATCTTTCTGGTGACGAACATCGACAAGTCTCGTCGATGTTACAAACATTTCAGGATGTTCTCACTGACATTCCTGGACACACAGATGTCATAGAACATGACATAATTCTTACCGACAATAATCCAATTAGGGTTAGGCCTTATCCTATTCCTATACACTTTCAGTCGCAAGTGGAAAAGGAATTGGATGAAATGATTCAATTAAATATAATTGAACCATCGACTTCACCATATTCTTCTTCCATGGTTATTGTCCGGAAGAAGGATAAGAACATACGAATTTGTGTTGATTATCGCAAATTGAATCAGGTCACAAAGTTCGATGCTGAACCGATGCCTTTGTTAGAAGATCTACTGATTAGACTTTCTAATTCTAGATTCTTCACTAAACTTGACTTGTCTAAAGGTTATTGGCAAGTGCCTTTAGCAGAGCACGCCAAACCTCTTACTGCTTTTTCTACACCTAGGGGTCTATTTCAATGGAATGTTATGCCTTTTGGTCTCATGAACGCCCCTGCCACTTTCGTTCGCATGATGCGTCGAATTCTGTCACATCGTTCGGATGTCATCGCATACTTAGATGACATCTGTCTCTTCAGTGATACCTGGGAAGATCACTATTTAGGGTTATATGACTTACTGTCCACTCTACGTGAGAATAATTTGACAGCGAAACCTTCTAAAGCTTTTGTTGGTTTTGGTGAAATCTCTTTCCTGGGTCATCGTGTTGGTCATGGTCTCTTGAAGACAGAAGACCACAATACTTCCAAAATACTGAACATCTCTGTTCCTAAAACGAAGAAACAAGTTAGGAGTCTCTTAGGTTTAATTCAATTTTATGGGAGATTTATTCCAAATTTATCTTCGATCATGGCACCTCTCTCAACATTGTTGAAGAAAGGTTCGCCTAATCTGGTCCGTTGGTCTGGAATGCCAATCTTCACTAGACCAAATCAAGAATATATTTTCTTCTCCTCCCATCTTAAGATTACCTACTCTTGATAGGACTTTTGTTCTTCGGAGTGATGCTTCATCCACTGGGATTGGAGCAGCACTGATGCAAGAATATGCAAATACTCTGCATCCTGTTATGTACATTTCTAGAAAACTAAATGCGGCAGAGAGGAACTACTCGGTTTTAGACCGTGAGTTGTTAGCGATGGTTTGGTCAATTCTAAAGCTACAAAGATTCCTCCTGGGCGCACATTTCATTCTAGAGACTGATCAGAAAGCTCTTACAGCTATTCAGACTAAGAATTTGAAGAGTTCGAGATCCACTCGATATGCTATAGCTCTTCAACCTTTTCACTTCACGGTACGAGCTATCCGTGGTGCGGATAATGTGATGGCTGACATTTTGTCTAGATGCCCACATGACTCCAACTAATACTTCTGTCCTATATTTCCATATATTACAGAGTCATAACACACCTATATTTCTACAATAGATTAGCACATCTGTACTTACTTTATATGTACACACTATCGTGCTTTGTTGTCATCTTCTTCTGTTCGTTTTTTAAGATGATAGAGGAGGACTGAGTAGTTAATATAAGGGCCGTTAGTTTACTAAACAGCCACAATTATTAATAATGTATTGTACCTTATGAAGCATATTAGTTATTAATTAGCATTATATTGCTTGTACTTTCTCAGAATGTCATTGTTGAGCTGAGGACTTACCTTACTAGTATCAAGCATGACGAGTTCTAGATTGTGTACTTACCCTCGGAATACCAGAGCATATGTCCTGGATCGTCATGTAGTTTAACTTTACTATGTACTTATGTCATTACATGTCAAAGAATGTACTATTTAAATTTTCCTATCAGATTTGTACATCCATTTTTAAAGACAATATTAGAGTATGCTGTTTAATGATGATTATGGTAACTTGCATACGTATATTGTGTTTACATGCTAACGTGATGTGTGTTGGTGACACCTCCCCGATGTGAATATTTTTTTGAGACATATTTATTTTTCTGTTGAGGTATATCCTCACCAGACACTCTATATTTAGCCTCATGTTAGGCAATTTAATTAATTATCAGCGCATAATTCGTGCGTTTTGAGCCGCTTATCGCATGCTCTTTGATATTTAAAAAAAAAAAAAAATATGTTCCACATTTTTTTTTATCGGGAGGAGGTGGTGATATGTTGCGTGATAAATTCTCGCAACATCGTTTTATTACAATATCTATTTTATAACGCAAGGGCAACAACTGCTTGAAATTTATAGTCACTTTTCTCGGTAAGCATTTGTCTTCCCGCGTTGGTATTGAATGCAGTTAAGTTTTGAGCTGTGGTCTTTTTGCGCTGGACTGCGCATGACTGGTCTTGTTTTTTGGTCGATCGGTTTCCGCCCACCACTAGTGGAGTGAGCGATTTGAATGGCGAAAGAGATGCCTCGTTGAAGAGGGGATCTCCGCTATTTTTTGTTCTGTCAGGGATGTGTAGTCCTCTTAATGGATATTTCGTTTATTCGAGATAATACCTCTAGTGTTTCCCACATGTCGGGAGGCGTGATATTTCTGTGTATTTCCTGAAGGCAAGGTAAATTGACTTTTCATTAACTCTATCGATTTTGGGTCGTGAGCGATTTCGATTCATAGCCTGTCTTCGAAAGTCGTCGTCACGAGATGTTTTCCCAGCTCACATGTCGCTGTATTGTACTGCATCGGTTGATGCATGTCCCAAGGACCATTACTTGCTACTTTGTTAAATGAACTAGGTTTGGAAAACCTTTATTATCTAGAGGATATTTTTGAGGACATTATTTATACTTCGGCAGACGTGTCTGTCTTGCTGAAGTCAGACTCTGCACACTACACAAAACCAGACATGCGGATACCATCCATCATCATATGGCATCACGCATCACTAGTCATATCAGATCAAGTGCCGTCTTCATATCCAAAGTCAGCTGCAATGTCCAAGGTTAGCTGGAATGTCCAAAATCAGTTGGAATGTCCAACGTCAGCTGGAATGTCCAAAATCAGCTGGAATGTCCAACGTCAGCTGGAATGTCCAAGGTCAGCTGGAATGTCCAATGTCAGCTGGAATATCAAAAGTCAGCTGGAATATCAAAAGTCAGCTGGAATGTCCAACGTCAGCTTTAATATCAAAAGTCAGCTGCAATGTCCAAGGTCAGCTGAAATGTCCAAGGTCAGCTGAAATGTCCAAAGTCAGCTAGAATGTCCAAAGTCAGCTGGAATGAATCTCCAACATTTCTTTCCCCTCCTTTTATAGTATTTTTTTTTTGGGACTATTTTCCTCTTGCTATTTCTTCCTAATTATAGCGCCGTCTTACTCTTTCCTTCTTCAACTTTTCCTTCCATCAAGATTTTCAACAAACGGTTGAGTAACAAGGTAATTTGCCGCCCGGGGCAGGGGCGGACGATGCCTCTATTACACATTACAGCGGCTTTTTGTACTTATCAGCTGAACGCAGGTTTCAGAGAAAAGTCTCAGTTCTTTTATAATTCTGTAACTGTAAACACATTGTTATAAAAATTACAGGTAAATTAAGAAAATAAGAACTGCAAATCACCATAAACACAAAAGAGCTGAAAATTCAAACTATTCGACGCCTGCGTGGCACGTGGCACACACGAATACGCGGTTCCAGACAGAGAATCCATGAGATCATAAAATGCCACTATTTGTTTTCAAACTGATTGGAAACTTCCATTACAACAGCTGCGTTTGAGATCTCCCTATTTGATAGTTTGTTCATAAACTCTTTCACAGCCCTCATCAATAATTTTAAACCCGCAAGAAAAAAAAAAAAGAAAAAAAAGAAGACTCCTTGGAGTACGAAAATAAAATGGAATATTTAAAAATAAAAGAAAACTTTAAATAAAGACTATAGCTTCAGCATTCACATGTGCTGCATTCACACCTGTGCTGCATTCACATTTGTTGCATTCACACCTGTGCTGCATTCACATGTGCTGCACTCACACCTGTGCTGCATTCACACCTGTGCTGCAATCACACCTGTGAGATCGAGACTATGATCGCTACGAGGCAGAAAAGCAGTTGATGGGCTGTTTTAAAAATTCTGTTAAAAAAATATTTTTTTTTACCCCTGGATATATCAAAGGTTGGGACGCATCTCACGGCTCGAGAAGAAAACAAATAAGGAAAGCCTTGAAAAGTTAGAAATGAAAGGAGAATCATTGAACGATATTAGTGTGACGGTATTGCCTCCCCTGCTTTGCAGTAGTGGTCCAACAGTGGCCAAAACTCAAGAGTACCTATTATAGGCTTCAATAGAGTCTATCTTTACACAAGATTACTCTTGGCAGAAATGTAGATAGAAGAGTAGTAAAGCTTCCATCACATGGGAGTCTTCACAAGATATTCAGATAAGCGAAAACAATGCTGGCTGTTGCTGAGCACGTTAATTCTGTAATCTGCCGACACCTTTAATGAAGAATTTAGCAATGGTTTTTTTCTAGTTTCGTTAAGCCCACACCGCTGAATTAGTCAGTGGAATTATTATAATATATAGCTCTGTTTAAAGTGTGTGTAGTAATTTGACTGAGACAAACATGCAGTAACTTTAAAATGATTAAATCGAAGTTAAGTTTGTAACATTACAAATAACAAAATTTAATAATCACTTTAGGTTGTAACAGTTGGAAAATAATTTGAATATTTATAAAAAGGTTTTCATCCCTTGAATGGTTTTTGATAAGAAGTTCAAGTGGCAACATATAGGTTAACTTAGCTGCCAATGATGATTCTAATCCTCCTTCTGATGGGTAGGTTTTCTGTACACTGCTGTCACTCGTCTCTGGTCAAAGTTCAGGCACCGCACGTTCCCAGAACGTCAAGGAGTAACGGCCAAGCTGGTTCTGCGTCTGTCTATAAGACCCTCTTATGATGGCGTCTCGCACAACGTCAGTCCACTTCTACCTTCACTTCGTTCCAGAGATAGTTACTTTCTGCTGGTACCACCAATAACTGGTAATAGAAATAGAAACGAAACGCTCTTCAGAGTATGGCGTTTTCCGACACAAAGTTATGTGCCGCCCTCTTCTATTCTACCATCCCATGTCTGAATTTACCCTTGATGAGAATTAAATTTAATCCCTCGGGATAAAACTTCCTTTACATTTAAACTGAATAGCTTTAGCTTTACATTACATTTAAATGAAAAGGTTAAACGTACAGACATAATTTGATTTACATTTACATCTCCGCTGTTTGAAAAGTGTTCACAATATAAATTCATTTATGTTTCATTTATATTTACACTTATGGAAAAGTTTGAAACTTCTATTAATTTAAAATGAATACTTTCACATAGACATTTACACTGAGTTAAAAGCTTGAAAACTTACATTAATTTTTAAAGTGAATATGTTGTAATTTACATCTACACTTGTTTTAAACTGTAAGTATTACTACTAGAATGTACATCATTTCTTTCATCTTTCCCACTCTGCTCCATATGGAATCTGGAACTACTTTTGTGTCTTTCTTCAGTTTCCTAGTCCCGGTGTTCCATATTAAAATGTAGAGATTTCCTGTGCTTTGTAAGTCTTATCTGGTTCTCCAATAAAAGGTCCGGTTAACCAAAGGAATTATGAATCTAGTCTTCACTCTGGCAAGGTCTGACGTTGTCTTGGCGAGCGTGAAATTCACAGTGAAATAAATGCGAAAAAGTCAGACTATATTCCCTCTCTTCCCAAGCGTTCGTATGTTTATGGAGTTAAATAAACGCTCCAATCATATTCAAACAGGTCGGGTGTGGTACTTTCAAAATATTTCCGACATGGAAAATTTTTGTAAAGGTCACGTCTCCCATATATGGTAATATGCTGTCCGATGCCCTCGTGTACAAACTTACAGACAGATCGGTAGACACACATGACAATATGCCCACATGTGTCACATAGACAGTAATGTTGGTGTATCAAGGATGACCCGGAAGCGCTTATGTCATAAGTTCCGCCTCGTGCACGGGTTATCCTGTGTTTCTCCAGACAAACAAATCTGGTTCTATTCAGCACTCTTGCCCACCACAAGCTTGGATAAACAAGCACCGACGCTTGAACAGATGGTCAGCCAGATTATGCGATAAAATAGTGTCGCTGACCGTCTAACAACCTGGCGTAACTTAACATGTCTTTGTGAAGCGTGATTGCGACACAATAAGACAATAATTACTCCCGTAGCAAATACTGCCATAGGAGAGTGGCGTGTTAAAGACTTTCCCCATGTTATGTCCAGCATAAAGAGTAAAATGTATGAAAGGGCAAAATGAAATGCCAAATCAAAGCGATCGGAGAGAAAAATAAAGAAGAAATGATACTGCCATCAGTAGGGCTGGAGGGGTGAGAGATCACACAAAAGGACAGAGACAGACATTTCGTCACACACCCCCTCACCTAAGATATTACATTAAATATCCAGGTTGGACGTGAACTTTTGTGTGGTATATGCCTTCCTCTCGGAGGGTCTTAAGGGGAGAGGCACCACGAGTTGCTTCCCTTGCCTCGTCCGTCGAAATAATCCCATCCTCGTTGTGGAACGTTCCAGTTGAAGCATGGTTTATTTTGAAGGTGACTCTGTTCAGAGCATGGAGGAGACTATTTTTGATACATAAAACCACCAAGAGCCAAACTCTGAATAAAAACATTTTTTTTTCTTTTTTTGTGTGTGTGGAAAGTAATTCAAAGTGACGTACATGAGCTTACGTGACATAACAGAACTAATTTTTACGAAAAGCGGAATGAAGATGATGATGATGATGCTGATGATACACTCCCAGTCTTGTCTTATTAGCTTTGACTTTCTATCGATCTTCCTCCATATACTTGCTGAATATACTCCCTATACTTCCAGTCTTGTCTTATTAGCTTTGACTTTCTATCGATCTTCCTCCATATACTTGCTGAATATACTCCCTATACTTCCAGTCTTGTCTTACAATCTTCGACCTTCTGTCTCTATCTTACTCTCTGCATATTTGCTGTATATACTTCCAGTCTTGTCTTATTATCTTCGACCTTTTGTCTCTATCTTCCTCTTTACATATATGCTGTATATATTCCCTATACTCCCAGTATTGTCTGATCATATTTGACCTTCTGTCTCAATCTTCCTCTCTACATATATGCTGTATATATTTCCTATACTCCCAGTATTGTCTGATCATATTTGACCTTCTGTCTCTATCTTCCTCTACATACTTACTGTATATACTCCCCCTATATTCCCTTCTTCATGGATTCTTAGCCACAGATTGTCAAAGCTGTCAGTTGCCATCACGCCTGGTGGCGTCTTGTAGGGCAGCAACAAATTGCTTCCATTTTGTTCGTTCGGTTGCCATACTTCGTACAGAGCTCCCAACTCTGGTTTATTCCTCGCATCTCGGCCTCCACAGTTCTCCGCCAAGTTGTTTTAGGTCGGCCTCTCTTTCGTTTTCCTTCAGGGGTCCATAGCATAGCTGTTTTTGTAATGGCATCGGGGTCTCTTCTGAGGACGTGGCCAACCGAACTCCAGCGTCTGCCAGCTATGATGGTGTGCATGTCCTCTTGGTTACCCCGAATAAGTTGTTCTTGGTTGGTGATGGTATTCGGCCAAAAGATTCGGAGAATTTTCCTTAGGAAGATTGTGTGGAAGGAGGACAGTTTCGACATTTCCTTCTCTTTACTCTCCAGCATTCCGCACCACAGAGAAGCACAGAAAATAGGCAGCGCTCATATAATCTTAATTTGGTATTTGTGCTGTATTGAGAAGACTTCCAGATGTTGTTGAGACTAGCAAAGGCTGTTCTCGCGTTATTCATTCTTTTGTGGATGTCCTTGTTTGTTCCGCCGTCTGATGTTACTATACATCCAAGGTATGTAAATGTGCCCGTTTGTTCTAGATTCTGGTTCCTTATTGTTATTGGCTCAGGATTGCCCACATTGAGTGTCATGACCTCTCTGTTCTTTAGATTGATGTTCAGACCCACCTGCTGGCTATACTTATTCAGTCTATCTGTTTTGTCTTGGATGTGTTGATCTGAATGTGCTAGTAGTGCAATGTCATCTGCATATTCCTGGTCTTCCAGTGTAGAAATCGTTGTCCATCTAATTCCTCTAGGTCTTCCCTCTGTTGTCTGGCGCATCACCCAGTCTATGACTGTCAAAAATAAGGTTGTTGATAAGGGGCATCCCTGTCGTACTCCTGTCTTCACCTCGAAAGTTAGGTTGTTCATCCCAACGCTGCATGGGAAGTTAGAATAGAGGCTTTTTAAAATGGAAACAATGCAGCTGGGAATTCCTTAAGCCCTCAATATTTCCCATAGGATGTCCCTGTGTATGCTGTCAAAAGCCTTTTCAAAATAAAAAAAGTTAATGTATAGCTGCCTCTCCCATTCTGAGCACTGCTCTATAATATTCCTAAGGGTGAATATATGATCTGCACATCTTCTGTTCTTTCTGAATCCCGCTTGTTCTTTCCTCAGTTTATGGTCTACTGCTTTTGAAATTCTCTGGATGATTATCCTGCCTAGTATTTTGCTGGGTACTGAGCGGAGAGTAATTCCTCTCCAGTTGTTGCAGTCTGCAAGGTCGCCCTTCTTTGGCAATTTGACAAATATTCCGTTACTCCACTCCGTTGGTGCTGTCTCTGTTTTCTGTTATGTTGCAATTGGTCCAGCAGCTATTTCACCTTCAGTCTTGCTACTACTAGGTGGTGATCACTTCCCACATCTGCACCTCTTCTTACTTTCATGTCTTGCAATGCATGCCCCCATCTACCATTGATCACTATGTGATCTATCTGGTTTCCGTTTCATCCATTTGGTGATTCCCATGTTAATTGTGCACTTCTTTGTGTGGAAAAAGTGTTCCTCCAATGACCAAGTTGTTAATGCTGCAGAAGCTTATTAGTTTGTTTCCATTCTCATTTACTGTTCCACTGCCGCATTTCCTCATAACTCTTTCATTATAAGTATTGTGTCTTCCAACTTTTGCATTGAGGTCTCCCATTACTATAATAAGATCGTACCTAGGCGCAGTTTCCATTTCCTTTTTTAGCTGTTGATAGAAGTCGTCCTTGACCTCTTCATTGCTGTCATTTGTTGGTTCATAGCATTGTATTATTGTGGTGTTGGTGAATCTCCCTCTCAATCTTGTTGTTATCAGTCTGTTGTTGATGGTTTTCCATTCTAGTAATGACCTTTCTATTCCTTTCTTTAGGATAATGGCTACGCCTTCATTGTGCTGACCATCCTCTCTACTAGAGTAAAGTACTATTTCTCCTGTAGCTGTTTTTATTCTCCCCGCCCCAGTCCATCTGCTCTCACTTTTATTCCCAGGACGTGCAATCTGTAGTTCCTCATCTCTGCTGTGATCTGCCTCAGTTTTCCTGCCTCATTCATGGTTCTGACGTTCCAGAATCCAATTCTTGTTTCGTGTTTCGCCATCAGGGCATCCGTTTTCATGCCAATGACTTCCTTTCGGCTTTCATCACTGACAGTCACGCGAGCCTGAGACTCCGGATGTCCGTCCCGCATCAAAGTTTTTGTCATCTGTTGCTGTTTCTGTAACGGTTAAGAGTTTTTACATAGAGGTGTCGGCCCTGCGCTAAAACCCCCAACCTAGAGGACCAGGGTACCAGCTTTTGTCTGACCCTTACCCGCGCAGACCTGTCCAGCTTGGTTGAACCTACTAGGAGTAAAACTCCCACTGCATAGCTCTGGTGGTTGTCAGGGTATGTAAGCTGCCATACCACTATAGGTACCATTGATGGCAGCCCTATACTCCCAGTCTTGTCTTATCATCTTTGACCTTCTGTCTCTATCTTACTCTACATACTTGTTGTATATTCTCCCCGTCTTGTCTTATCATCTTTGACCTTCTGTCTCTATCTTACTCTACATACTTGCTGTATACACTCCCTGTCCTGTCTTATCATCTTTCACCTTCTGTCTCTATCTTCCTCTACATACTTGCTGTATATTCTCCCCGTCTTGTCTTATCATCTTTCACCTTCCGACTTTATCTTCCTCTATATACTTGCTGTATATACTCCCAGTCATCTTGTCATACAGTCTCTGACCTTCGATATGTATCTTTTCTCTGCTTTTGTAGAAATACTTTCTGTCGTTCCCGTCCCCACCGAATTATCCAAATCCTCTTTCTAACTATATGGCCAATGATTTTTCTTTGCTATTTTGTTTATCAACTTTTGTTAGCTTTCATCTTTCAATGTTGTCCATAGACTACCGCTTCTTATTCATCATATAGATTTTGTTTTCCGAAACACACCCCTGTCCCAGAGCGCGCGGTAAATTTCGTCTGACAAACACATCCCATAGTTTGCCTTTCTAAATCCATTCCACAGATATTCACCTTCAAATCGCCAAGCGGCAAACTCCAAATAACAACATTTTTTGTCTCCGTTGTCGAAATTAATTCAAAGTGACGTATATGAGCTTATATAACATAACAAAACTAATTCTAGTTCATCTGGTAATAGACATGGAATGAATACTGCTATCTTCGTATTTCATTTTCATGATGCAGAGTAAGATCAAGCTGATCATAGATGTATATTTTTCAAAGATATCTGTTTTATCGTAAACGAATCGATGAAATAATTTGTCTTTTGAAGAACATATTACCTGGTAGAGTCACCTGTTTCATGTATAGAACTGTTCTAGTAATTCTTTGGATTTACATATATTTCTCAATACATTAAAAGCTTGTCTTACTTTCTGTATTCTTATTTTGACCAAACTCTCCGTTCTTACAACTTTGTTTCTGTTGCTGTCAACATATGTGTATCTGTAAGGGCTTTTAGAGATCTTCCCCCAAGTGCAGTCTGTCTATGAGCTGCGACATTTATTCTCATTAGGAAGGATCCCGTTACACGCCCATTGAGAATATGTGGTGTTAGGCCCATATTTTCTTGACCATACGGCACACTAGGCGTGATGTGGTCAGCATCACAATACGTTTCTGATATTCTTTAAAGCATGAACATCACGAACATTTCTATACTAACAACCACGAACATTTTTGTATATACGTCCAACCACAAACATTTCTATACCTCAAACCACGAACATTTCTATACCTCCAACCACGAACATTTATATTTCTCCAACCACAAACATTTCTATACCTCCAACCATGAACAATTATACACCTCCAACCACAAAAACGTATATACCTCCAACCATGAAAATTTATATACCTCCATCCAAAACAATTTCTGTATCTCCAATCATGAACATTTATATACCTCCATCCACAACCATTTATATATCTCCAACCATGAACATTTCTATGCTACCAACCAGGAACATTTCTATGTTACCAACCACGAACATTTCTATACTACCAACCACAACCATTTATATACCTCCAACCACGAAATCTCTATACTATCAACGACGAAAATTTATGTAACTCCAACCACGAACATTTCTATACTACCAACCACGGACATTTATATATCTCCAACAACAAACATTTTCATACCTCCAACCACGAACATTTCTATACTTCCAACTACGAGCATTTATATATCTCCATCCACAAACATTTCTATACTACCAACCACGAACATTTCTATGCTATCAACCCCAAACATTTCTATACTACCAACCACAAACATTTCTATACTACCAACCACGAACATTTCTATACTACCAACCACAAACATTTCTATACTACCAACCATGAACATTTCTACACTACCAACCACGAACATTACCATACTACCAACCACAAACATTTCTATACTACCAACCACGAAAATTTCCACGAACATTATCATACTACCGACCACGAACATTTCTATACCTCCAACTACAAAGATTTCTCTTCCGCCAACCACGAACATTCTATATCTTTAAACATAACAAGCTTTTAAACTCTATTTTCGCCGTGCAAAAACATCTTATAAATACAACGGTGTTTATTCTTTTAACCATCATCATCTTTTATTAAAATTGTAATTATCTGTATTCCCCTCCCCCCCTCCCCAACACGCATTGTTAGATCAGTCCCGGGAATCCTGTATAATCACGGAAATTAAAGCAAGCCGAAGGAGATGATCATCAAGCTGACAATTGGCTTCATTATTTATCCCAAGCTTCATTAGCCACCTGATCATTACCCTTCCATTCAGGGTTCTTTCTCTCTCTCTCTCTCTCTCTCTCTCTCTCTCTCTCTCTCTCTCTCTCTCTCTCTCTCTCTCTCTCTCTCTCTCGCTATATCTCTCGGGTTCTTTCTCTCTCTCCTTCCTATTTTTCTTCTAACTACTTCTGGGTATCGAGGTGAACGAAATGAAATCAGATCCTGCAAACACGATTCTAACACTAATTAGTCCTGCCTGAATGAAATGAAGACACCTGTACCGCAGACAGTGGTTCTGAAAGCCTCAGGTTGCTAACAAAAGTCATTACGTATACGATAATTATTAAGAAACCAGATTCCAAGATTTTTGTACAGAAAGGTATCGGGTTACCAACGAGTTCCGTTCTTTAATCAGGTTCGTAACCTGATTTTTTGTACGCAAGTCAGAATTTGTACTTTACAGTTTGTCTTGGTCTAGCATATTTTTTTTCCTGACAGATTAAATTCGTTTCATCAACACTAAACATTTGTTAGAACAGCAATTTCCGTCTCTTATAATCTAACCCTTATCTTAGGTAATACACTCGTCGCAACCACATCAACATTAGCTGCATCTCCTGATATCTGTATAAACCACCCCTTACGAGCACTGAACTGTTCATTGGATTCGCCTTTCTCCGCACGAGATGTCTTCATAAAGAGTTCTAGCCCTTTCTTAATTCAAGTTCTTGGCTAATCGGCATACGCAGTTGATTCTGGTCCTCAATGCAAATAATTAAAAACCGTTCAGTTTCTGTAAGCAAACCATTACACTGGCTTGTAATGATCGTAGATTGAACTAGAGCAGATCCTATCACTCGTTCCACAAAACAGACTTTGGTCCTTGTCAGTTGTGCCGATTGATCGTCTATACTCTATGGCAGTGGTGGCCAAGCTAAGGTTGGCCGAGAGCCAGATTATGGTAAAGGGTAACACCCGAGGGCCAGACCTATAAAATCCTTAAAAAATAACGTTCTGATATTTAGTTTTATATATATATATATATATATGGCGCCTTAAAACCAGCAGCTTCGGGCAGATAGGGCTCGTGATCCTTGGTTGGTAGCTTATCTAAGAGAAGGAACTCTGAATTCAAACCACCGCTGCCTTGCGGGAATATCCATTTATGGAATTGGCTTCGGGAGTAAACCCTGAGGATAAATCCGGAGTCGGAGTCCCTAAGGCAGTCTAATGTCGATTCGACATTATTCTGGCAACTCCTGCGACATGGCTGGTACCAAACTGTATCGACTACTGCCGTTCCTTTGGATCTATCGGCTGTGTGGAGAGGGGGAACATGCTGCATGGGCAACAGCTTGATCTCCATATAACTGTGCCCAAGCTCGCGCCCTGGAGAGGACACTCCAGCTTCACCCTATAGGTGTCGGCAAAACACAGGAAGTAGCAGTTACCGGTTATAAGCATTTTGCCCAATTGGCGTAGGGCATGGCGCCAGGGGCTACTTCCGACAGTGGGAGAGGTTCCAGGATCTCACTGGACAGCTACCGCCCGCTTCAAGCTGGGCAGCCCCCAGTCAATAAGGTGTTGTCCCGCCACTGTCTGCTTTCCCCATTGGGTGCATGGGGATTAGGGTCAAACCCGAACTGTGGACAGAAAATTTTGCACCAAGCAATTATCGAAAAAAATAGAAATAAGCAAACTCTCAGATTGGGATGCTGGAACGTCCGGACTATGTTGACTGGACTATCCGAAAACCTACAGGATGTAAACGATGTAAGGAAGACAGCCATAATTAATGATGAGCTTAAACGACTTCAGGTGGATATAGCTGCACTTCAGGAAACGCGCCTGGCGGGCTCTGGAACGGTGAGCGAGAAGGACTACACATTTTATTGGCAAGGGAAAGATCTTAATAAAGCTAGAGAACACGGAGTAGGTTTTGCGGTCAAAAAAATCGCTAACTAAAATGGTTGAACCAGGCGAGAATGGATCAGAACGCCTGTTAACGCTCCGCCTGCAAACTAGCACAGGTCCCATCACCCTTGTCAGTGTGTATGCTCCTACTCTGTACTCTGCCTCAGAAGCTAAAGATGAGTTCTACGAGAATCTAACAGCAATTATCAAAAGCATACCTAGGCAAGAACAGCTTGTTCTCCTTGGTGACTTTAACGCTAGAGTGGGTGCCGATAATGTTTCATGGCCTTCATGTCTGGGCAGGTTTGGTATTGGCAAGATGAATGAAAATGGACAACGGCTCTTAGAGTTGTGCGTCCACCATGACCTCTGCGTGACCAACACCTACTTTCAGACAAAACCCCAGCATAAGGTGTCATGGAGACACCCACGATCCAAGCACTGGCACCAACTTGACCTGATTCTCGTCAGAAGGCCACTCCTCAGGTCTGTGCTCTCCACGCGCTCGTACCATAGTGCAGACTGTGATACAGATCACTCCTTGGTTTGCTGCAAAATCAGAGCACAACCAAGAAAACTCTATCGTGTCAGACATGAAGGGAAACCACGCATTGATACCAGCAAGATGTCAGACCCTTTCATGATCGCTCAATTCACTACGACCTTCGAGAAAGTGCTCAGTAGCCCTCAGCATGGTGATACTATTACAGAGAACTGGGAGCATCTACGGAACACCATTCAAAGTACTGCACTTGCCACCTTTGGTAAGAAAACAGCAAAGTCAAATGACTGGTTTGATGCTTCATCAGATGTGATGGCTCCTGTCATTGAAGCTAAGCGCAGTGCTATGAATGAATACAAACGTTCACCGAGTGCCAGAACCCTACAGATCCTGAGGGCTACGAGAAGCAAAGTTCAACAAACTGCTCGACGCTGTGCAAATGACTACTGGCTTCAGCTCAGTGAGAGCATCCAGATCGCAGCGCAAACAGGCAACATTAGACAAATGTATGACGGTATAAAGAAAGCACTTGGCCCCCATAAAAGTAAGACGGCACCGCTAAAAACCATCAGCGGAGAGAAGCTAACCGATAAGGGTAAGCAGATGGAGAGGTGGGTCGAGCACTACTCTGCGCTTTACGCTAGAGACAATACCGTTACGCCTGCAGCCCTTGATGGTGTCAACAGTCTGCCAACTATGGAGGAGCTGGATGCCGAACCAACATTAGAGGAACTCAGCAAGGCCATTGATAGCTTGGCCTCTGGCAAAGCACCAGGCAGTGATGGGATTCCTCCTGATTTAATCAAATGCTGTAAGAGCACGCTATTACATCCCCTGCATAGGATGCTGTGCCAGTGCTGGGAAGAGACAACTATTCCTCAAGACATGCGAGATGCCAAGATTGTAACACTGTATAAAAATAAAGGAGACAGAAGTGATTGCAATAACTACAGAGGCATCTCTCTTCTTAGTATTGTTGGTAAGGTTTTTGCCAAAGTCATCTTAATGCGACTACACAAGTTAGCTGAGCGCATATATCCAGAGTCACAGTGTGGATTCCGAGCTGGCAGATCAACAACAGACATGATCTTCTCTCTCCGCCAGCTTCAGGAAAAATCAAGAGAGCAGAAAAGACCATTATATATCGCCTTTATAGACCTCACAAAAGCATTCGACCTGGTTAGTAGGGATGGACTCTTTAAAATCCTCCTGAAAATAGGCTGCCCTTCTAAAATGCTGGAAATGATAAAGTCATTCCATGACGGCATGAAGGGAACAGTCCAATATGCTGGAAGCACGTCACAGCCCTTTGATATACGAAGTGGCGTTAAACAAGGCTGTGTTCTGGCTCCGACCCTCTTCGGAATCTTCTTTGCCTTACTCTTGAAACATGCATTCAGAGATGCAACTTAAGGAATATGCCTTCACACTAGGTCAGATGGCCGTCTGTTTAATCTTTCAAGGCTGAAGGCAAAAACAAAAATCAGAAGGGTCACTATAAGAGACTTGTTGTTCGCTGATGATGCTGCAGTCATCACTCAAAGCCAACAGGAGCTTCAGAGCTTGATGAATCGCTTCACTAAAGCATGCAAGGACTTTGGCCTCACAATAAGTCTAAAGAAAACGAATGTGCTGAGTCAGGATGTGGGTGGGTGCTGCACCAGTTATCACTATCGATAACTATGAATTGGCAGTGGTGCACCACTTCACATACCTAGGGTCTACCATCAATGACAAACTCTCACTGGATACAGAAATCGACAGCCGCATTGGCAAAGCTGCAGCTACCTTTGCCCGCCTCACATCGCGTGTTTGGGGAAACTCTCTAAACTCACAATGAAGACCAAAGCTGCGGTATATAATGCCTGCGTCACCAGCACACTCCTATATGGCAGCGAGACCTGGACGACCTATGCTAAGCAAGAAAGAAGGCTCAATACCTTCCATTTGCGGTGTCTACGCCGCATCCTCGGCATCTCGTGGAAAGATAAAGTGACAAATGTCGAGGTGTTGTCACGTGCTGGCCTTCAAAGTATGTATACGCTTCTTAGACAGCGCAGACTTCGCTGGCTTGGCCACGTTCGCCGCATGGATGATGGTCGCATCCCAAAAGATATCTTCTACGGACAATTAGCAGAGGGCAAGAGAACAGTTGGGCGACCACAGCTGAGGTTCAAAGATGTGTGCAAGAGAGATATGAGGGCACTGGACATGGATCCAGCAATATGGGAGGATAAAGCTGCTGATCGCACTAAGAGGCGATGCTATTTACGGCGCCACCTCAGATTGGGCGAAGAGAGGCTCACACAAGAAGCAGAGGTGAGGAGAAAACTTCAGGTTACTTTAGAGCCAAAATAAGCAGCTGAGGGCTGTCACCTCAGGGGCGCATTCTCATAGTCAGTTATGACTGAAGGGGCTATTATTATTATTATTATTATTATTATTATATATATATATATATATATATATATATATATATATATATATATATATATATATATATATATATATATATATATATATATATATATATATATATATATATATATATATATATATATATATATATATATATATATATATATATATATAATGAACCACGTACAGAAAGCAACGGCAAACTACTGTACTGCACATCTGCCAAGACATGTATACCAGTCTTCGAACTGAAATTACTGTTTAAAAAAATATAATGAATCTGATGTTTTAATTTGTTTTGTAATTTGACATGTAATTATTTATTTCAAACATACATTTGTGTGTTATTTCATTGTGAAGAGTGTGGCTTCAATCAACAATAAGAGGCCGACCAAAACAGGTTTGCGGGCCGGTCAAAACAGGTTGGCGGGCCGGATCTGGCCCGCGGGCCGTAGTTTGGCCACCGCTGCTCTATGGCATTGAGTTATCCCCAATTTGTGATGGCGTTTCTTCTCTTTCTGCACGCTGTATTATTTCCGATTTTCAATCCACTGTTATTGATTTTATTTTCTGAGCAACACCGTCACCCTCCACTGGAGACACATATAACCGACGGACTTTACATAAGGTGACCAGACGTCCCGGTTTTTCCGGGATAGTCCCGGTTTTCAACTATTTTTGATAATTCGTCCTGACTTTTTTTTCGATGCAATCCGGGACGCCAATTTGTCCCGGTTTTGGACGAATTTGCCAATTTGGCATAAATCTCACAGATTAAAAAAAAAAAATTATTATTCCGTGGCTGACTTGAGAGAATTTTTAATTATTAGTGAACTGGCGCCGAAACAGCACAAGAGGTTGTCAGGACCGCGAATTAGTTTTGTAGTTCCAATGTGATATTCGCAGTTATTTGAAATTTTAGGTAGTGGTAAAGTACCAAGATTTTGCGTACGGTATACGTTTATTTAATTTAAACGGGGAACTATTTGTGCATATTTTGTTATTGTTGTAAGAAAATGGTACCAAAGCGTAAATGCAGTTTCAATGAAGATTTACAAAAGGAATATCCGTTTATTAAAAAGAGTACATCAAACTTCAATGTACGATGCAATATATGTGCCTCCGGGTTTTCGATAAGCCATAGTGGACGTAGTGATATTAAGAACCACATAAGCAGTGAGAAACATAAGAGAGCCGTCGTTACAGCTGCATCAAGCTCGTCGTTAACCACTTTCTTCAGAGCTGATAAAATTGGTGACCAAGAAGAGCAATTAGCTGCTATAGAAGGCGACTTTGCATACCATACAGTGCTACACAATCATACTTTCAGGTCTATGGATTGCACATCAAAATTACTTCAGGTTACTTTAGAGCCAAAATTTTGCATGTGCACGTACGAAAACAGAAGCCATTATTCGAAATGTCTTGGCACCCCATATTCTAAATGAGTTAAGGTGTGACCTAGAAAAGTCTACATTTATTTCTGTACTGACAGATGCATCCAACCACAAAGAATTCAAGATTTTTCCTTTGCTTGTCAGATACTTTGATCACAGTAATGGAGTGAAAATTAAAATATTAGAGTTAAAGTCATTGCCAGGTGAAACATCTGATATTGTAAATAGTTTTCTTAATGACTGCATAACTGAAAATGGTTTAAACAGGAAAGTAGTTGGATTATGCGCAGACAACACAAATTCCAATTTTGGAGGTGCAGAAAGGAAAGGACAGAACAATGTTTTCAAAAAACTGCAAGAAAACCTTGGACATGGTCTTATAGGAGTTGGGTGTGCAGGTCATATTTTCCACAACACTGTTCGAACAGCTGCAGATGTACTGCCTGTTGATGTCGAGCTAATTATTGCTAAAATTTATCTACTCTTCTAATCATACACAGTACGAGTTGAAAGACTCAAGGAGTTTTGCCAGTTTGTGGAAACAGACTTCCAGATGATCTTAGGTTATGCTCAGACTAGGTGGCTTGCTCTGCTGAGTGCTGTTGAAAGGGTTCTTCAGATGTTCCTGCCTCTAAAATCATATTTTCAATCTCAAGACAGATGTCCAGTTTTTATACAGACATTCTTTGAAAATTCTCTATCTGAGGCATGGCTTGTTTTTGTTCACAGTCAGGCCTCTCCATTCCACGAAGCAGTGCAAAAAATAGAGGGACAGACGGTCACTGTGTTTGAAGTCATTGACAGCATCAACAGGTTGAAAACTTTTTTGAAGTCCAAACTGGAAGACTTTTTCTTGCCATCAAGAGTTAAGCTAATCCTTGAAAAGCTGGAAATGGAAGGACTTCCAAAGGAGGATGTGAAAAAGTTTCATGCTAGCGTTTCTTCGTTCTATGAAACAGCTTTCAATTATTTGAATAAATGGGCTGCAAACAATTTTCAAGACCTAGAATCCTACAGCTGGGTAACGCTGAACAGAATACCAATTTGGGCAGATATTGAGATATCATCATCACTAGTGATTCAAACATTACCTTCAGCCCACTTTACAGAAACTGAAATTTATGACGAATATGTCTATATGAAGCAGTTTGTTACTTCTCAGAAAATTAGTGAATGGAGTGACAAAAAAACATTGCCACCACAACGTTGGATTGAAATGGTTTCCCACTTCAAAAACAATAATGTGACATTTTCAAATATTTTGAAGTTGGCAGAGTTTTTTTTTTTTCTGTCTACCTGGAACAAATGCTGCCACAGAAAGAGTGTTTTCTTTGATGAACAGCTTATGGGCAAGTGATAAAACACAGCTAGGTGTTGAAACTTTGAAAGCTATGTTGACAACCAAAGTGAACTGTGAGGAAACATGTGTCGAGTTTTTTAAGATGCTGCTTGCAAAGAAGGACCTATTGATAAAAATCCACTCATCTGAAAAGTACAGTAACTCAGCTTCACCTTAAGTAAGGATTATTGATGTTTTTCTCTCTTATTAGTTTAAGTAGTTAAAGTTATACAGTAAAATGTATGTTATTCAATGTTATTCAAATGTATATATAAAATATATATTATTTTAAATTGACATCAACTTGATTTTTCCGGGACATGTCCCGACTTTTGACCTTTTCATTACCCTTTTGTCCCGATTTTTTGCATTGAAATAGGTCAAATCTACTATTTTGTCCCGGATTAGGGTTTTGAAAATATGGTCACCTTAACTTCACATTGTTATAATGTCTGATGGTTACATAGTTTTAATATACTAAATCGGAAAGCTAAGAAAAAAGCGGTATAAGCTCATTAGACTTGTGATGACTAGAGCAACAATCAAAACTTTGTAAAGGCGGAGAAGTAGAGCGCAGTATATATATATATATATATATATATATATATATATATATATATATATATATATATATATATATATATATATATATATATATATATATATATATATATATATATATATATACACAAAAAAAATATTTTTGTTTACTCCGAAGTTTCTAATTTTCCCGTCAAATCAAGTTTTTTTTTTAAATTTCACTTCGATTTTTCCACCCTCAGATTTTACCGCCCTGGGCGGCCCCCTAGTTCGCGTAATGGTTAACGCGGCCTTGACAGGGTGAACAGATAATGGACAGCTTGGTGCTATGGCATGGGAATAAATAAACAGCAGTGTGCATGGAGCGCATCAAGGATCGAGATCTGTAGAGAGGCGTAGTCGTTATACTATAGAATAAATAGAGATGTAGTTTTTTTATGTTATTGTTTTAATCTGAAATATGTACAGTACATTCTGATCGATCTGTCAAGTCAGTGCTATAGTATGGCTCTAAAACACGGGGAACAACAACCAAAAAGCTACAGACTTTAATAAATAGATGCTTGCGTAGAATAGAAGGATCGAAGTGGTATGACAAGATCAGTGATGTGGAACTGATGACAAGATCAGTGATGTGGAACTGATGACAAGAACTAGACAAGCTCCAGTGGAACAACAAATGAGAAGAAGACGCTGGAGATGGATAGGACACACATTGGAAAAAAACCTGTTATTAGCATTACCAGGCAGTCCTTGTTCTGGAATCCCCAGGGTAAGAAAGGTAGAGGAAGACCAAAGAACACACGGAAAAGAGAACTGGTGACAGATGAGACAAGGCATGAAGAAAACATGGAAAGACCTTGAGCTGATGGCACGTGACAGGAAGACTTGGCATAAGTTTCTTGAAGGTCTATATGCTTGGCAAGTTGAAAGGTGAAAGAAGATGATGGAAAGCACTGTATAGTTTAAGGTATATAAAGAGGAATGGTAATAAGAAACAGTCTTCTATACCATTAATAACTAATGTGCAATATAGGAAACTGAACATTGTAATAGATAACAGAAATGACAGGAAAACACTTAGAGATGATAACTGGAGACATAACTGATAATGACGAGGAATGCGTGGAAAGAACTTGAGCTGATGGCACGTGCGAGGAGGACTTGACATGTTTATTGAAGGCCTATGCTCCTCGAGGAGCTGAAATTTGAAGAATAAGATATGTGTCGTAAATTGTGAGAAGATAGGACTGAGATATTTATGGTCCCGCTGGAGCAGAGGTGATAGTGACAGCTATGTGAAAGGAAGGTATAAGAAATAGTATATTGTTTCACGAGGAGGGGTAAACGTGTAGGGAAAAGGTGATAGTGTAGAGAGAAAAAGGCAGTCTTAGATTGAGTAATTGCTCCAATCCAGCCTATCTTACGACTCTATTTAACTTTCAGACGCCCTTAATCTACTTGTACAACATACAAGGTGCACGACACTTAGTACACAAACTTCTGTGACATATAACTACTACGTACAGACGTGAAAACAAACTATGAATAACTTATATATATATATATATATATATATTTATATATATTTATATATATATATAAATATATATAAATATATATATATATATATATATATATATATATATATATATATATATATATTTCAAGGGTTTTACCGACACTATAGAGTAAGGTTTATTAAATTTATTTTCGCTGAAAAAAAATATCATCACAACATCAAGACAAGCATTATATTAATATTTTGTAGTTACATCAGAGAAATGAAAATATCAATCTTATAGGCCTTCCCTCTTGTATAGGGAAAATTAAGAAAAGATCCCACCCGAGGTAATATACCCGAAAGATCAAATAATTAACAATAGGAGTAGGGGCAGTCAGGACGGGTAAATGATAAGTCCTTGATTTAACTATCCCGTGGGCCTTCAGATTAGTGAGAGATCAATAAAGAAGATGTTATATTAGTAGTAACTTAAGAAAAATAAGTTCTTTCGTTCAGTTTCACTCTCTATACGCATACAGTGAGCTCACTACAGTTATGCTTACCCCTCTGCCGACGCTGCATTCATTCCGTGGAATTTATCCAACACATTTTATTTAAGACTATTATGAGTCCTGTTATTTGTCCAGTTCGGCCCCAGACTCTCCGTTTAAGCAACTGCTAATTTTCGGGGAGTCGCTTAATTGGTGCATTGATTAATTATTTTCTCCTCGTACTGCAGGTATTGGTTTGGGATAAGTTTTTTCTAGGTGGTGGCACTGTCCTGGAAATTTATAAGTTAATATAGGTTTTCCCGGAGTGGTCTAGCCTCCAGTGGCTGTGACTCTCTCTGTTGTAGTGAATGTGTAAAAAACGAATGTTACTCCCAGGCTGTTCTCGGAAGGAAATAGCCGAGTATGACCCGTGAATTCTCTCTGTAGAATTTGGTGGTAGGAAAAACTTTACTGTCATATAGTTTGTTAAAGAAAAATTAGTGCTGTAAGTTCTGCCACATCAGGCCCGTAATATTTTATGGATAACATGAAGAAATGTTCCAGTTTAACATTTAAAAACAATTTGTCATTTGAAGTGTTCTGGTTATTTAACCACTCTCATGGATGGAGAAGGTGGACCGCGAAGGGTCTCCAACATCAGATTTTTTCACCGACAATGTTTGTATTTTTATTTGGAACAATTAATTGGAATGCCATAAGACATCTGGCCATAGAACTCTATAAGAATACCGCTAGATCGCAAAGGGTATGATCAACCTATATAAAAGAGAATAGAAAACAGGTAATCATACTATAATTATATTCTAACACCCGCATTTTAGGTAAGACCTGTAACTCACTCCGGTATTTAATTATCTCTAAAAATACCACGAGTTATGAACACAAGTCACCTAAAATTTGCGCATGATGAAAAATAGAAATAAATGGTATCAACCAAATTATCGATCGTCTAGCGTCCAATAATATTTTAAGCCTCTCCTACTGGAAATAGCAAGAAATAAATTACGTTCTCTAAATTATCAACCACCTAGAGTCGATTAATTAATTTAAAGCATCTCTTACTGAAGAAATACCGAGAAGTTAAATTACGTTACGGCTGGAGAAAATTTAGCTACAAGTTTATTTAATACGTTATTCAGCTTAACACAAAATCCCACTGAAATAAATGAAAAAACTAAACAATTAAATCACTCAAAACTCTTTTACCGCAGCACAAAGAATGAATTAAGTCTCCACGTATAGAAGAAATCCAAAATTCTTGTTTGATTCTAATATATGAGCTAGGTACTTCTTCAACTTCTCTGGCGCTATTGATAACTGCATTTTTAAGAGCTGCCTATATATATTAAATGAATGAAAATCGTTAGCTACATGCGAGATTTTTCGTCTCTCCTGATTCTTGAGAACTTTTGCGTTTGGGCCGCGAATCAAAGCTCTTTTTCACAACTTTTTACCGCCAGACTCCTCCGTTCCTCTTCGTACTGCAGAGATTTCTAACCCGCGTAGACTGTTCACGTTCTCGTGTTAATCAGATGTGTTACAAAACTCTGCTCACTCTTATTGACTACAAAAGACGTTGATAACTGACCGGCTGCTGCCTTTGGCCCGCCTCCTTGAAGGGATGACAGTAAGAGGTTCAGAGATTGCTAATTATAATGGTTCCTGAGAGAAGACCGTAGGCGTGGCTAAATTAAAAGTTAAGACAGAGGGCGAATGACATGGCTTAAAGCGCGCTCACCTGGACATGCTAATATCATGCACGTGAAACCCACGTTGGCGATTTTGATTTCAACAAAATTGAGGGCTACCGGTGAGATTCAAGGGTAGCTTCACTTTTCATCTGTCACAATATGTTTGAACTAATATTTGGACGAGTTGAATCGACACTGACAAATGTTCGTAAGCTGTGAGGTATTTGTGTGCACGTGCGGTCCTCGTGCATCGCTCACTTACTTACTTAGTAGTTTCTCTTCTACATTAGGGTGTAGAAATTCGCGCCAGAGAGAGCGCCATACTGTCCTATTGGCTGTCTTCCTCCTGGCCTGGTTCCAATCTAGTCCTCGGTCCTTAAGAGATGGTCTAATTTTGTCCTCCCAGCAGACTCTGTCGTCCTGGAGGTCAGGATTCCTGGCTCTTAGTTTCCCATATTTGTCGTAGTCGCCGATTTTCTCCCATCTGCAGACATTGTCCAACCAGCGTAATTGGAACTGCTCTACTCGGGTCTGCAGCGGATGGGATTTTAGGCCTTGACGGATCGTCTGGTTGCGGTCTATATCTCTTCTTGTTACTTCAACCACTTTCCTCAGATACCTAATTTCTGAGGTCTGGAGCTGGCTTTTGTGGGTTGTAGCCATTGCCAATGACTCGCAACCATAAGTCAAGAGTACATCGCCCACAATCATCAAATTATTATTCCGCCTCACATTAGCACACTCACGGTAGCACCATTCAACATCAGCACCATCACCTTCTACAATTACCTGTCAATCATCCATTTCCATTTTTGCTCCTTACAAAGCATGAAGCCATCACTACAACTGACCTAATTATTGCAAGAAAACCTGCACCAGGTTCCTGTAGCAGTAGTGTCTATAGCAATTTGTTTAACATGATGAAGCTGTTAGTCCATGCAGAACCTCAAATTAGCTGTACTGTACGACATGCCTGAAAGAGTAGTAGGCCGATTCTTTCTCAAAGACACCCGGGAACTATACGTGACTAGGGGTGAATAAAAAATATGAAAAAAAAAATTATGCGGTCGGAACAAGAGAGTCATTTAAACATATGATAAACGACTTACCTGTAGTGCTCACGTTGAGATAATAAAGCCTCCGCTTGCCTGTACAGAGAATGTTAGATGTGCATCTAGGTATATCTGTATGCAGTATCTGTGTATGAGTTTACCTGTGATTATACTGTAAACTGTGTATGTAAAGAAGGTAAACCGCCTCCAAAGGTAATCTTAAATATTTACTCATGGGACGATGATCCAGTTGACCTTGACCAAAGTCAGAAACATTACATAATTTGTCCGAGTGTTTATGGTTTATCCATGCTTATCAAAATTGCTCCCGCCCCATGTCTGTTTATTAGTAGAAGTTATTAAAGATGTTGACATCTTTGTTAATGAACTTTGTCTTCATACCAAAATAAACACACCATGGGAAAGTTTCTGTGGCATGTTTATCCAGTAGAATATCTATGTGACCTTCAATGCCCCGCCTAGTTCCCGGAGTTCTGCGAGGAGGCAAAGAATGAATAGGAGAGATGCTGACTTAAGCATGTCGTAGAAGGGGACTCATCTGATGTCGTGCATGGGGCTGGTAACCTCATGATATAAACGAAAATGCTACAGAAACCACTTCTGCAGGGAAATGTGCGTTGAGGCGGGCTGTCTGCAATGGGGGTCATCTGCAGTGGTCGCCTCGTGTTCTATAAATAGCGAATGAAGATAAGTGAGTGAATGTGGCCTCGAGATAAAAAGATCGCTGACTGCGCGAAATTATGGCGTCCATAATAAAATGTAAAGTTTCTATAGAAAATGAAACGTCACTAGACTCGACAAAGTCTGCCATCTTGAACTATTCTCTAGGGGCAACTGAATCCTTTCTGAGAGAACATAAACAAAATTATCTCAGTGTCTGGTCCTGACAACTACATCCATCCCTTCCCTCCTCTGTGTCTCTCTGTTTTCTTTGTTATTCTCTCGTGTCGCGCTCACAGTGTGGCTCTTGACTTCCATGTCTCTCGCACTTTTTTATGGTTTGGTACAATCACTCAAATATAAAGAAATCTATACAATAACTCGTAACTAAATATTTTAACTAAACAGTTTAGTGCCCCATTGAAGGTCCCGGGAGTCTTTTAGGAGACATATTAAGAATAGGGCAACTATTCCCTGAGACATACCGGAAGTCTGCTTGATGCTGGCAACCTCATCACGTTAAAGAAATTGCTACAGAAAGAAAAGCTGGTATCTCACATACATGCTTTGGCGCAGGCGTCCTGCAGAAGGGGGTCATCAACGGTGCAGGCTCATGCTCTATAAAGTGCAACAAGGGATGTAATGATGATGATGAAACAGTTTAGCATAATTAATGCCTGGCCGATGTGGCATCTGGAAGAAAAGCATCTCTTAGCCCCACAGCAAGCAGGATTCAGAAAACACAGATCCACTAAAGATCAGATCACATATATAGCTCAGGAACTTGAGGACGCCTTCCAAGAGAAAAAGCACACGCTGGTTGTTTGGGTTGGCTTAGAAAAAACATTTAACAAAGTGTGGAAAGACGGAGTTTTTTTATTTTTATTGAATGAATAGTTTAAAATGTAATCTATGAAAGCTGCGTATTCATTTATTCACACAAATACCTTACTTATACATATAAGGGCATAATTGTGTGCCATATTAGTTTTTTAAAAACTAGTCGGAGTCACACTTGCAACAATTCAGGAGACGGAATAATCGTTGGCCGACTCCATAACCATGAGTTCAACTTTCACCGCTCACGGATAAACATTCTCATGCAACCACGCACTCACATCTAAACAGTTCAATCAATGTTTTCACAGCTAAACACACTAAGTACAATGCACAATTACACAGATCGACACATCGCAGATAAGTAATAAAATGCAAACCTTCACAACCAACCCTTCAGTACAATCCCTCACTAATAAACAGGTCGATGCAACTCAAGTTATCCTCACACTTTTTGTGTATCTAGCGCTGACTCGTATCTGATCTCGTGGAGAAGCCATTTCAGGACGCTGTCTGACGAGATGTGAGATCAACGCTATTTACTGACAAATAGCGTCTTTTAAATTGAGGCTGGCTGACATGAAGGACCGCACACCATGATGATCTTAAATAGACTAACAGACGTCTAGAGCGATCTTGCTGCACTGAATCTAACTCTGTGATTGACATCTCTTACCAGCCATTCTTAATGCACCATTTCAATGACTAGAATATTGACAACGCGAAGAATAGCTGGGGCTGAATACAGTCTAGCGAAATAATATAAATGCTTGCTTCGTTTAGTTTCTTATGTGCAGGCCCTTTAAGAGGGTGTGAATAGCAGGGCCATTAAGCTTAGACCTCACTGCTCACAAAAATTGGGGGGGGGGGGGCCCTCTCCTCAGCCTTGGATGCATGAATTCCCATGCCTCTCTTGCCATCAAAATATGTTTACCCCTCACCCAAATTGCGTGATGCTGACCACATCCCCCCTAGTATGCTGAAGGTCAAGAAAATATAGGCCTAATATGGGCATGTAACGGAATCCTTTATCTTTATCTTTCCCAAATAACAAGGGGGCCTCCCAATGTGAAATGGCCCGGGTCTCATTTGAGCCCTCGCAAAGGCCTGCTGATGCATCTATAAAAACACAAGAAAATTATATGACGACTATTTCCTTCTCGGGCTTTCTGACTTGGATTTACCAGAACGATAAAAGCGATCTTAACGATTTTTATTCTCTTAAAAAATGCATTCAGATCAGGAGTCGACAGGAGGTAGACCGCAATCTACCGTTAGTTCACATGGGATGATTTGGTTGATCTATAGTTGGCGGAGGGAAGAAATAGAAATAACTAATAGCTAGAGATATTTCGGACAAACTGTCTCCCGCTGGCATTTACGCGTATAAGCGCGGTATCCCCATTCAGTAAAAACTCACGAAATTCACATTAGTCGTGAACTACATGAGATAGGAACATGATCTTTTCATTGAAGGGAAGTAATTTTCGGTGAAAATCTATTTAGTCTGTGTTATCCACCGGTCTGTTGTTAGTGTAGTGGATTTTGATGGTATTGTATGGTTGATGTTACCTAGTGTGATGCATGAGGTCAGCTGTGAAGGCTCCTGAGATAAATGTAGCTGTGAATTTACAGAAGGTCCTTCTTGCTACCACTTACGACCTCACACATATCTTTTTTACTAATGAATGTGGCTACATTAAAAATCTAGGGTACTGATATGTAATGTGTTGTGGTAGATTACATACACACACACAGATATTTAATAAGTCTAATAATATTAATAAAATTTATAACACACTGAACTAACTCAAGCTGTTTAAATTTTTCATATTAAATTTTCTTTAAGTTTATTTGTTCTGAACCAAGGTTTTATTTTGGTCAGAACATATGAAAGGTTTTGAAATTATGAATGAAATGCATGAATATATGTCATAATAAACTAGAAAATGTGTACATATGTATTTCAAATGACTGGTTAATAGTAATTATCTTAAGATAGTCCCAGGAGAACTTATTTCTATATATGCTGTTGGGGTGATATCATCACTCCCTGTCTATGACTACCAAACATTGTCCATTCACTGATGGGAGTAATACAAGTTTTATTTCCCAAAAATGGTAGGTTCTAGTTGATGGTAATATAGTTGGTGTGTTATTTAGTAAATAAGTTGGTGAAGGTCCAGCAGGCCAGACGCTCACGTATCTTGACTGAGTAGTTCTGGTGCTGGAATCAGGTGGCCCCACCTCTCCGTGCTTGGGGGCAATATAAGGCTGCTCCGACAAAATACTAGACTGCACTGGTCCACACTTGTATATATCAACACAGCATTTGACACCACTTTGGTGCCAAACAGAAACTCACACTTCTGCAACAAAAGTATTGGGTCATGTGTCAGAACTCTACCTCCTGAGCCACTTCTGCACACAACACTACACAACAACACCACATAGACGGGGTCAGATCTCTCTGACCATACAGCACATCTTACCAAGTTGGTTTCACATAGTACTAGTTCCCCAAGACTACATATTCTGAAATATGTTCATTAGCTTCCTGCTATTGAATAAGATAGGTGATATGTTCCACTGATCTCAACACTTGATCCGCCCTTCATAATCCTTGCTGGCGTTTATGTATTTTGTTTGTCTCTAGACCCTGAACTTGGGCTGGGGATCTAGAGCGAATCCTTACTTGTTGTAAGGGATAGATTTTGATATGGCAGTATCAAATCACTCGAAACATTAAACAATATTAAAATATACAAAGAAATACTTTCATTCTTACCAGAATTATGAATAGAGAACACAGTTATATTCTAGCAAAACTCAGCTGAGCTGCTGGCTCTAGTATGGCGTCCCTCTAAATATTGCAATTAGCTTCTGGGAAATACACCACTGAAGAATTACTGTGTCTACTACTGGACAATTTATGTTAAATGGCAAAAATGCGCGTCTGTGCGCCGATAATATGATTATCTGTGGCCAATCACCGACTTCCCCCCTTTCAAATTTCAAACCTCCAACCAAAAGTCAATTCAGTCATACCTCAGTCAAGTATGTATTATTGTCTGTTGGTCCGTCTGTCTCTACTTGCTTTTTCATAAAAAACACGCTTGGTTCTACATGCCTTTCTACACGAATCGGTCTCTAGAGTTATTTTTAGCCACAATTTTCCACTATTTCCCCCTCTCTTTCATTCCAACTAGATTTTAGCACTTGAGTCTCAAGGCCGCAATTTTTTGAAAATTAGTGACATTTTTTTTTACAGTGCAGTCGCTCGTCTGTTATGAACAACACAGTCTTTTGTCAATATCTTCATTATTATCTATCCGTCTGTATAAATGAAAGCATATTATTTCTCTGCTCAAGATGGGCTATCAGACTAGCAAGGTTTTATATTCCTAACATTATTATTAAGAAAAAGTTACTTTTTCAAGGTTAGTTGTTTTTTTTTTGAAATATGTTCGAGCATCTTCTGTAATGCGTTTGCCGCTGAATTAAAATAAAAGGACTCAGTATCGTAAAAGCGTCCAAGAGATGACTGTTGCGTATAATAGCTAAGGTCCCTTTTGTCCATTTCTTTACATTGTGTCAACTTGGGGACGTGAATTTTTTTTTTCCTTTCCCCACCAATTGCGTCTTTTTAGCCTTGCTAGTTTCAAGCACGTGTTCAGTCATATTTTTCTTTTTGATCTCCGTTCCCTCCCGTCTCCAAGGGTAAACGTTTTGTCTTCACGGCTAACAAGTTAGTTTCCATGGCGGGTAGTGAACCGCGGCATGGGCGATCATGTCTTCTAGTAGCTTACGCATTATTTTTATCCCTACATTTTATCTTTGGAGATATTTTAACGTTGTATCACGGTTAAATTTATCACACATCTCCCCACTTGAAAACATGCCTACGGCAAGTTCCAAAACCAGTGATACACATAGATAAAATTACTCCTCACGCCTGCCACTACTCTAATTTTGATCACAGGGGTGCCGACTGAGGAAATCTGCACCGACATTCAATGACCCTGGGATGTACTCAATACTAAACTGATAAGGTTGCAGTAATAAAGACCACCTCAACAATCTTGCGTTTTCATGCTTAGCCTGAGATAAGAATACGAGAGGCTGATGATCCGTCTGGACCACAAAAGTCCTACCATACAGGTAGATTTGGAACTTCTTTATTGCCCATATTAACGCTAAACATTCTTTTTCGCTTGTGGAATATCCTTGCTCCGCCTTATTCAATTTGCGGCTTGCATAAGCGACTGGGTTCAGTTCCCCATCAGTTGAAGATGATCTTTGCAACAAAGCCGCCCCGAGTCCTACATTACTTGCATCTGTTCTTACGACAAAGTCCTGTGTCAAATCAGGCAGTTTGAGAATAGGCTTGCTAGTGAGTTTTTCCTTTAACTCTTGGAACGCTAATTCACATTGCGCAGTCCAAACTATTTTATCTGGATGTCCCTTGCGAGTCAAATCAGTCAGAGGAGCACATATTGAGTTAAAATTTTTGATATATTTTTGGTAAAAACTACATAACGACACGAATGATCGCACGTCCTTTTTTGTTTGTGGTCTAGGTGCTCTCTGCAGTTTTTCCAAGTTCTTGGGGTCAGGGGTCATGTTGCCCTGATATACAGTGTGTCCCAAGAATTCCAACTCTTTGCATCCAATACAACATTTTGTTGGCCTAGCAGTTAAGTTCGCCTCCCTAAGCCTATCAAATAACATTTTTAGGGAGTCCAAGTGTTCTTCAAATGTCTCTGTGGCGACGAGAATATCATCCATGAAATTCGTGATACATGGGTTATTCAGGGGATCCAACAATTTGCGCATCATCCTTGAAAATACACTCGGAGCATTTTTCAGTCCGAATGGCAGCATGTTGAATTCATAATGTCCATCCGAAGTGCTAAAAGCCAAATAAGGCATCACTTCAGGCTTCACTGGAATCTGGTAATAGCCTTTACTAAGATCCACCTTTGAAAAGTATTTTGCCTTGTTTAATCTGGCAAATAACTGTTTTGTGTCTGGTAATGGGTCCACTTGTCCTTCTGTGACAGCATTCAGTTTCCTGTAATCTATGCACAGTCTGTGTTCCCCAGACGGTTTTCTCAACAAAACTACACTGGAGCTAAAAGATGATTCACTGTGTGAAATAATCCCCTCCTTCAACAAATAATCTATTTCTTCCTTCAATGCCTTCTCCTTCGCGAATGGAATAGAATAGGCTCTCATACAGATTGGGTTTGAGTCTACCAGTTTCATGTCATACTGTAGCAAATTTGTATGTCCTGGTTTATCTGTTAATACATCTGTATGTTCCTCCAGAACCTGTTGAACTCTCTCTCTCTGATTTTTAGTCAGGTGCTTACTGACTTTTACCTGTGCTGC
Source organism: Oreohelix idahoensis (assembly GCA_024509875.1). Lineage (NCBI taxonomy): Eukaryota > Metazoa > Mollusca > Gastropoda > Stylommatophora > Oreohelicidae > Oreohelix > Oreohelix idahoensis. Next base: position 51,555 of record JAMPIV010009151.1, on the reverse strand, counting down.
TGTTTCACAAGGATGTAATGGGTATTCATGTGAGGTGAGTGGTTCCTTTTGCATTTGAGTTGCGATAGCCAAGGTCAGTAAGGGGGTGCTTTCCTGGAGTGGTCTGTCCAGATACTTCTTTAAAAGGTTTACATGATAAACTTTCTCCTTCCCCTTTTTGTCAATTTTATAGTTTGTTCTAGACACCTTCTCTAGAACCGTATATGGACCTTGCCATCCAATTTGTAATTTATTCTGGCTACCGGGTAGTAGAAGCAGCACCTTCTCTCCCACAGCTAGTTCTCTGTCCTTTGCCTTCCTATTAAAATATGCTGCATGTTTCTTCCTGGCTTGTTTCAAATTATCATTTGCCAGTTTCCATCCAGCTTTCAAACGAGTGGTCAGTTCGTTCACGTATTGATAAGATGAGGTAACAGTCTCTTCTGCCTTCTCATCTGTCCAGGTCCTTAATAATGCTTCTAATGGACCTTTTATGGGTCTCCCAAATAGCAGAGTTGCGGGAGCCATCCCGGTTGAACTATGTGGTACCTCCCGATACGCAAACAACGCGGCGGGCAGGAATTGATCCCATAGATCCGGTTTTTCGTGTGCCAGCTTCTTCAGGATAGAAATGAGAGTCCCATTGAACCTCTCTACCTGGCCGTTCCCTTGTGGATGGTACGGACTACAATGAAAGTGTTTGGCTTGAAATAGCTTAAAAACTTCTTCCGTTAGTTTCCCCTTGAACTGTGAGCCATTATCAGTCAAGATTTGATGCGGGAATCCTAATCGGGTGAATATTGTAAGTAGTGCCTCTGCTACATGTTTTGAATCAATTGATGGCAGGGCTACCACCTCTCCCCACATAGAACAAGTGTCCACCAGAGTAAGGATGTAACTGTTCCTCCTCTTGGTCCGAGTGAGAGGTCTCACAGTATCCACTGCAACCCTCTCAAAAGGTGTTCCCACTATGGACATTTCCCCTAGAGTTGCAGGAGCAGTCCATTGCTTTGGAGCTACCCGTTGACATTCTGGGCAGGATTTGACATATCTTTTTATATCCTCCGTTATCCCTGGCCAGAAGTAATGACAAGCTATACGCTGTCCTGTGGCGCTGATCCCCATGTGACCACTGAAGGGAATCGCATGCCCGAGTTCCATCACTTTATCCCTATATGAAGTGGGAAGAACCAGCTGGTTGTGACCATTTGTTCCAGTTCCGGCCCTCCTATATAATAGTTTGTTCTTCATAAAGTATTCTCCCTTGCTTGGAGGTGTGTGGCATTTGGGCAATTTTTTGAAACATGGCTTAAGGGTCTTATCCTCAGCCTGCGCCTTCCTCATCTCCTCTGGATGAGCATTAATAGGTTCACCTTCTTCCTCCTTTTTCTGTGACCTGGTCTGCACTGTCGCCATGATCACAGGTCTCTCGGGATTCCCCAAGAAGACGTATCTACCCCCCAATATCAGAGGGTAGATTGGTTCATCTATCACTGCTGCTCTGATTTCTCCTTCCACATAGCGAGTTTTCACCGTTATCCTTGCGATGGGAAGTGTCATGAGTGGTATGTCCTTAGTCGCCCCTTGTATTTCCACTGTTTCTGTAGTATACTGACTTGGGTCCACTAGGCTAGACTTCACAACTGAATCATAATCCAAACCTGTATCATAAAGGCACCTTGTGGTGACCCCATTACAAATAACATCCTCACAAACTGGGGGGTGATAAGGTTCCTGCTGTCCCTTAGGATTAACCTTTAATCTTTGAGTCCCCGACTTCATTGCAGCAATGTTTGAAGGTTTCCTTCTACAAAATTCGGTGTTATGGTTATCTTTCTTGCACCATTTGCACCATCTTTTTCCTTGGTTCAACGGTTTTCTTTCATTGTATTTTTGGTCATTGAACTGTGAGTTTCTGTCTCGATAGTCATTTCTTGGCCGTTCAAAGTTTGTCCTACCTTTATTACCCTGTTCTCTATTATCAAATTTATTAAATTGCTGTGGAGCTTTAAAATTTTCTATGTGCTTCTTTTTAGCACCACTTACCTCTGCCTGGGCTGCCTGATACCTCTCAGTGACATTTAAAACCTCCCCCAACCTCTCTGCACCTTGTTCCATGAGAAATTTTCTCAAGTCTGGAGCCATGGACTCTCTCAATTGCTCTATCATGATCATCTCTTTAAGATCTTGGGTCTTACCCAGAGCAGTCCATTTCTCCAAATAGGTTTCCAGTCTGGCAGAGAATTGGTGGTATGTCTCCCCAGACAACAGTTTGGCATTTCTAAATTTCTTACGATAAAATTCACCATTTTTTTCGTATCTTAACAACAAAGCCTGCTTTAACATGTCATAATTGTCTTGGTCTTCTCTGTTCATTTTTGCGAAGACTTCATAAGAAGTACCTCTCAGTCCCTGTGATAACTTTAAACTCCACCTCTCTCTCTCTAACCCATATGTAGTAGCTAATAATTCAAAACGACTGAGGTACCCCTCTATGTCATCGTCTTTCTCAACAAAATGGTCTAAATGAAACCCCATAGCTGATGTTTAGGCTCCCTGACTAGGCGTAGCATCTGAGGCAAAAGGGCTGGCACCATTTTCAGGAGCATGGCCTTGTAATTCCAGCTCCCTTAGTCGTAATTCATGCTCCCTTTGCAACCTTCTGTCTTCTGCCTCCCTTTCGGCAGTCAATTTTTTTCTTCTGACTCCCTTTCGGCCTTTTTTTCTGCTGCCTCCCTTTCGGCACTCAATCTTTTTTCTTCTGACTCCCTTTCGGCCTTTTTTTCTGCTGCCTCCCTTTCGGCAGTCAATCTTTTTTCTTCTGACTCCCTTTGCTGTCGTTTTTCTTCTGCCTCAATCTGCAGCCTCTTAAGTTCTCTATCAGCCTCAATTTGTAACCTCTTCTCTTCAGCTAACCTCCTATCTTCCCTTTCAATATACTTATCACATTCTGCAGTTACGTATTGAATTAAAACCTGACCATCCATTCCCATATCCTTCGCCGTTAGCACAGCAGCTGATCTGAACTTTGCCAGCTCCGCCATACTTTTTTAGACAATTTAGCAGTGAGCAAGATAAATCTCTAACCAATTAATAACTAAAGTAATTCTAATTAATTAATTAATCAATTAACTACCACTGGCTGTGAAGATTCACCAACTTTTATTTTAAGGGACACTTTTAATTTTTACAATTTGTCCCCCTAATTTAATTCTCCCACCAGGAGATCCTAATATTACTGATAAGCTAATTATCCATGGACAAGACCCCAATATATGTAGTGGATTTTGATGGTATTGTATGGTTGATGTTACCTAGTGTGATGCATGAGGTCAGCTGTGAAGGCTCCTGAGATAAATGTAGCTGTGAATTTACAGAAGGCCCTTCTTGCTACCACTTACGACCTCACACATATCTTTTTTACTAATGAATGTGGCTACGTTAAAAATCTAGGGTACTGATATGTAATGTGTTGTGGTAGATTACATACACACACAGATATTTAATAAGTCTAATAATATTAATAAAATTTATAACACACTGAACTAACTCAAGCTGTTTAAATTTTTCATATTAAATTTTCTTTAAGTTTATTTGTTCTGAAAAAAGGTTTTATTTTGGTCAGAACATATGAAAGGTTTTGAAATTATGAATGAAATGCATGAATATATGTCATAATAAACTAGAAAATGTGTACATATGTATTTCAAATGACTGGTTAATAGTAATTATCTTAAGATAGTCCCAGGAGAACTTATTTCTATATATGCTGTTGGGGTGATATCATCACTCCATGTCTATGACTACCAAACATTGTCCATTCACTGATGGGAGTAATACAAGTTTTATTTCCCAAAAATGTGGGTTCTAGTGATGGTAATATAGTTGGTGTGTTATTTAGTAAATAAGTTGGTGAAGGTCCAGCAGGCCAGACGCTCACGTATCTTGACTGAGTAGTTCTGGTGCTGGAATCTGGTGGCCCCACCTCTCCGTGCTTGGGGGCAATATAAGGCTGCTCTGACAAAATACTAGACTGCACTGGTCCACACTTGTATATATCAACACAGCATTTGACACCACTTTGGTGCCAAACAGAAACTCACACTTCTGCAACAAAAGTATTGGGTCATGTGTCAGAACTCTACCTCCTGAGCCACTTCTGCACACAACACTACACAACAACACCACATAGACGGGGTCAGATCTCTCTGACCATACAGCACATCTTACCAAGTTGGTTTCACATAGTACTAGTTCCCCAAGACTACATATTCTGAAATATGTTCATTAGCTTCCTGCTATTGAATAAGATAGGTGATATGTTCCACTGATCTCAACACTTGATCCGCCCTTCCTAATCCTTGCTGGCGTTTATGTATTTTGTTTGTCTCTAGACCCTGAACTTGGGATGGCGATCTAGAGCGAATCCTTACTTGTTGTAAGGGATAGATTTTGATATGGCAGTATCAAATCACTCGAAACATTAAACAATATTAAAATATACAAAGAAATACTTTCATTCTTACCAGAATTATGATTAGAGAACACAGTTATATTCTAGCAAAACTCAGCTGAGCTGCTGGCTCTAGTATGGCGTCCCTCTAGATATTGCAATTAGCTTCTGGGAAATACACCACTGAAGAATTACTGTGTCTACTACTGGACAATTTATGTTAAATGGCAAAAATGCGCGTCTGTGCGCCGATAATATGATTATCTGTGGATAATCACCGACTTCCCCCCTTTCAAATTTCAAACCTCCAACCAAAAGTCAATTCAGTCATACCTCAGTCAAGTATGTATTATTGTCTGTTGGTCCGTCTGTCTCTACTTGCTTTTTCATAAAAAACACGCTTGGTTCTACATGCCTTTCTACACGAATCGGTCTCTAGAGTTATTTTTAGCCACAATTTTCCACTATTTCCCCCTCTCTTTCATTCCAACTAGATTTTAGCACTTGAGTCTCAAGGCCGCAATTTTTTGAAAATTAGTGACATTTTTTTTTACAGTGCAGTCGCTTGTCTGTTATGAACAACACAGTCTTTTGTCAATATCTTCATTATTATCTATCCGTCTGTATAAATGAAAGCATATTATTTCTCTGCTCAAGATGGGCTATCAGACTAGCTAGGTTTTATATTCCTAACATTATTATTAAGAAAAAGTTACTTTTTCAAGGTTAGTTTTTTTTTTTTTTTTGAAATATGTTCGAGCATCTTCTGTAATGCGTTTGCCGCTGAATTAAAATAAAAGGACTCAGTATCGTAAAAGCGTCCAAGAAATGACTGTTGCGTATAATAGCTAAGGTCCCTTTTGTCCATTTCTTTACATTGTGTCAACTTGGGGACGTGAATTTTTTTTTTTCCTTTCCCCACCAATTGCGTCTTTTTAGCCTTGCTAGTTTCAAGCACGTGTTCAGTCATATTTTTCTTTTTGATCTCCGTTCCCTCCCGTCTCCAAGGGTAAACGTTTTGTCTTCACGGCTAACAAGTTAGTTTCCATGGCGGGTAGTGAACCGCGGCATGGGCGATCATGTCTTCTAGTAGCTTACGCATTATTTTTATTCCTACATTTTATCTTTGGAGATATTTTAACGTTGTATCACGGTTAAATTTATCACAGTTAGAACTCCAGGAAGTAGATCATCCCGCAGAGATACAAGTTGCAAACAAGCTGCACTGATTCCGAACTCCGAATATTCTAAAAGCGGAAATGGTTTTATCAATGTAGATCTTTAGATAGTTCCTTGTTTATAAAGTAGATCTCACATCTTCCAGGTTTCCTGCCGCTGATTTATATTCATTCATTTTTACCCGCTACTCTTTTTGTTAAGCCTGTCCATGACGACGTTTCACACATACCGTTGATCGTTACTTTGACGTACTTATTTCTTTTGACCTTACCTGCTTTCTCCGCGCATAATGATTGAGGCAACTTCAGTTGTTTATAAGGTTTGTAAACCGGGGTCGGAGTGGCTAGGAGGTATGACGTCCGGCTCGAATTCTAGAGGTACCGGGTTCGATTACCCGGAGAGGGTATATAATTTAGGGACTTTTTTTTCAGAATCAGTGGTCCTAATGATGTCATACTCCCCCTTAGTCTCATGGGTAGTGAGATCGGATGCCTAGCCTTCTCGGATAAGGGCGAAAAAAATAGGAAGTCCCATGTGCAAGTTGCGCACGTTAAAAATCCCACGGCAGTTGGAAATCGTAAAGAGTAGCAACATTTAAAAATTAGAAACCTACCCACCAAATATATTTACAGAATGTGTGATTCCTATACACACACATTGGGATTCTCGCTGGTGCTACGGAGTTCGTGCGCTGTGCTGAGATCCTCTTTGTGTGATCTAAGGGAGGAGATCAGAGCACTGATGGAGTTGTTTGTGTGCAATGAAGAAAGTCCTTAAAAGCAAACCAAACCTTATCATGTAAAACGCGATGCTACAGAACCCATCTCTGTAAAAGAACATGGGATATTTTGTTGCAGGCTTTCTGCTTGAGGACAAACTGCTATAGATAGCTCGCATGCTTCTACAGGAGAGAAAACAGTGCGTTATTTTTTTTAATTCATACATTAAATGGTTCTTTCTATCATTAGTGTGCTCCTTAATTTATTCTGTACAAAATACTCACTTTAAGATTCTCTCTTCGTGTTGAAGTGAAGGAAATAAATTGCAGAATATCTCATACCGATCGAGACGATTTGACTGAAACTGAATAATGAAGCAGTCTCCTGAATAGTTGGAGCTTAGAAAGTGTGAAGCCCCTATTGATAATGACGTTTTTCTAACTTAATAGTCTGAAGCGAACATTACGAAATTCTATAAAACATTCATCTTCTCTATTAAGTTGTCCTCTTGTTGAAATTGCTCGCAATATCGACATAAATGAGTGATTAGATTATTCATGAAACTCCAAATTAAAAAAAAAAAGTCTAAATGTCATCAGCAATTTTTTAAATTATATTCTCTCTCATTATACCCGATATTCGTGTTCCTCTTAATTTATTATCGAAGTTTTATGTCTAACTATCCAGAAAAAGATAACAGTAAAAAAGAAATTCTAATAGAATCCGAAGTTTAAATTATATCTTCAAATCATCATTATTTTCTCGTTTTTATCTCATTTATCTTCAATTACTTATCGATGCTGTGGCACATCAAGCGTAATACCAGGCAACAGCCTGTTAGGGCAGCATCCATTGTTCTGTACTGACCTAGATAAGAAAGTTGGAAAAAACAAAACTGACGGTATCAAACCAATATTGCTGGAGGAAAATAAAACAAGTGCACATGCAAACATATTATGTTGATTAGTTGTAAATTTACTGTCATCAAAATCTTGTAATGCTTCCACTTTGTTCTTTCTTTCTGATGAATGCTGCCATCCGTCTGAGACAGAAAAAAAATGAATTTAAGACATACAAACGTACAGACTAAGGGATAGACAAGCCGCTAGACAAGTTTGTTGACGTTAAAAAAATTTAGATAGATAGATAGATAGATAGATAGATAGATAGATAGATAGATAGATAGATAGATAGATAGATGGATGGATGGATGGATGGATGGATGGATGGATGGATGGATGGACGGACGGACAGACAGACAGACAGACAGACAGACAGGGAGGGAGGGAGGGAGGGACGGACGGACGGACGGACGGACGGACAGACAGACAGACAGACAGACAGAGAGAGAGAGAGAGAGAGATGGATGGATGGACGGACGGACGGACGGACGGATAGAAAGATAGATAGATAGATAGATAGATAGATAGATAGATAGATAGATAGATATTACATCCTCCTAGTAACGTGCTTTTACTCGTTTCTTTAGAAAAGGTTGTCTCCATGTTGTGAGTGGTGGTACTCGCTTTAAAGTACTTAAAACTTTGGAGTAACATAACAAAAGTGTCCATGATTTTATCATTTTCGGTATTAGTACCAGAAAGCTGAAATATCTTTTATAAAGTTAAAGAAGATGCTTCCACTTCAAAGACCCAGCTCATCGTTTGATACTTTAGTGTAAAAGCCACCGTCTATGAAACTTTAATGTAAAGGCCAGCATCGCTGACACATTAATGGTAATATCATCACTTCTGATACATTAATTGAAAGTGATTGTCTCTGTTATTTCTTATTCTTCTTCAAGTATCATGCCTGCTGGCATTGACGATCATGTCTTTCCACAACTTCCTGTCTCCAGTATTATTTATCAATTCTGTTGCTGATTTCTTTGTATGCAATGAGATCATACTGTCCAGTATCTCATCTCTTAGTCGTCCTCTGTTGTAGATGCCATTCAACAGTTTTGTCACCACGTCTGCTCCAAATTCTCCCTAAATTTTTATTTCCGGTACTGTTATACTATCTGGTCCTTGCGCTTTGTCTTACTTCATGTGGTGCACGACATCCCCAACTTCTGCCACAAGTATTGGAGGCCCTTCACAGTCGTCCTGAACGTTCAATTTTGACTTTATGGTCATATAGCTACTTTATGTATTCTGTCCACCTTTCTGTTATGTTCTCTTGATCCATTGATAATGTTCATTTTTTTTAAATATTTCAAACAGTGAGTGGATGTTTGTGTCCGTCTGCCTGGTAACTCATATATTTGTTTGTACATCTATGTTGTATCTTTTCTTTGATGCATTTCAAGCTGTCTACACTTCTGGTTTAGACATGTTTCTTTTGCTGTTTTTACTATTGCTAACTATTTCATTTTGTCTCTAACATCCTTCTTTGTCTTGTTTCTTCTTTCTTCTTGCATCCATCACTTGTAAAATTTCATCTATCATCCATTTTTTCGTTACAGTTACCTTTATTTCTAATATGATTTCTTTCGATGTTTAATGTGTTAACTCCTTTAGCGTTTCCCACAGTTCATCGATATTCAGTATTATTTCTATTGTACTGAAATTTTTCTGAATTGTAATGCTATATCTTTCACTCATTTCCTTACTGATTTAATTAAGGTTATGTCTAGCTTGATGTTTTTTTAAGCTAGCTTCTTCAATTTTATTCTAAATTTATCTTATTACTGGTGCATTGGCGCTGTTGCAGTCTGCTGCTGGCCTAGTATTCTAAATCTCCTGCATATTAGTAGGTAATCAATTTGATTTGATTATTGTCGTAGATTTTCAATAGGAGAATTAAGACTAGGTTTGGTCCCTTCTGAATAGGTTTGAATAGGTGATAGACTCAGGGAGAGTTAGTGAAAGGTAATAGAATTTCCACACACGTGAGATGATAGATTTGATATAGTGGCTGTCTCTGAAAGCGAAAAGAATTCTTCTCTCTCTCACCTATCTTCTACAACAGTTGTTACAGCGTCAGACAGACTACACCAATATACATATTACTTATATTTCTATCACTCACAGGCACGCACATACACGTGACGACAGGTAAACACACAGACGTGGGAAAACTATAACAATGATATATATATTATCTAGAACGAGCTGACCAAACACGATTATTAAGTTCAAGAGCGATTTTAATATCAGGAAAAAATCGGCTCACAACATCAAAGAAAGTACATCAAGGAGAATACATATACACATAGTCATAAAAATTCAAGGAAATGTTGCAAGGATGATAGCCCCCTTATAGTGTTAACTCTAGGTTTAGCCCAGCCCCGTTAAGAGAACAGATGATGGCGCCCGAGTCACAGATACATAGGGTTTGGTTCTAAGAGTTTTCGTTGTTTTATCTCGTAATTATATGCACAGAGTTTGAAAAAAAAAATCTGATTTAACCTAAGACAAAAACACAAGAACTCTAGCCTTAGCAACAAATTATGCAGATTGAAAAAAAAAAATTAGGACAGCAACAGGGTGTCAAAGATATAATAGTGAAAATATCACTCAAACCAGTGTACACTCATTCATTCCGCCATGGCCTCTCATACATGTACTCACGACTTGGCTCGCTGCCTCTTGGAACACACTGATTTTAGATCTTCACACAGACTCAAAAAAAATGCAGTCTTCTGCCAAGAAGTCCCCAGTTCCAAAAGACGTATTTAACTTGGAGTCTCCGGGAACGACTACTTGGGTGTGCAAATTTGTTCAAATGTCTGATTAAGTCACCTAAAATTATTCCAGGCGCGGGAGTTAGCAGAGCACAGTGTCAATAGCGTAGGTTTCTAGAAATGATGAATGTCAGGTCGGTGCCTTCCCTCAGTATAGGATTCACTTTAGTCACACCACAGATTTGTCCACAAAAAATATATATATATATATATATATATATAGTCGGGAAATGTTAGTTAATACTAGAAGTATTTCGCGCCACCAGGCAGAAAGATTACGTAGAGTTTTTCTAGAAGAAATTAAGATCTGGCTCCAAGGTTCAGTATTTATCATTACAGTCTTTGAAAACCCGTTATTGGGATATAGTATTTCTGGCTAACTCGGGTTGCATATGCACTGTTAGACCAGTGGTACTTAAGAAACCCACGTGGTTCAAAATAAGGACTGTCTATTTCTTCACAAGTATGGAAACTACTACTAGGTGCTGGTAAAGTTAGGGTCACCCCAAAACTTTCACTGAGTGGAGGAAAAATAACACATATAATATAATAAACAGAATCTGTACTGGTTATAACTTACATTTAAACTTGCAAGCAGAGAGCTTTGCTTATCATTTAAACTTCCCGTGACGTAAGTTATATTTAAAAATCAGCAATCCTCATGAATTAGGAACACGTGCGTATTCCGTCACCATTCATGAGGCTCGATTCTAGAGTTTATACGTTAGTTTAGAAAAATACACTTGCTGAAAATATTTATGGAAGTCTAGAAGTTCGACAAATTGCCGAAACAAACTGAGATCTTCGCTAACAGCTATTCTGTTTACGAGCAACCTATCTACTGTGAGTCTATGAGCGAGAATGAAATTAAAGTTTCAAACTTGGCCAATATCTTTAAAATCGGACACAGGATCCTAATCTTATTTCGCCAAGCGAAATAGTCTCCCCTGTCCGTATAACACCTTCGTCCGCTTATCGCGTGACGTAACAGCCATCAGTGGCCGAGGGCTTGCATGAGTTGCAAATCTCAGACCACCGTCTGCAGTGCGGAGTGGATTTTCACGCTAAGCCGGGTTTTTTTTTCTGACGAAAAACCTCATGCGTTTACTGAAATGCAGACTCTCTGTCTACTTTCCATGTCCCTCGCGTGAATTTTCACGCCCCAGGCCAGAGACCCTCAGACGAATGTCTAGCGAATGCTGTAAATTCACGCCTATCGTCCGACCAGCGCGACTGACATGTACGCAATACCACCCAGGTGCGATTCTCAGTTTTAGAGAAAGGAAAACAGGTAAAGTTTGCGAATTATATGAAAATAATATTCGCAAAACGAATGGATTAAAAATGTACAGGAAAAGGGAAATACAGAGATAATAAAAGAGAGAATTCGGGTGAAAGAATAGGAAGAAGATGTAGGAAATTAAATGAATATAAACCCTACGTGACAATTATGAACATTGTTTCCTGCGCTAGTCCACGTCCAAAGGCGTCTAGAATACTATTTAAATCAGGTGTTTTCTATTATCATATCATGCGTTCTTACCCACTCTATCAGTCTGTCACCGCTCTCATTTCTTTACTCCAGTCCATAACCACTAGTCACATCATCCACTTTTCCATGTCCCACTTTTGCATTGAAGTTTCCAAATATAATAGTTGTCTCATGAGATTTGCACTGCGTCATGGCCATCTCAAGTTTATTGTAAAATGTGTCCAATTGTTCTTCATTAATATCTGCTATTGGTGCATATATATATATATATATATATATATATATATATATATATATATATATATATATATATATATATATATATATATATATATATATATATATATATATATATATATATATATATATATATATATATATATATATATATATATATATATATATATATATATATATATATATATATATATATATATATATATATATATATATATATATATATATATATATATATATATATATATATATATATATATATATATATATATATATAATGAACTCTAAGTAGTTCCCGGTGGTTAGTGAGAAGACAATGAAAGAATATCGCTATTGTTCCCTCTGGCATGTTGTAAGAGGGGACTAATACGAGATAGAAGCATGACGCTAGCCTCATCATTTCAAAGAAACTGCTACAGAAACCACCTCTGGAATACCACATTAATGCTTCGGTGAAGGTTTCCTGCTACAGGACTAGCTGCCGTGGTGGCTTCATGCTTCAACCGAAGCGAAGCATGCAAAGAAGAAGCCGAGTAGGGCTTCCTGTGTCCTTGACATTCTCCGATGACGATGTTAGACTGTAGTGCTTGCTATGGAAACCGGCAAGCCGTCTGCTGTCGTGTTTGCTGATTGCAGAACTTAAAAAAAGAAAATCTTATTTTGCGCACATTGTTTTGTTTTCACAATTCAATCTGTTTATATCTCTATCATTATTCCTAAAACTCACTCATTTCGAGTTGTACTAATGTGGTACAGCTCTCTGAAACAGCGAGATCTTTGGACTTTGGCATTTCATGGAAGTCCTTGATGAGTTTTTAAAAGGTCGACGGAAACTGAAAATAGAACTTTGTGGTCAGAAATAGCTGATTTAAATTTGATAGAGTATTCATTACATTAGCATCGGCTTAACGATTCAGCTTTTAGCGAGAATAGCCTACATTGACGTATCCAAATAAAAACCTTTTGAAGCTAATTTTAAAACAGATTCTGCCAAATCATTTTTGTTAGATATGTTTAATGAAGTGGATTCTAGATATTGGGGTGAGCAAAAAAAAAAAAAAAAGACATTTTGCAATCGACAGAACGTGTTGTAATCATCGCAGATTATAGGTTCCACAATAAAAAAGTATATTGGCATAATACTAGGCTTACTGGTAGTGTCATTTTTACAGTAGAATACTAAAAAATGTCATAAAATTACACTAAAACGTTGTGATCGATACTTGTATCACGATGATTATTTTAGATAGACCTGGTCTCATTTGTTCTTTAGCACGCTAACTGTCCTTCTGATGGACAAACAGTTTTCAGGTCTTCTTTCTGTAGGCTGATAACACTAGCAGCCCTTTTCAGGGCTTCATATTTTTGGCTGATAACACTAACAGGTCTGTTCATGGCTTCATATTTTGACTGATAATACTAGCAAACGGTTCCAGGGCTTCATATTTTTGGCTGATAATACTAGAAAACCTTTTCATGGCTTCATAATTTTGGCTGATAATACTAGCAAACCTTTCCGGAGCTTTGTGCTTGTCAACACTGCACAAGAGTTCAGTCACAGAACTCTTTTTTTAAAACTTGCAGTCGCATGGTGATTTAACAGAAGGACTTGGGTCTATGGTTGAAAGCTACGTGCCTCCCTAAAAGTAGGCGAACACCCAACCGTCTTTAAAAAAAAACGAACACAATAAAATGTTGCTGAAGTGAATCAGTATCCTTCACTACATAAGATGACTGTGAAGTTGGTAAGAAATTAAGTTGTAGATTATTATCTTAACTCCTAAGTTACCCGTGGATCAGAGGTCTTCAAACTAGTCATGTCAAACTCGTCTGTCTTGTTCATCCGTTCATGCTATATCCATCTCTTTTTTAACCAAAGTATTTGTCTTCAATTCCGTTCCTCATGTGATTAGATCTCTTTTCTTTATCTTGGGGATCCCAGAGCTAGGACTTCCTTGTGTCACTACGTCTGAATGTTTTCTTGATAAGCTTACTGGGGGACTGTATAATGTATTTAAGTTTCCAAACTGATTCTCTATCTAAACTATGAAAGGCCTCTTTATAGTCCACACATTTAGTATAAAGTGGTGAGTTTGTTTCCAAGCGCTCTGTTCCCTGGCAACTACTAAACCAGACCATACTGTCTTTCATATTTGGATATGCATCCTAATATAACCGACGGACCCTGTGTTAAACGGAGCGCGCCTCGTCAAAACGAGGCAAATTTAAAAAAAAAAAAAAGCTATGTTCCTCCGTTATGTGCAGTATGTCTACCTCCGTTATGTGCAGTATGTCTACCTCCGTTATGTGCAGTATGTCTACCTCCGTTATGTGCAGTATGTCTACCTCCGTTATGTGCAGTATGTCTACCTGGTTTTTTAGAGAACTGTTTTGTCGATAACCTACTTGTTCTACTCTCAGATGACTGTCTCTGGCCTCTTTTAGTCTGTCTAAGGAGTTTAATATTTTTGTTGGTATTGATTAAAGCATTATTTCTCTGTAATTCCCAACTAACATAATTACCGATGTATGTTACGTCGGTCGGTCTCACTCAAAATAGTAACTCGCGCCAGAAAAAATTGGTGTGCATGAGCCCTCACCCGATGTACAAATCGTGAAAACTTGAAAGTTTTTGTTAAAACCACTTATTATCAGGGAACACTCTTTGAAAACAATCCACGCACTTTCGCACGAAATGTTGTCATCAAGGAACTTTAAAATTGAATCTAAAATAATATAATTCTCGCCGTGTGTACGTTGGTCACAGCTGAGATTCCTTGCAACCGTGTTGGAAAATTGTATTGTTTCCATTATATATATACTCTCCCGAAAATAGTTACAATCAACAAAGAAAAGCGTTCAAATGAAGGTGTTCATGAACAGTTTGATTACACTGTATAATGGAAAGAAACCAAAAAACACTCTAAGAATGTACTTCCATCCGCTCACCCGGGAACGGAAACAGCACACTATAATTAAAAACCCGTCAAGTTTGACGGGTTATTGCTAATTTATACAATATTTGCAAATCTGCCTTGCTTGGCAACTTGACAGAAATCCTGCTTTCTAATTTCCTGATATTTCTTCTCTCTCCTAGACTTTACCGACTAATTTGGCAAAAATGTGTTGACCATTGCAGTATTTGATCTAAATTAAGAATTAAGACCCAAGACCTGAGTAATCCGACTACAGTTTCCAGCCCCTATAATTTCAGATTCAAACACAAGTCTCTTTGAGTCTCGTTTTTCCTCATTTAAAACATCGTTGTATTCGAACTGTTTTAACTCTTAGTATACTGTAAGCCACTTGAAGTGGCTTGTGTTTCGGCCTAAAAATACGAGTGGCTTGTAATGGTGAAATCTTTATAATTAAAGTTTAAGCAAACTTTACCGACACTTCTTCCCATTCTGTATTTCTAATGACCTATAACTATAACTGCTGTCGTTATATATGTGCTAGAATGCATTTTCAATCTGACATGTGATGTTAATTACAAAAATACAATACCAAAAAAAAAAAAAAATACAATAATACAGCAAATGGGTCGGAGTGGCTGAGAGGTTTGGCGTCCTCCTCGAATTCTAAAGGTACCGGGTTCGATTCCCAGTTCAGGGAATTTAATTTATTGACATTTATTTTCAGAACCATTGATCCTTATGATGTCACACTCCCCCTGGTATCCTGGGTAGTGAGTTCGGATGACTAGCCTTCTCGGATAAGGGGCGAAAAAATAGGAGGTCCCGTGTGCAAGTAGCGCACGTTAAAAATGCCACAGCAGTTGGAAATCGTAAAGAGTAGGCCATAAGGCCCTGCCTTGGCAACATTTAAAAATTAGAAACCTACCCACCACAAAAATATTTATAGAATGTGTGATTCCTATATACACACATTGGGATTCTCGACGGTGCTACGGAGTTCGTGGACTGTGCTGAGATCCTCCTTGTGTGATCTAAGAGAGGAGATCAGAGCACTGATGAAGTTGTCCGTGCGCAATGAAGATAGTCCTTAAAAACCAAACTAAACTAATACAATAAGCAACAGCTGCGTGTTGTAAAGAAATTTTTTTCTGGCTGAAATGGCTTTGTGTTCAAATTATTGTGAGTAAAGTTTATCGGCTGAACATGTATCGCAGCTTTTTCAGTTGTGGATTGGAAATGAGAATGATGTTACTGAGCATCGATATTCTGATTCAAAAAAAAAAAAAAAAAAAAAAAAAAAGGGCATCTACCCTAGCTAGTCCTGGCTGAAGAAGGGGAAGAGGAGTGATAAGAGGAAAATATAAAGGACTTATTAAAGATATAGAAGATAGATTCAGATAACTGAGATCAGGAGCAATTACAACTGATAAAATAGTGCTTCTGGCTGACATTATTATTGAAGCAGAAGTTTGATGGAATGAAATTGAACAGTTTATCAACTCCAAATGAAATTTTCTTGCGACAACACATTTCATATTATCATAAAAAGTTTATTTATGATCAGAAACAATTGAAATTTTCCTATTTTGTATAAAAAGATAATTTAAAATAAAACTTGTTTCAGGCGTTTCAAGTTTGTTTTATGCTCAAGATATGGTAAAACCAAACAATTGTTTTAATTTTTTTTCTGTACTCATTAAGTTATATAATATTTTTTTAATCACTGAACTGTTTAACTAAGTTAAGCAAAAAAGCTTTCATTTCTGCATATTGTCATATATAAAACGTTATCTTATCATTATAAATTAATTAAATCAATATCTGTAACATCAGTCATGTCTCAAAATTTACTCTCTAAAATGAGCCCATAACGTGCTTTTTGAGCATGTATACTAAGTCTTAAGAACGTGTAACATGTTCTATAGTTTTCCTGCAGATGTATAACTTGTTGTATAGTTTTACTAAAGTTTTATATAACTTGTTCTATAGTTTTTCTATAGTTTTTCTACAGTTGTGTAACTTGTTCTTTAATTTTACTGCAGTTTTATATAACATTTTGTATAGTTTTAGTCAAGTTTTATATAGCTTGTTATATAGTGCTCCTGCAGTTTTATGCAAATTGTCCTATAATTTTAGTTAAGTTTTATATAACTTTTTATACAGCTTTACTGCAATTTTATGTAACTTGTTCTTTAAGTTTACTGAAGTTTTTAATTACGTTTTCTCTAATTTTACTGCAGTTGTGCACTTGTTCTGTAGTTGTTTTTAAATATGGCTTGTTCTACAGTTTTAGCACACCTAAACAACAATCTCTGTGTGTGTGCATACGTGTGTGTGTGTGTGTGTGTGTATGAATGTGTAAGGTTAAAAAAAAGGATCCCGTTACACCACCATTGAGGCATATTGGGAATATGGTGTTAGGCCCATATTTTCTTGACCATCGGCACACTAGGGGTGATGTGGTCAGCATCACGCCGGCCGCCTTAACCTTCCCAGAGTTGATCTGGTACCCAATTCTTGAAGCTGGGTCGACCCTGGAGCCGTTTTAGGTCTAAAAAATCCCACCTCAACTGGGGATCGAACCATGGACCACCGAGCTAGGAAGCCAGTGCACTAACCACTGGCCATTTTATACACTCATGAAATGATTGTGATATCAACAGTAGCGCCAAGCTACTAATTTTGCAACTACTACCTTTGTCATATCCTTACATGTCCGGGACCACAAGCAGGCTACGTTAAAGGAATCAGCATCCGCGTGGATGCCTTCCCGATAGGGCTGGGAAACCCGTTGAATCTCCTTCGTGCTTGAAAAGTTTAAGAGTTTCGATTAAGAACAATGCCTGGTATTGAGCATCCGCAATGTTCTGTCCTTTGACTTAATTCTATACTTCAAAAGATCATTTCCTTCCAACTCTTGAAGTGTTCTACCCTCATTTATCATTATGGCTTTCTTGTTGGCTTAATAATGACGTCACTGTAATCATTAATCTCATTTTACATTACATTACCATCAAATCTATCTTCCCGGCCATTACCCTGACCGAATTTACACGAGCGGTCTTTAGAGACAGTTTAACCCCTAGAGACCTCACTACCAGAGTTTAGAATCCTATGTCACGAAACCGAGATGTTGAATGAATTAAAGAAATGGATGTAATCAACCCGATGGAATAGAAAATGCACTTGTCTGCTTCATTTATACACCGTAGTCGATCAGGATGACGGACAGTCTAGATGTTCGTTGGCATAAAAAATCACTTTCATTCCCTTTTGCTAGTTTAATGAAAATTATTAAATCTAAAACAACAAACAAACAAGCAAAAAATAATCACGTGAAAATCATCATGTCTAAAACAGAAATAATCATTTCGTCATATATAAACTAGACTTAATCACTTTAAGGAAAGATCATATCTAAAACAGAAGTAATGAACGTAATGAAGATTAATACATCTAAAACAGAATTAATTATTTCACCACGAAAACAGAATTAATTATTTCACCACGTATGAAATTAGATTTAATCACTTTAACAAAGGTCATATCTAAAGCAGGCGTAATGAACTCAGTGAAGATTAATACATCTTAAACAGAATTAATCATGTCATCACATATGGAATTAGATTTAATCACTTTAACGAAGGTCATATCTCAAACAGAAGATCATCACACCTAAAGCAGAATTAATTATTATTATGAAGAACATCACATTCCAATCAGAACTAAACACTGTGATGCAGATATCATATTTAAAGCTCGATCTCGTGAATAGCGATCATCACTACTACAACATCACATATGAAATCATACTGTCTTTAATGAAGATCATATCTAAAACGGATAATAATGAACGTAATGAAGGTTATTACATCTAAAGCAGAAGTAACGAACTTGGTGAAGATTACTACATCTAAAAACATAATTAATAACTATAATGAAGAGCATTACATCTAAACCAGAACTGAACACTTTGATGACAAAATCATATTTCTAGCACGATCACTTCAATGAAATATCATCACATATAAAATATAATTAATAACCGTAAAAGAGAACATTACATCTAAATCAGAGATTTAAAAAAAAATGATTGGAAAATATCACGTTTTTAAACATTATCAACTGAATGAAGGTCGCTCACACATATAATATGGGTAATAATTTTAATGAAGATAAAACATTTTCTAACACTGAGGATGAAGCTCAACGGACTGTCAACATAATTAAGAGACAGTAACACAAAAAAGACAGAGTTTTTTAAAATAATATATTCAGAACGAGAAGACCTGACGGCATTGCACATGCTTTATTCATTAGTTTCTCTAGTTCTTTTTTAAAACATTTCGCCAGTCAAATACGAGGCGGGAATTGCTGCATCAAAAGACTGTGCGTGGTGCTCCCGGCAAACAGGCTTCTCCCAGTTCAAATGAAAGGGACAGTGCTACGTGTTGTATGTTATGTCTGTTTGGGACGTGCGTCTTTCGGCAAGTAGGCAGCGAGTAGTAAGTAGTAGCGGCGCGCTATGGATGCGCCACCGGCTCGGGTGACGATATTAGGAGTCCCCCTCACAGTGACCTCCGGCAGCTGTGCCTCTGAGTTGGGAAGTCCTCTGGGGTTGCAAGAAAGAAAGGGAAAGCCAAAAAAACTACACCCCCAAATTGTCGCAAGGGTATATAAAGAGTTGTGAATAACTCGAATCCTGGGGCTCGGAAACAAACAACAATAAAACATTCGCCCCTCAACCAGGAAAGAAAGAAGTTATAAACTGAGGCTTGTACTACTTGACACCAGAGGCTTGCAAATTATTCACATTCAGCAGTAGTCTGCAGAGTAGATAGAATTTTTATTAAATATTATCAGTAAGTTACAGGGTCAGAATTTTTGAGAAAGTAACTGTCTTTACTTAACTCACGGAGCGTCCGACTGTCCGACTGGCAGAGTGGTTAGAGCTCTGGTGTCTCGCGGCAGAGGTGGCCGGGTTCAAATCACGGTATCGGACCACACTCCAGTCTACCGAATTGTGTAAATGGGTACCTGACTTCTGCTCTTTGAGTTAGGAAAGGAAAGAAAAAAGTGGTTGCGGAGGGAAGGGAAGGGAAGGAAGGGAGAAGGGAAACTGGTCACCCCCCATAACTCTCGATGCGAATTGGACCAAGTTATATGATTATTATTATGGTGCAGAATACTGAACAGTACATCACAATACCTGATCAGTATCCTCTTCAGTTATGACTAACTACTGGAATGCGCCCATGAGGTGATAACCCTCAGCTAAATTTTTTTTTTGGCCTCTTGTTCCTTGCGGCGTGTTCTTTTCTCCTCTGCTTGTTGTGAGAGCTTCTTTTCGTCTAATCTGAGGTGTTGCCTCAAGGAGCATCACCACTTAGTGCGATCGGCAGCTTCATCCTTCCAGGCTGCTCGAATTTATGTCCAATGCCTTTATGTCTCTCTTGCTCCTATCTTTGAACCTCAGCTGCGGTCGCTTGACTGTTCTTTAGACATCTGCCAGTTGTACGTAGAAAATATCTTTGGGGATATCTGATCATAGTTTCTTATATCAATTAATCAATACTGGTTTGCTCCCTAAGGAGCAAATGTCTTCAGAAACAAACGCCAAGTTCTCATGTCGCGTGCCCTCAGCTCAAGTTCTTTCCATGAGCAAATGTCTTCAGAAACACACGCCATTTCTCCTGTCGCGTGCCCTCAGTTCACGTTCTTTCCATGTCTTATCCTCTTTTTCATTTCTGTCTCTAGTTCTCGTCGCCGTGTGTGTTTGGTCTACCTCTGCCTCTCTTACCCTTGGGATTCTAGAACAAGGACCGCTTTGTAACGCTATCTCCAGGCTTCCTCAATGTGTGTTCTATCCACCGCCAGTCTATCTTCCTATACTATGAGCTTTAAAAGCACGGTTTTGCCTGACGATAGTTTTTTTCCTGTTAAATAGCACCATAACCTCAGAAATGAGGTATCTGAGGAAGGTGGTTGAAGTAACAAGACGATACGTCAAGGCCTTAAATCCTACCCCCTGCAGACCCAAGTAGAACAGTCCCAATTAAGATGGTTTGGCTATGTCTGCAGAATGGGAGAAGATCGGATACCACGACAAGCATGGGAAACCAAGAGCCAAGGATCCAGACCCCGAGGACGACCCAGAGTCCGCTGGGATGACAACATTAGACAATCTTTGAAGGACCGAGGACTAGAATGGAACCAGGCCAGGAGGAAGATAGCCGATAGGATAGTCTGGCGCTCTCTCTTCCAAACCTCTACACCTCACGGTAGAAGGGGAAAGACTAAGTAAGTAAATAGCACCATATATTTAGCGGCGATCAAGGTCAGTCTACGCTAGGAGCTAAGCTAGGTACAAACTACCACAGCAAGATCTGGTAGAAACCACATACCATTATTTATAAGTGGTTAGTGCACTGGCTTCCGAGCTCAGTAGTCCATGGTTGGATCCCCAGTTGAGGTGGGATTTTTTAGACCGCAAATGGCTCCAGGGTCAACCCAGCCTCATGAATTGGGTACTAGAGCAACTCTGGGAAGGTTAAGGGCGGGCAGCATGTAACTGACCATATCACCCCAGGTCAAGACAATATGGGCCTAACACTATATTCCTAATTTGCCTCTATAGGCGTGTAACGGAATCCTTTACCTTTACCTATATCTCTATACCATGATCACCCATGTATAACTGATAACAAGAAATGTGCCAAAGGAATTAGAGATGAGAAAAAGACTGGCGATAGATAGGACACCCATTAAGGAAACCTGTTGGGTAAGTGAAGTGAGACCAGAGACACACAGAGAAGGGATGGATAAGAGAGGGAGAGCAGAGAAGGGACTTGAAACAGATAAGAAATGGATAAAAACGATGTGGAAAGACCTTGACTGTTACTTCATCTTTTCATACTCCACATGGATGATGTCATCAAAGAGGACAATAAAGCATTCAATGGGAGACTGGAACACGAGACAGGTCTGTATTTCAGAGCTGGCATTTGCTGACGATGTTGCCACGATTGCTAAACCAGAGGCATATCTTCAATCCAACCTCTAAGTCTGAAATGGAGAAGAGAGAGGTGGTCATCGGCAGCTCCAAAACAAACACCATGGTACCATCAAGAGAAGACAAAGGCATCAGATTATGCTGGCTTGGAGCTGCCATAAACTGAAAGGGAAGCATCAAAGAGGAGTTGGCTACACGAAGAGTAGCAGTTGGGACACTTTTTTCAGATCATAATCGAGGATTCCTCAGCAAAAGAGAAATTGGCTAGAAGACGAAGATGGCTGTATACTGCTCCGCATATATGTCAGTCTTGATTTATGGACGCAAGCCATGTGCATCGATTACATTCCACAAAAACCAGCTCCAAACCTCAGAAATGAGGTATCTGAGGAATGTGGTTAAAGTAAAAAGAAGAGATATGGTCCGCGACCAGACAATACGTCAAGGCCTCAAAACCCAGCCCCTGCAGACCCGAGTGAAACAGTCCCAATTACGATGGCTTGACCATGTATGCAGAATGGGAGAAGATCGGCTACAACGACATAAATAGGAAACCAAGAGCCACGGATCCAGACCTCCTGGACGACCCAGATTTCGCTAGGAGGACTACATTAGACAATCTCTGAAGGACCGAGGACTAGATTGGAACCAGGCCAGGAGGAAGGCAGCTGTCAGGTTAGTATGGCGCTCTCTCTGACAAACCACTACACCCCAGGGTATAAGATGAATGGTTAAGTAAGTAAGTAAGTCAATAAGGAAACACGTTGAAAGGAGGGCACAGTACACGAAGGATTTGTGTTAAATTATTGAAGGCTTATGCCCCTCAAGGAATTAAAGAGTATTGACTGAATACCCCTAAGAATAGAGATTTCTATAACGCAAATAAAAAAACAAGACAGACCTAGTAATATGTCATTTGACCTGTGCATTTTTTTCCACAATGTTCGTCTTTTGATGCATTACAATGTCCCTGGGCACTGTTTCTTTTAAAGTCAGACACGATGAGAGTCCGCGTATCTTAATCAATTTCTTTTCATGCTGACGGGAGACAAATAGCCGAGCATATATGGTCGATATGTTCACATATTGTGCATGCTAGGATATAAACATTCTGTCTTGATGCCAGCAATCTAGCAAGCATATGGGCGTGTATGTTGTTCGGAAGGAAAACAAAGTCATAGAGTTTGATTTTCATTTTAATTTTTGGTTAGAAATTTCAGAAGGACAAATTAAATACTGGAACGAGAGTCGTGTTGCTTAAAATAAGTTAGTTGATTTTTGCTGGGTGCGCTGTAAAAATTAAAAACCTCAGAGGCAAGAAGAAAATAATACAGACAACAGTTATCTATCTATCGGTCTGTCTGTCTCTCCGCTCATCTATCTATCTATCTATCTATCTATCTATCTATCTATCTATCTATCTATCTATCTATCTATCTATCTATCTATCTATCTATCTATCTATCTATCTATCTATCTATCTATCTATCTATCTATCTATCTATCTATATATCTATCTGTCTGTCTGTCTGTCTGTCTGTCTGTCTGTCTGTCTGTCTGTCTGTCTGTCTATTTGTTTACATACCTGTTTGTCTGTGTCTGTCTGCTTATTTATTTGTTTACCTACCTGTCCCTATGTATTGTCGCGAGGAGATTTGAGGAGATAGGTCAGCTTGGATGGAATGGAAGAATAAAGATAATAATGTCTTATTGATAGCTTCCGAGTTTGAAGAAACTGCCTCTCCTCGGGAAATAGTGTACTAGAAATCCTTAATACAAAGAGAGTTCTGGTAACTAAACAGGATATTTTCTGGACGATAAATTCTTCCTCAGGAATCCTACAAAAAGGACTGTGTAAAGCACATAAGGTTGAGAAAGAGATTTGGTGTCCAGCCACATTTAAAATATCCCGACCCAATAGAAGTTAATTGAATTATGGCCGAGCCCCCAGGGTGTAGAATTATATTTAAAACAAAATACAACCCAAATAAAGTTAACAAGAAAAATAACAACAGACTCTGTTATGTAAAGTTGGATAAAAGGGTATGGAATCTTACATTTTTATATACACATATAAATATGAAAAAAAGTTTAGCTCTACTGTTTATAAAAAAAAAATCAACTAGTGTGGTCATCACTTGGACCAGAGATCTTTTCTATGGTAGTGTTGCTGGTAGGTATTATACTCAACTCTCCGAAGGCCTGTAGTAGCTGCGGAGATGATTTTGGTTCGGACTCTCTTGGTTTGGTCTGCCCCAGCAGGTTGGTCTCATAACAGTTAATGGGTTCAGAGGGTGTCAGAGTCTGCTTCCCTGGACTCAGTGCACATCACAGATAAGGATGGGGTAAGTCACCTCTGCTGAATGCCTCTTCTGTTTATGGGATGTGTGGGATGGTTACTGGGTGATAGGATAAGGTTGGGTAAGGGTAATCTTGGTACCATGGACTTGTACCCTGGACCTGGTTTAGTATCTTTGTAACCGCAACCTGGTTTAGTATCTTTGTAACTGCAACCTGGGTGGATTCGCTCAACGAATTCACTACAACTATTTCGCAACATGAAATGCCCTCTTGGGCCCAGAGTCTGTCTGCTCCGAATGATGGTTACAAGAAGAATGCTTAAAATTCCCTCCAATTCCAGGATGTGTTCCGGCCAGGGGTGGGTTGTGTGCAAATTCTGTTCTGGTCCCAGGGGTATAAAGTTACCTTCATTTCAACTCGCACTAGCGTCCATCGTTTCCGGCTGTTTTACATGCGTCCAGTTCGTGAACAACAAAGACGGTCGACTTCCTGTTCGAATCGTTTTGTACCGTGTTCCACCTTCGACTTTCGCTGGTGGGGGAATAATTTATTACCTTGGACCGAGAATCCTGAGCTAGTAAAATACTGTTAAATCTAAGACTAGCGAGAGAGAGAGAGAGAGAGACTTTTTCATTATAAGAATGAAAAAGTCAACTGAAGGGAATTATTTTTCAATCTCACGATAGAGATTTTAGTAGAGATATAAAATAATAGACAGAAGAAAAGAATCGGTGAGAAGTCGTTCCACGACATAAGCCCCCTTTTGAAAGTTCGGCCAACGGCCAACTAAGTTCGAGCCGACTCTTCTCTTATGTCGGGCACTACATTCATGTATCGTGTCCTCCATTTTTCAATCCAAATATTTCCTCTTTTTCCTCTGTCAAACGGTATGCCTGTAATCCACACATGGCTATCCGTTTCCTCTTCAATAAGTAGTTGAGGTGGGTTGAGCAAGCCTGCTCGCAAAAATATCCCTCTCTTCTTTTCCTCCTTCTGGATCCTCCATTGAAGCTTGCCTCCTGGCAAAGAGCTTGCCCTAAAGCCTACACTCTGCTTACAATTGGATCTATAGCACATAGTTTTACGTGATGAGGTTGCCAGCCTCATACACAACCTTATTTTAGTCATATTGCTTGACCTGTCTAAGGACACATACCTATCTCCCCGGGTATGAGAGCGTGTATGTTCCTCTATCGCTGTTTCTCCAGTGACAGAGAAAGATAAGTCTGCCAGTTGTTCCTGCCCACCAGGTACCAAGGAAATTTGGACCTTCTTCACTTTCTGATCCCAGAGAGTGGGTGAGGTTATCGGAATTGACTGAAGACTAAGTGCTTGAGGCTCATGTTCCTCTTTAGCCGTTTCTCCCGTGTTAAAGGAAGATATTCCTGAAACATGTTCCATCCCACCAGGTACCAAAGAAATTTGGACCCGCTTCACTTTCTGATCCCAGAGAGTGGGTGAGGTTATCGGAATTGAGTGAAGTCTTAGTGCCTGAGAGTCCTGTTCCTCTACAGCCGCTTCTCCCATGTTAAAGGAAGATATTTCTGAAACATGTTTCATCCCACCAGGTACCAAGAAACTCTGGCCCGGCTTCACTTTCTGCACGCAGATAGTGGGTGAGACTATCAAAACTGATTCAGAATTAAGTGCACTGGGGTGGTCATCCCCTTTGCACTCTTCCAACTTTTCAGTGAAAATATTGGAAGATGAGTTAGGCATTGGAGTCTCCATAGCCTGTTCAGTCACGCCATCTCTGGATCGTGCTGAGTCTCCTAAGATGATATATTTCCCTCCTTGAGGTATCGGATAGATTCGTTCATCTAATATTGCGGCCTTTACTTTGCCGTTTACAAAGTTCGACCTAACTTCTACATAAGCTAAAGGCAAAATCATCCTTCTGTTGATTATCATGGGTGCTGTTACCTCAACATCCTCTTCGGTGACTTGATCAAGGTCGATGACAGAGGCTGAGACAAGGGCATCACACCCAAGACCTTGATAATACAAACAGGTGATTTGTTCTCCATTTACTGTGGCAGTCTCCACATTTTGAGAATCCCTGTATCCACTCCGGGCTTTCGTCAAGTTCCCATCCATGGTAGGGACCTTAGCTTTGTATGAAGTCTGTGGGATTGGGTCTCGGCGCATACAGTCTAACTGATGTAAGTTGGCCGACAGGTGATGTTCAAGAACATCCCTTCCCTTCCCATAGGGTTGCGTAATCCTTTTCCGTTGAGTGATCCTATTTGGTTGAGCAATCCTATTTACCAGGTTGTTGGTGCGGTTGTTTTCGATATGCCTGTTGTGAGTTTTTGCTGAGGATGAGGAAGGTCTCTTCAGATTATTAGCACCGCTGTGCTCAATCTTGTTTTCAGGATGGTCTAGAAGTCTCTGTTTAGACATCCGTACCTCTGCTCTGTCTGAGCCTGAATTCTGAGACATAGACTTGGCTTCATGTGGTGCAGTTATATTTACCACTGAAGATGGTGATGCAACTGGCAAAGGAGTGGCATGATGAGTATTCCTAGATTCAAGTTTATCCCTGGATTCCATATTTGTAGGTTGAAACTTAGTTTCCAGTTCTTCCTTACACTGGAGGGATTTTTCTTGTCTTTGTCTCTCATGTTCCACATTCTCTTCCGTGTATTTTGCTCTCCATTTCTTCCTTTCTGCTTCTCTCATCCTGCATTTTTCCATCTTTTGTGAAACAAAAGTATCCAGTTCTTCTCCGGAGAGTTCACACTCAATGGCTAACTCTGTCCAGAATGTTCTCCACTCATTCAACTCTACAGATTCCTCCATTATATCCGTAGTGGTTCGTTGAGCGAGTATGAGATCTCTAACTCACAAACAATAATTAAGGCAAAAATACTTTCTATAGTCTTAACTATACTAAAGTATTACAAAACCATATATTAAATCAAACCAGCATTTATAACCATCAAATTAAAAATTAGTTAACAATAGGTAACTAATTTCCAGCAGTACCACCAAGAAGAGTTCTCATAACACAACTTAAAATCTGTGTTTCTTGCAAAAATTTATATGTATTTTAGTCTAGGGTAATTTATATGTCCCCTCTTTAATCTAATCCTAGACTTGGACACCAATAAGTGACAAGTACCTACAGCAGTAGTGGTCTAGGAAAGATAAAGAGTTTTCATATCTCAGACAAGTGTCTAAATATGAAATAAAAGTTAATCCCGGACACGAGCGTCCCAGTTGTCGCGAGGAGATTTGAGGAGATAGGTCAGCTTGGATGGAATGGAAGAATAAAGATAATAATGTCTTATTGATAGCTTCCGAGTTTGAAGAAACTGCCTCTCCTCGGGAAATAGTGTACTAGAAATCCTTAATACAAAGAGAGTTCTGGTAACTAAACAGGATATTTTCTGGACGATAAATTCTTCCTCAGGAATCCTATAAAAAGGACTGTGTAAAGCACATAAGGTTGAGAAAGAGATTTGGTGTCCAGCCACATTTAAAATATCCCGACCCAATAGAAGTTAATTGAATTATGGCCGAGCCCCCAGGGTGTAGAATTATATTTAAAACAAAATACAACCCAAATAAAGTTAACAAGAAAAATAACAACAGACTCTGTTATGTAAAGTTGGATAAAAGGGTATGGAATCTTACATTTTTATATACACATATAAATATGAAAAAAAGTTTAGCTCTACTGTTTATAAAAAAAAAATCAACTAGTGTGGTCATCACTTGGACCAGAGATCTTTTCTATGGTAGTGTTGCTGGTAGGTATTATACTCAACTCTCCGAAGGCCTGTAGTAGCTGCGGAGATGATTTTGGTTCGGACTCTCTTGGTTTGGTCTGCCCCAGCAGGTTGGTCTCATAACAGTTAATGGGTTCAGAGGGTGTCAGAGTCTGCTTCCCTGGACTCAGTGCACATCACAGATAAGGATGGGGTAAGTCACCTCTGCTGAATGCCTCTTCTGTTTATGGGATGTGTGGGATGGTTACTGGGTGATAGGATAAGGTTGGGTAAGGGTAATCTTGGTACCATGGACTTGTACCCTGGACCTGGTTTAGTATCTTTGTAACCGCAACCTGGTTTAGTATCTTTGTAACTGCAACCTGGGTGGATTCGCTCAACGAATTCACTACAACTATTTCGCAACATGAAATGCCCTCTTGGGCCCAGAGTCTGTCTGCTCCGAATGATGGTTACAAGAAGAATGCTTAAAATTCCCTCCAATTCCAGGATGTGTTCCGGGCAGGGGTGGGTTGTGTGCAAATTCTGTTCTGGTCCCAGGGGTATAAAGTTACCTTCATTTCAACTCGCACTAGCGTCCATCGTTTCCGGCTGTTTTACATGCGTCCAGTTCGTGAACAACAAAGACGGTCGACTTCCTGTTCGAATCGTTGTACCGTGTTCCACCTTCGACTTTCGCTGGTGGGGGAATAATTTATTACCTTGGACCGAGAATCCTGAGCTAGTAAAATACTGTTAAATCTAAGACTAGCGAGAGAGAGAGAGAGAGAGAGACTTTTTCATTATAAGAATGAAAAAGTCAACTGAAGGGAATTATTTTTCAATCTCACGATAGAGATTTTAGTAGAGATATAAAATAATAGACAGAAGAAAAGAATCGGTGAGAAGTCGTTCCACGACATGTATGTATGTCTTTCTGCCTGCCTCTTAGTCCGTCTGTCTATATATGTTTACCTACCTGATTGTCTCCTGTCTGCCTTCATGCTTGCCAACTTGCCTGCGTGAATGTCTGTCTATCGTTTGTCTTTCTGTTCAACTTCTTGTCTGTCTGTCTATCAATAACGGAACGATCTTTATGATACCCCTATCTATGTGTGACTCGTGGAGTAATAAATACTGATTCCTGTACTGTGTTTATGCTATCAAATGTCGACTCACAAATTCTGATCCTTGTCATTGGTTTACGCTGTCGTTAGTGGACGTAGAAATTCTGATTCTTGTCACTGGTTTACGCTATCACATGTGGACTCACAAATTCTGATTATTTTCATTGGTTTACGCAAGGGCTGTGTAGTCGGAGGTCGGTATCGTGAAGTTGGTCGTTTTTAGTGGTATCGGAATCACTAATAAATGTCCGGACTCCGACTCTGAATTGTATGCCATATGACTAGAGAAAACTGTAGTTGGAGTCGGTAGTTGGAATCGGAGTCCGGGCTGGAAAATGTTTTGGCCGACTCCACAACCAACTGTTTACGTTATCTTGAGGGGTTTCACACTGTCCGGGCGGGGGGGGGGGGGGGAATTCACCTGGCCACATTTCTCAGTGCTCCCGTGCCTGTATTTAAAACGACCGTATGTGTGCAATATTGTGAATTTAACGTCTGTTTGCAACCACAACAATAACTGTCAAAGCTTCCTTCCTGTATGTATAAGCAGGAAATTTTGAAGGCGTTTTTGAAAACACAATTTCGTTTTCCCAGCAAGTCTAAATATTTGTCATAAATGTTGTGACGGAATTGCCTCCCCTGCTTTGCAGTAGTGGTCCAACAGTGGCCAAAACTCAAGAGTAACTATTATAGGCTTCAATGAAGTCTATTTGTACACAAGATTGCTCTTGGCGGAAATGTAGATAGAAGAGTAGTAAAACTTCTATCACATGGGAGTCTTCACAAGATATTCAGATAAGCGAAAACAATGCTGGCTGTTGCTGAGCACGTTAATCCTGTAATCTGCCGACAACGTTTGTGAAGAATTTAAGCAATGGTTTATTCTAGCTCGTTAAGTCCCCACCCCTGAGTTAATCAGTGGAATTCTATTATTTTAGTATAGCTCTGTTTAGAGTGTGTGTATTAATTTGAATGAAAAACATGCAGTAACTTTAAAACGATTAAATCGAAGTTACATTTGTAACATTACAAATGACAAAATTTAATAATCACTTTAGGTTTTAACAGTTGGAAATAATTTGAATAGTTATGAATCAAGAAAAGTTATCATCACTCGGGTGATGGTTTTTTATAAGAAGTTCAAGTGGCAACATGTGGGTTAACTTAGCTGCCAGTGACGATTCTGAGCCTCCTCCTCCTGATGAGTTGGTTTTCTGTACACTGCGTTCATCCGTCTATGGTCAAGGTTCGTAGGGTGAAGCTCGTTTCCCAGGAAAGTCTAGGAGAGTCTTCAAAGCTGGTCTTCCGTCTTAAAGCGTAACCACTCGTCCCTTCTTGTCCCAGAAATGGTCCTTTTTGCTGGTACCATCAATAACTGGTTATAGAAATAGAAACGAAACGCTTTTCCGAGTATGGCGTTTTCCGACACATAGTTATGTGCCCCCCCCTTTTCTATTCTACCATCCCATGTCAGAATTTACCCTCGATGAGAATTAAATTTAATCCATCGGGATAAATCTTTCTTTACATTTAAACTGAATAGCGTTAGCTTTACATTACATTTAAATGAAACGGTTAAACGTACAGATATAATATGTTTTACATTTACATCTCCACTGTTTCAAAGGTGTTCACAATATAAATTCATTTATGTTTCCTTTATATATATATATATATTTTTTTTTTTTTTTTTTTTTTTTTTTTTTTTTTTTTCTTTTTTTTTTTTTCTTTTTTTTTTTTTTTCTATAACCAGCGGCACTCGAGCTTTCCAGCTCTTTCGGCCCAATGACATGTCATTGCGAGGCTGGGGGGTCAGTGGACTTTCCTTCCTACCCGGTCAGGAGCTTCGCTCCTTCCCATCCACACGGGATTTATGTGCAGGAGCCGTTCAGGTTATTCAGTCAAATTTCCGGTCGTAAACATTTCTTCAAACGCCGACGGCCGGGTTTGAACCATGAACACCTGGTCGCCAGTACAACGTTGTAGCCATTACACCAGCGCGGCTCCCTTCCTTTATATTTACACTTGTTGAAAAGTTCTAAACTTCTATTAATTTTAACATGAATATGTTTTTTCGTTTACATTTAAACTGAGTGAAAAGCTTTGAAACTGTAAGTATTATTCTTAGAATGAACATCATTTCTTTCATCTTTCCCTCCCTGCTCCATAGGGAATCTGGAACTACTTTATGCTTTTAGTTCTCTTTACGAAACTATTAATAAAGCAATCACCAGCCCGTGCAGTGGTGGTTCATGAATCATCATTCTATACGCTGAGGTTGCCAGCCTCAAAAGACTTTGACATCCCATAGCGAGTTCCACACATTAAAATTCACATGGTAATATATATATATATATACATATATATATATATATATATATATATATATATATATATATATATATATATATATATATATATATATATATATATATATATATATATACATATATATATATATATATATATGTTAGTTCACATGTTAGTAATGAAACATAGAATGAAAAATGCACTACTTACGCCAATCTTGGCTCACAGACGTTTTTGCTCAGAGGACTTAAAAAAGGCACTGGCAGTTGCCTTCTTTCACGTGTACTTGCGGTCATTAATTTTAACTCCAATTCCCTCTGACTCCGTGTCTTTCTTCAGTTTCCTGGTCCCGGTGTTCCTTATTAAAATGTAGAGATTTCCTGTGCTTTGTAAGTCTTATTTGGTTCTCTAATAAAAGGTCCGGTTAACAAAAGGAATTATGAATCTAGTCTTCACTCTGGCGAGGTCTGATGTTGTCTTTGCGAGCGTGAAATTCACAGTGAAATAAAACTGCGAAATGGTCAGAATTTTTCCTATCTTCCCACGCCTTCGTTTGGTATGGAGTTAAATAAACGCTCCAATCATATTCAAACCGGTCGGGTGTGGTACTTTCAAAATATTTCCGACATGGAAAAATTGTGCAAAGGTCACGTCTCCCACATAGGGTAATATGATGTCCGATGCCCTTGTGTACAAACTTACAGACAGATCGGGGAACTCACATGACAACATGTGTAAGCTGTAAGACTTATTACTTTATTAGAAAGTAATGTTGTCATAACAAGTCGGCCCGGAAGCGATTATGTCACACTTGTCTGCCCACATGTGTCACACAGACAGTAATCTCGTTTTCTGTCGAATGAGTACGCAAAACTCCGTGTCTGCCCATCTGGGTTACCAAACGAGTCATCTTATCAGCGATTCCATCTAAAAACGCCGGCGATTATCTTATCTCTGTTGCTCACCGCAAGCCAGGATGACCGGGTAACAAACCGGTGAAATCACAGAGAGGAGTGTCGAATTATTTGATAACATCAAATATCTGCTACTTAGCAGAATAATAACGAAGAAAGAAAGGAAAGAAAATTGCGACAATTGAGAGCAATAATAAAATCAGTACCACAAATGTACCGATACTGCCGGAGAGAAACAAAGATCGCGAAGAGGTCGTCCATTTCGTCACAAATGTGAACATCTTAGAGTTTTTAAGAGCGTCCTATTGGCTAAGCGTTAGGGCGCTGTCTTCTCGTGGCACAGTTACCGGTATTCCTGGATCGAAATCTGGTATTGTCACGTTCCAGTTTACTCATATGTAAATGGGTACCTGACTTAGCCCTGAGTTAGATAAGGTAAAGGTAGCGAGGAACTGAGCTGGTCACCCCACCTCATAAAGCTGGACCTAATTCAGTGAAGTCTGTAACATTTCACTGCACTACGGCAGTATAAGCCATGGGTCTACCTATATTACCGTACCGTATTCATAATTAGATTTCAATGTAATGCACGAAGTAACACATTTCAGTATTCCATTCACAAGTACAGATTTCGCTGTTATAATCAGAAGTTACAGATTTCATAATTACATTCCTATTATTTTCAAAAGTAAAAAGCTTCAATATTGTAATTAAAGTAACATATTTCACATTTATATTTAGAGGTAATAGAGTTTAATATTACATTCAGAAGAAACAGATTTCGCAGTTTTTATCCGAAGTATCAAATTTTAGTCCTGTATTCAGAAGTAACGTGTCTTTCTTTTACAGTCAGGAGTAATTGATTTGTGTGTATATACTTCAAAATGATAGATTTCATTATTAAAGGGATTGTACTTTTGTATTCAGAAATGTCCGATTTTATTAATATATTAAGAAAAAATGTTCCCTACGGCGCCTTCTCAGATTGGGTGAAAAGAATCTCTCACAACAAGCTGAAGAGACAAGAACACGCCGTAAGAAGCAACAGGAAAAAAAAAAAAAGATAAGGGTTATCACCTCAGAGGCGCATTCCCATAGTCAGTTATGACTGAAGGTGGTTACTACTACTACTATTAAGAAAAGTCAGACTTTTTACAATAAGAAATTATGATGATTATATAGCCAGCCTGCTGTTGTAACGTTCTGTACAGAGTGTCTTATTACTGTTGTATCGTTCTGTACAGAGTGTCTTATTACTGTTGTAACGTTCTGTACAGAGTATCTTATTATTGTTGTAACGTTCTGTACAGAGTGTCTTATTACTGTGGTAACGTTCTGTACAGTGTCTTATTATTGTTGTAACTTTCTGTACAGAGTGTCTTATTACTGTTGTA
This sequence comes from Oreohelix idahoensis, assembly GCA_024509875.1. Taxonomy (NCBI): domain Eukaryota; kingdom Metazoa; phylum Mollusca; class Gastropoda; order Stylommatophora; family Oreohelicidae; genus Oreohelix; species Oreohelix idahoensis. The sequence goes on along the minus strand of JAMPIV010009151.1, from coordinate 18,119 downwards.
ACGTTCTGTACAGAGTGTCTTATTATTGTTGTAACGTTCTGTACAGAGTGTCTTGTTACTGTTGTAACGTTCTGTACAGTGTCTTATTACTGTTGTAACGTTCTATACAGAGTGTCTTTTTACTGTTGTTATGTTCTGGACAGAGTGTCTTATTACTGTTGTAACGTTCTGTACAGAGTGTCCTATTACTGTTGTAACGTTCTGTACAGAGTGTCCTATTACTGTTGTAACGTTCTGTCCACAGTGTCTTATTACTGTTGTAACGTTCTGGACAGAGTGTCTTATTACTGTTGTAACGTTCTGTACAGAGGGTCCTATTACTGTTGTAACGTTCTGGACAGAGTGTCTTATTACTGTTGTAACGTTCTGTACAGAGTGTCCTATTACTGTTGTAACGTTCTGTCCACAGTGTCCTATTACTGTTGTAACGTTCTGTACAGAGTGTCTTATTACTGTTGTAACTTTTATTCTACTTCTTTTCAACTATGATTTCACCGATGTTGTTTTATTATCATCGTTGACATTATGTTACTGCACCAATATTCTGTTACTGATTTATACAGATGCTAACATTACAAACGTTGCCAGTGTTCTGATGCTGATTTAAACAGATGCTAACATTTCAAACGTTGCCAGTGTTCTGTAACTGATTTATGCAGATGCTAACATTACAAACGTTGCCAGTGTTCTGCAATTGATTTATGCAGATGGTAACATTACAAACATTGCCAGTGTTCTGTAACAGATATAGTCAGATGCTAATACTGCATGCTGCAACAAGTGGAAATATAACAGTGGAAAAGTAAAGCTGTGCATTCCCGTATAAACAAAAAATCTAGAGAAAATCTAACGGTCCAATACGCAGACACTAGAGGCCAGCCATTCTCAACCCTCGGTGTGCTTTTTATTTAGTTTTTGTGTTGTTGTTTTTCTATTTGTTGTAGTCACCCACGCCAAACTCAGCAACGTGAATTAAGACCCTGTTATACCCGCCTCGCTTCACAGATGTCTAGACATTGGTCAGACAACTGCTCGCGTGCAAGGCAAGACCGCTGACGCTATCATTCAAATAAAAAACTCGCGTCCGAAGCCGCACGTGTCAACCACAGAGAAACCGGCTCTGCAGATTATTGCCCTTGTTTGGAGTTCTAATTAAAGCAAATCCTTGTCTGTGGAGAATGTTTGGTTTTCATTAGTATGTTCTGTATATTAATCTCACCCCTTATTTCCTTAAATTACTTTTCTATATCACTCAGTCATTGTATTTATGGAATTACTCATTCAATCACTCACTTATCCAGTAAAATTGGATCAAATAAACAGTCTATCCAAAATACGCAATCTGGATTAAGAAAACGCCGCCATGTGCGATGTGGATGCACTATTTACACAATAAACTATCCTACACATAAGAATAATCAATATATATATCAAATCCCAGCTTGTTCTGTCACTAACGCTAAGGGATGCAACTTTGGTTGAAAGTTAGACATTAATTGTATTTTTTTCCCTTATATGTACTCTACCGAAAATAGTAACACTCGACAAAGCAAAGTGCGCAAATGATGGTGTGCACAAAAATATTTGTAGAATGTGTGATCCCGTATACACACATTGAGATCCTCGCTGCTGCTACTTAGTTCGTGTACTGTGGTGATGCACAGTGTTTAAAAAAAATTCTATTGAATAAGTAAAATTGCTGTTGGGTATTGGTGCTTTTGAATTTAATTCCCGTCTTATGACGGGATTTTACACTAGTTAAATAATAATAAAAGGGGCATACAACATAATTAAACGCTATGCACAAGCATTACTCTCTTTAATGAGAGTAAACTACCACCTCGGAACCGATCCACGCCAATATTCGTTCCTGCACTTGAAGCATATCGTATGTGACAACTGGTGAGACTGACAACAAGCGTGTCGTATATGACAACTGATGAGACTGGAAATCTCCTCATATGGAACGTCTTGTTACAGAAACAACCACTACCATAGCATATAATTGCTTCATGTCAGCTTCTGGTCGACAGCAGCCACATGGGTGTCTCCGTGCTCCGCAAGGGGCAAACAGATAAACGCTTATGGCTCAACGTGTCTACGCACAAGGGAGGGGTGTCATGCTCACAATGAATCTAGATAACTAAAAATACATCACCTACAGGAAATTTAACACGAAAACTACGTACTGTACACAACCAGATGTAACTAATCTCAGATAACACAATAAAACTATAAGCAATGATCGTGAATCACCTTAACCTAAACTATCTCCTTCATTAATGAAAAAAAAAAATACATTAAGTAATTCGCCAAGCGTTGGATTGATCGCACCAGCAGAGGCATGCTGCATGGGCAACAGCTTAACCTCTTTATTCTAGTGCCCAACCTCGACTATGTTTCGAGGGTACGCTCCTATCGTCAGAAATGACTGAAATGGAAGATACAATGCTATATGGCAGTAGTGCTTCGTAAACTGGTGATTGGTTCACCCAAAGGTGGATGAAATTAATGTGGGGGTAAATGAAAATAAACGGGTGAATGAAGCATGAATGGTGAATGACTTAATTTACTCAGATATTTGTCTTTGTTTCTATACTTAAAAAAAGGCAATGCCATTAAAGTGGTTAGTAAGCTCTTATTGTTTTTAATCGCAGCGCAGCAGGAAATTTAATTTTTTTTTCTCTCTATCTGTGGTTTTCTAAATTCAAAGTAGCAGAATATTGCCCAAATTTACTGTAATATACCTTTTAAGGGAGACCAGACGAGCTAGTGGGATCATAAATTTATAATTGGCAACACTGGAGGTTGCTTTGGAGAAGGAAATTGAGGCTCGGTTTGAGAAGCTTGTCACACTCGAGGGTGAATGACACTGTAATAGTTTAAAAAAGCACTTTTATATGGCATAGAAACAAATCAATGAACAAGCTAATAGAAGAAAGAATTGAAGCCCCTGATATGTAGACGAATGGGATGAATCTCAGGAAAAGATAACAGATAGAGGTCGTAGAAAAGCTTGACATGAAAGTGGAAATAATTAACGATCGCAGTCCGATAAGATATTTGGTCATACAGACAGACGTACCACTTGCCGAAAACCGTAGTAAAGGGAAGAGTAAAGTATACATGCGTAAGAAGAAGATATCGTTATGAGTGGGAAGATAACATCAAGAGATGGGATAACATCAAGAGATGGGAAAGAAAGAGTCAGTCAGAATGTACCATCAAGACAAGAGACAGAAGACATTGGAGATCAATTGTAGCCCACCTTCGATGCGAAGATGACAATTGATCAGATCAGATATGGTACAGCAATACGTCTGGATACAAAAGAAGAACAATGTTTATGGATAAAAGAGTCGTGCCTCGAGAAGATGAGGCAGACATCTAAGAGAACTAACAGAAATGTTTTTAAACCTCTTTGACTTCATTTTCATTTATTTCGTGCAAATTATTCAAAAAAAAATAAAAATTAACAAAAAACATAAAATTAATTTATGAGAGTATATTAATCTAGCATCCGTATACCATTTATCATGGGAAGTTAAGGTTCTTTTTGGTTTAAAATCTAGAATATCAAAGGAAGCAACTGACAGACTCAATCCAACACCTACTACACTGCAGCTTCACGCACTTCTCAACCATCTGGAAGTTCTACCGTTTCCCACGTATCATTCCGCGTAAAACTTGTTTGTGAATTGCATGCACATGAAAAATCAACTTACAATATTGATTTTCAATCTAAAAACTTACGTTATTCGAACTCTGACACGCTGGTCAATTTAAGCAAGCCTATAATTCTTTGGAAAAATACTAGTATCATTCTGGGAAGAAATGGCGCATCTTCTCTTTCGAAGAACCATCATGTGAAAGAAATGACTCGATTCATTTTGACTAAGATGGAAATACTGATGAATGTAACTGTGGTGCCGATTAAGTTACCGCTGTACAGTTGCTGCAAAAATCTCCACCCAACATGTGAGGAACAGAAAGCACAACTCGTGCCATTCCTCCACAAATTCTGTGTAAATACAAACAATCTCAGACTGACCACTACTGTCTTTAAGACATATTCAAGCCGACGCCTGAAAGTGTACGAAGAAAAAACCGTATTTTGAAGACATATTATTTAGCGTATTAAACACAACATATTATTTAGCGTATTAAATACAACATATTATTTATCGTATTAAATACAACATATTATTTATCGTATTAAATACAACATATTATTTAGCGTATTAAAACAACATATTATTTAGCGTATTAAATACAACATATTATTTAGCGTATTAAATACAACATATTATTTAGCGTATTAAATACAGTGGCAAGGGGTTGAGTAATAATGGTTTACATTGTTTAAGCTACATAATTCATAGACTAGTCAAGTATCTGTATCTAATAAGGGTAGTGTATTACAGATGACCTTACTTGCTACCACATATTTATACCTCAGTCAGAATTATTCTGGAATATTGTGATGACTACGTTGAATGTCTAGGGTATGTATATGATGAAGTGTAAGTCACAACAACAACAGACAGATAAACAATTTAATTTATTCCACCACACGTGACAACACTGTGACACTCACACACATTTAACACTCTATAAGACTATTCTTAAATGAGGCACTGGTAAATTTCAAATATAAATATGTATTAATTACTGTCACTAATATATATGTGTCCTGATTCAAATACAAAGTGAACCAGGAATCACAATCAATTTTAATTACAAGTTATATGTACAGAATTTATCAATATGAATCTTGTAGTGACATATTTTATTAATATTATCCTATGTGTGTCAGTTGTGTAGTGGTAATATGAGGTAATACTGGTTTTGTTTTTTCAAGCTATGTTGTTATTTGTCATCATGACTTCAAGTGTTTGTTTCTGTTGGAACTAGTATTGGAGATGTTCTCAGTTCCGTTCATTAAAACAATTAATTTCCCCTCTTATTTTTATACAATGTCAGTTTAAGATGGGGTTACATAATGTTGAGCTCCGCTGGCCACATAGGCTTATCTTTCGTGATGGCGGCAGGAAAAGACTCCTCTGCTCGATTGCTCCCCTGTGTTCTGGAGACACCTCACTGTTTGCTATATGGACCAAGGAGTATGCTGTCCGCCTCTGGATTCAGCAAAGCTCTGACCAGGTGCTGCTCAATAACTTTAGGACCACAGTCCCTGAAACAAGAAGGTTGTACCTCCTACTTCAGAACTAATTTATACTCTATTTCTACACTGAGCACAATACATAACAAACACTGAGTTCAGAGCGGTAGGCCAACTGCTATCTTCATCTGAAACAATTTTCACCAGTATATTCCTCCCTAATGGTTACTACGCCTCTGCAATTCCAGCATTATTTCTTTCTAGTCAATAAAATAGGTGTCAGTGTACTGTTTGGCAATTCCATTTAGTTTCACTTTCCTCCGACACCTTCTGTTCAGGCTGGAGCACTATAGAGGCTTTACCTCATGTTCGCTACTGAACCACACATATATACAGACATAAATTATCAATTTACATTCAATTTTCATTAAAAGATATCAAATATTTCAAGCTTACCACAATTCATGGAAATAATACAGAATTACGTTGACTGGCACTGAATATAACACAATTTCGATCTGCCGATGTCCCAGGCTTTTATTTAGAAAAATATGCACTGGTGCTCAACGCACTGGTTCTGTAGTAAGTTTATTTGCAACATGTGGTGGTGACCTGACGCCTCTGATTGACTATATTCGCGGGTCTAACCAATCGTGCCATGTTTACCCAATCGTTTGAAAAAAAGTACTCCTACTCCCGTTTCCCCTGACAACGAAAGATAGTATTTATAGCCCGACTAATCGTGTTTAGCCTTACATTTATTGCGCTCCAATCAAATCGGATTTAACATGGAGACCCATTTCCCGTACAATGGTGGGGTGAAAATCTGCCACTGAGCGATTCTGATTTGGGTGTTGTCTGACATCCCTCACTATTTCTTTTGGCTATAATTTGGTAATTCCTAGACTATTTGCGTAACGTTTAACATATTCTTTGTCAGCAAGTCCTAAGGAACCCAAATATATAAATTTAAAGGAGCTAAGTGGCTGCGTTCAAAATATGCACTTTCTTCTACCTCCTGTTTACTTCGAATACGATGTGGTGTCTGGGTACTGTAATGTTTTCAAACGTAAACCAGTATAATGTCATATTTCCTAATAAGAATTTTCAGGTTTTTAAAAACTAACTCTCGTATGGGTAGTGTTTTTTATCACTGTCGATTTGAAAAAAAAATCTAGTGCTTGTGGCCTTACACGCGTGATGGTAGTAATTGTGTATCGCGCGACTGTGGTAGTATTGCCTGCGTTCCGGCTTTCAGCCCCTCCCTTTCTTTCTATCCTAAGTCCATCTGTCCGTTCGTTTATGGTAACGTAGTGTAATTAATGCTAGTATTAATTTAGGTCATTAATCAGCTTGCGTATCTCAAGGTTTTTCTTAGAAAGGCAGTACACGTTTTATTGAAGCAAGCGTGTAATGATGCAGTAGGCTTTTACTATCAACGTGAAACGTTACAATTTGCAGACGAAGGAGAAAACAAGGGGGATTTCGAGTACAGTCATTGTGACAGCACTGTTCTTTACCATTCTTCTTTCCTTTTATTAAATTTATTTGTTAGGCTTTACATTTACCTGATAATTTATATATGTGGATTAGAATATTTCACGACATCTCCCCTCTTAAAACAGACATCTTATGTCAGTCCTTTATTCTATATACACATAGATAAATGTAAGTCAACTTGACTTTACTCTGCTGTTGTGCTATCATGGTTTTATGTAGTTGGGTCCATTCAGAGTAAGCACTACTCATGAAATCTGCCTCAGACCTCTACAACCAATAATATTTTTCGGTTATGTTACTGAACAGCCGCAAGTGTGACTGCTTGTCTTAATGCTGCTTCACAACCCGTATTCACCATTTCTCTTCTCTGAGTCTGCGCAATGACATGTCCAGAGAACATTAGATTTTCCTCAAAATGTACGTTATGAGGAGATAACATATACCTGGTGATAGCAGAGTTTTCGTAGTGGATCCCATAATCTTCTTATTAGCCTGTATGAAACATTCGGAATATCCTCAATCAAAGGGCAACTCAGGGATTCATTACGTTCCTCCGAATTGTTTACATCCAACAATTTTGTCTGATCTCAGGTTTTACTGGAATCTGATAGTATCCTTTACTCAGATCCACTTTTGAGAAATATTTAGCTTTATTTAGCCTGGCAAACAGCTGATTTGTATCCGGCAATGGATCCACCTGTCCTTCTGTAATAGCATTCAGTCTCCTGTAATCTATACAGAGTCTATGTTCTCCAGAGGGCTTCCTTAAGAGTACAACACCGGAACTATACGAAGATTCACTGTGTGAAATAATTCCTTCCTTCAACAAATAGTCTATCTCTTCCTTCAAAGCTTTCTCCTTAGCAAAAGGAATCGAATATGGGTTCATACAGACAGGTGTGGGGTCTATCAGTTTCATATCATATTCCAATAAGTTTGTATGCCCTGGTCGGTCTGTTAACACCTCTGTATGAGTATCTAGAACCTGTTGCACTCTCTCTTTCTGAGTTTTCGTTAAATGTGTACTGATTTTCACCTGTGCCGCTGTCTCACAGGGGTGTAATGGATATTCAAATGATGAAAGTGGTTCCTTTTTCATCTCCATGGCAATGGACAAGGTCAACAAGTGTGTCTCTTCCTGATGTTCTCTTTCCAAATATTTCTTCAGGAGATTCACATGATAGATTTTTTCTTTCCCCTTCTTATCTATCTTATAATTGGTTCTAGACACCTTCTCTAGAACTGTATATGGACCTTGCCATCCAATTTGTAACTTATTCTGACTACCGGGGAGAAGAAGCAGTACCTTCTCTCCCACAGCCAAATCTCTGTCTTTCGCTTTCCTGTTATAATAGGCAGCATGTTTCTTCCTGGCTTGTTTCAAATTTTCATTGGCAAGTTTCCAGCCAGTTTTTAAACGAGTGGTCAGCTCATTCACATATTGGTATGAGGATGTAGTATTTTCCTCTGCCTTTTCATCAGTCCACGTTCTTAACAGCGTTACATATGGACCTTTAATTTTGTGGACCTATTTGTCCATGCACCGGTATGGTCTCTTCCACTGGAAGCGCTATAGTGATGATTTTTCTTCCCAGAATTTTCATGCACAAAACGACCGCTACCAATTTTTCTCTTGGGGCTGTCTCCCCACTTAAAATCTTGATGAGAGATTTCCTCTCTACATCCTCTTCCTCCAGTTTGTTTAAGTCCGATTGAGGGATTTTCGGCTTATCCTGGGGTAAGACATCTTTTTGCACTCTCCGCATAGTGGCCATTGTAAAACAGTTAAGTGAAGCTTGTCCGTGAAAAGGGGCTTCCCATTCCATTGGGTCCACTTTATCAAATTTATATCTCTTTTTATTATCAGGCCTAATTTTGCCCCGTGGCGTGTCCAGGTCCTGATCAATGTTCCCACTTGTGGGTGTTCCCTCATGTGCTATGCTACACCTTTCTACAAAATTCTCAATGTCCCATCTTGCCTTGGGCCAATAATAATTGTGAGCCACCTTTTGGATGATGGTACCTATTTTCTCATGGTCCCCATCTGGTTTCACATGTAGGCTCCTTATTAATTCTGCCCTATATCTTTTAGGAAGTACCAGCTGTCCCTGACCTTTGGATCTAGCTCCAGTCTTCCTATACATCAACTTGTTTTTCATGTAAAAATCTCCCTTGCCTGGAGTGGTATGACAAGTTGACAATTTCCTGAAACAAGGCTTGAGGGTTTTATCCCCAGCCTGTGCCTTCCTCATCTCTTCTGGAGTGGTATCTAACATAATATCCTCCTCCTGTCTTGAGGTCGACCTGACCTGAAGGGTGGCCATATACACAGGTTTCCTTCTGCAATAGTCAGTGTCATGATTGTTCATCTGACAATTTTTACACCACCTTTTCCCTTGGTTGAAAGATTTTCTTTCATCATATTTCCTTTCATCGAATTGTGGGGTTTTATTTTTATTGTCATACCGTGGCCTATCAAACTGGTGCTTACCTTTGTTTTGATCTCTAGGATCAAATTTATTAAAGTTCTGTGGTGCCCTAAAATTTTCCAACTGTTTCTTTTTGTTACCTGATACCTCTGCCTGAGCTGCTTGATACCTTTCAGCAACATTTAGCAACTCACCCAGCCTCTCTGCACCTTGTTCCATGAGAAACTTTCTCATGTCTGGAGCCATGGACTCTCTTAATTGTTCTATAAGGACCATTTCCTTAAGATCTTGGGTTTTCCCCAGAGAAGTCCATTTCTCCAAGTATGTCTCTAACCGTGCAGAGAACTGGTGATAGGTTTCACCTGACAGTAGTTTAGCATTCCTAAATTTTTTCCTATAAAATTCTGCGTTCTTTTCATATCTTAACAAAAGAGCCTGCTTTAGCATGTCATAATTTTCCTGATCACCTCTGCTCATTTTGGCAAAAACTTCATAAGCTGCCCCACGAAGACCTTGAGATAACTTTAAGCTCCACCTTTCTCTCTCTAACCCATATGTGGTAGCTAATAGTTCATATCTATTTAGATAGCTCTCAATATCATCGTCTTTCTCAACAAAATGATCTAAATGAAAGTTCATAGCTGAGGTTGAGGCTCCCTGACTAGCAGTGGCATCAGAGGCAAAGGGACTGGCACCATTTTCAGGAGCATGGCCTTGAAACTCAAACTCCCTTAGTCGTAACTCATGTTCCCTTTGTAATCTCTTCTCCTCCTTTTCTGCTTCCCTCTCTGCAGTCAATCTTCTTTCCTCGGCTTCCCTTTCTGCAGCCAATTTCTTCTCTTCTCTTTCTGCAGCTAATTTCTTCTCTTCCTTTCTTCCAATGCTGTAGCTTCTTTCCTCGGCCTCAATCTGCAATGCTTTAGCCTCTTTGTCAGCCTCAATCTGCAACCTCTTAATCTCTTTTTCAGCCTCTATTCTCTTATCTTCAGCCAATCTTTCCGATTCTAATTTTCTTTCGGCCTCTTTTTCTAATCTTCTTTCTTCCCGTTCAATATATTTGTCACATTCAGCAGTGACATAAGCAATCATAATTTGCCCGTCCATTCCTAACTCTTTCGCAGTCTGTACAGCAGCAGATCGAAATTTTGCCAAGTCGGCCATTGTCTAACATACAAATGTAACAATTCAATCTTTCAATAATTATCTAAGGACACTACAGGCACTGAGAGCTCAACCTTATTTATTTCCACCCAAGGATACCTTTTAATTCTTATTATTCCCAATATCTATAACAGGAGAAAGTTCAATATCCCGGAGCGAGACCCCAATATATGTGGTAAAGTGGGATATTATAAATATTTATAGGGGACTTAGTGTACTGACTGAGATCAGCTGTGAAGGTATCTGTATCTAATAAGGGTAGTGTATTACAGATGACCTTACTTGCTACCACATATTTATACCTCAGTCAGAATTATTCTGGAATATTGTGATGACTACGTTGAATGTCTAGGGTATGTATACGATGAAGTGTAAGTCACAACAACAACAGACAGATAAACAATTTAATTTATTCCACCACACGTGACAACACTGTGACACTCACACACATTTAACACTCTATAAGACTATTCTTAAATGAGGCACTGGTAAAATTTCAAATATAAATATGTATTAATTACTGTCACTAATATATATGTGTCCTGATTCAAATACAAAGTGAACCAGGAATCACAATCAATTTTAATTACAAGTTATATGTACAGAATTTATCAATATGAATCTTGTAGTGACATATTTTATTAATATTATCCTATGTGTGTCAGTTGTGTAGTAGTAATATGAGGTAATACTGGTTTTGTTTTTTCAAGCTATGTTGTTATTTGTCATCATGACTTCAAGTGTTTGTTTCTGTTGGAACTAGTATTGGAGATGTTCTCAGTTCCGTTCATTAAAACAATTAATTTCCCCTCTTATTTTTATACAATGTCAGTTTAAGATGGGGTTACATAATGTTGAGCTCCGCTGGCCACATAGGCTTATCTTTCGTGATGGTGGCAGGAAAAGACTCCTCTGCTCGATTGCTCCCCTGTGTTCTGGAGACACCTCACTGTTTGCTATATGGACCAAGGAGTATGCTGTCCGCCTCTGGATTCAGCAAAGCTCTGACCAGGTGCTGCTCAATAACTTTAGGACCACAGTCCCTGAAACAAGAAGGTTGTACCTCCTACTTCAGAACTAATTTATACTCTATTTCTACACTGAGCACAATACATAACAAACACTGAGTTCAGAGCGGTAGGCCAACTGCTATCTTCATCTGAAACAATTTTCACCAGTATATTCCTCCCTAATGGTTACTACGCCTCTGCAATTCCAGCATTATTTCTTTCTAGTCAATAAAATAGGTGTCAGTGTACTGTTTGGCAATTCCATTTAGTTTCACTTTCCTCCGACACCTTCTGTTCAGGCTGGAGCACTATAGAGGCTTTACCTCATGTTCGCTACTGAACCACACATATATACAGACATAAATTATCAATTTACATTCAATTTTCATTAAAAGATATCAAATATTTCAAGCTTACCACAATTCATGGAAATAATACAGAATTACGTTGACTGGCACTGAATATAACACAATTTCGATCTGCCGATGTCCCAGGCTTTTATTTAGAAAAATATGCACTGGTGCTCAACGCACTGGTTCTGTAGTAAGTTTATTTGAACATGTGGTGGTGACCTGACGCCTCTGATTGACTATATTCGCGGGTCTAACCAATCGTGCCATGTTTACCCAATCGTTTGAAAAAAAGTACTCCTACTCCCGTTTCCCCTGACAACGAAAGATAGTATTTATAGCCCGACTAATCGTGTTTAGCCTTACATTTATTGCGCTCCAATCAAATCGGATTTAACATGGAGACCCATTTCCCGTACAATGGTGGGGTGAAAATCTGCCACTGAGCGATTCTGATTTGGGTGTTGTCTGACATCCCTCACTATTTCTTTTGGCTATAATTTGGTAATTCCTAGACTATTTGCGTAACGTTTAACATATTCTTTGTCAGCAAGTCCTAAGGAACCCAAATATACAAATTTAAAGGAGCTAAGTGGCTGCGTTCAATATATGCACTTTCTTCTACCTCCTGTTTACTTCGAATACGATGTGGTGTCTGGGTACTGTAATGTTTTCAAACGTAAACCAGTATAATGTCATATTTCCTAATAAGAATTTTCAGGTTTTTTAAAAACTAACTCTCGTATGGGTAGTGTTTTTTATCACTGTCGATTTGAAAAAAGCTAGTTATCTAGCCTTACACGCGTGATGGTAGTAATTGTGTATCGCGCGACTGTGGTTTAGTATTGCCTGCGTTCCGGCTTCAGCCCCTCCCTTTCTTTCTATCCTAAGTCCATCTGTCCGTTCGTTTATGGTAACGTAGTGTAATTAATGCTAGTATTAATTTAGGTCATTAATCAGCTTGCGTATCTCAAGGTTTTTCTTAGAAAGGCAGTACACGTTTTATTGAAGCAAGCGTGTAATGATGCAGTAGGCTTTTACTATCAACGTGAAACGTTACAATTTGCAGACGAAGGAGAAAACAAGGGGGATTTCGAGTACAGTCATTGTGACAGCACTGTTCTTTACCATTCTTCTTTCCTTTTATTAAATTTATTTGTTAGGCTTTACATTTACCTGATAATTTATATATGTGGATTAGAATATTTCACGACAGCAACCATGTCGCCAGTAGCAACATGTAGCGAACTTTCATTCCAGCTGTAGTGAATTATTTTATTTATTTATTTATTTTGTTTTATTCTCTAAAATTAAGAGCAAATGATACTTGAATTTTTTAAAACGTGTTTGCAATGTACAAAATTTAATAAAGGAAAGTTCCACAAAAGAAAAAAGGTTTTAAGGGATGGGTATAGACCAAATTGTCATACTGAAGTTGATTATGTAAGTGTTGAAAATGTAGGCCACATTGTTATCTGCGAAATGGGTGTACTATCCTGGAAAATTGAGACCAAGGTTGCCACTCAAGTTCTACAGATAAACCCAGGTTTTCTTCTATTAAAAAAACCCAGAAATATCCAGATTATTTTATGCCTCAAATACACGGGATAGACGATGCTTACACAGTCGTTTAGTGCAATTTTAGCACAAATAAGCTGTGTGCTACCAATTTTTATTTATTTCTTCATTTTTATTTTATTTTTTATTACCAAAAATTCACAATTATTTAAAAATTATTTTATTAACACCTCAATTAATGAACTCTTGAAAATGAGATATTTTAACAGTAACATACTTACAGTAGTTACATTAACAAAATGTTCCTCAAATCAAATATAAAATGTTAGTTGTAACTTGTTACTGTTGAAAATTGTCACTTGTCAGCGACTCGGCATCCATGTCGACAACTTCTCCTTCGTCAAGATCATATGCATGAACTGACAACGTGGAATCTTGATTGTGGAGTTCCAAAATCTTTGCATATCTCTGCCTACAACGTCCTTCACGCACATCTTCAACCCCGCTTTTACTAGGATTAAACTAATGACAAACTCCATCTTGGCAACTGCATGCTTGACTAGTATTCGATTGGAAACTGTTTCACACAAAAGCTTGTTGGTTTGTTTAGTTTTAACTAAGTTAATCTTCGAAAACACTCTTTCGACGCATGCTTAGGAGTGAGGTAGTGCCATAAGCGTGCACATGAGGTCAGCCAAAACATCAAATTTCTGCTGGTTATTAGCATCTGTTACTTGTTGCAGTCCCAGCCAGAATGCGGGCGGATCCTCATCCACCAGATGTCCACTATCTTTTAAATTTAAAAAGAATATTTTAAAACACATCGCAAAAATGACTGAGTATTGTAGATGACAGCCATTAACAGAATAACAGGAAATAGGTAGCTGATGTAAACGAGTCAAAAAACGTCATTGATGTCGTTGAAAAAAAAAAGAATTAAATTTAAGTGGAATAAAAAATATATAGCACATAATTGTTTTACATTTAATTATAATATAAATATAATGTATAATGCTCAGTGCACAGAATATACATACATTGTAAATGCCAATTGTCAAATATACCCAGATTAATGCAGATTTAGAAAAAAAAAAAACCTAGATATCCAGACGGAAGCCAAAAAAACCCAGATCTAGTAAAAAATACCCAGCTGTGGCAACACTGATTGAGACTGTCGAGCTGGCGTCACAATGCTGGCGCCTTGCGTGATGTGCAGACGTAGTACGGTATAATCTACACTTCTGCCTGGTTAATGTTGCAATAATTGTTTAATCGTGTCTTCAGTTATGAAATCACCGTTTTTTTTTTTCAGTTCAATGTTTGGAGCAGATGTCTTTTTTACTTACTATGTAGACTAGCAGTTTTGGAAATTTGTTTTTCTTTATTTTTCACATTTCGTGCTGTAAATATTTCTTTTGTACACGGAATTTTAATTTTATGTTTCTCTCTGTCTTTATACATGATTATGTTCGCTTTCAGAAAACCATACGAACAGTGTCACAATGCTGAGGCAACAGCTAAAACAAAAAGCGAGAAATTCACTTACATGTAGAAATAACTTTGCATAGGTCAAAAGCTACCCATTTTGAAAGTTGGGTTTGCGTGTGGTTTAATTAAGGTCTACGAATCAAAGTTTCCATTAATTTTATAAAGTCGAAATACGGATCAGAAACTTACGTAATGAATTTGGAAGCCTCCCCGAGAAGCTACCAGTGGCGTATCCTGGTAATGCGAGCTAGGCGTGCTGCTACTTAAAATGAATATGTACGCCTACTATTTAACTTCTTCCCCTCTTAATTCAAAAACCAACTATATTCAATTACGCAACGATAGTTATTAGGGGTATATGTCAATTATCTCCTAAATACTAATTAACTTACAACTTGAAACTCACTGTCATTGTAATAATCTGCATTCCCGGCAGCTAACAAAAATTAATAAGAAAAAACACTGGACGGACACAACCGATTTTTACAACTCGAGAGCTGCAGGACCACCGCACGCATTATCCTGGTGACGTGGCGTGTCCAGAAAGCCAGAACATTAGAAGAGAATATTATTTATAAATAATATATTAAATTTTATTATACCTTCGAGCATAGGTGTGCGCAGCACTGCACATCACCACATAGAGAATACGCCACTGGAAGCTACAGAAACTTTAAGGGTTCCACCACGATTTCGTCACTTGATTAGGGAAGAAACTCAAAATATGTATTCTAATTGATTTATTAAATTAGCAATTCTGGAAAATCGATTGCCTTGTCCGATAGATTGATCCTATAGAAAAAATATAGTGAAAAAAAAGAAAACAAGTGAAGCCATTCGAAATCAATTGTTGATAGAAGTGATCAATATTTAGTTCTCGTTTCAGCAGCAGTAAACTCTCGGGCAAAGCTACTAGGTTTCCGGATTCGCACCTGGAAGAACTTGAACGACTTCAGTAATTCCGGCTGTCAAGAGTCAAAGTGCATTGGCCTCTACTTCTTAAGTTAGGGAAGGGCATAAGCAGTGATATAGTTCTCTACCATCCCACCTCCCCTACGGACTGTATCTGCTTATGGAACCTCTAATTTCAAAAATGATGCTCATCAATTGTTATTATATGTTGTGGCGAATATCCCTTCCTAATCGCTATGTCTAATATGAAAAAATCTCGTTGCCCACCTCGGAGATCTACATATGGATCTTCAAATGCCGTGTAAATACCACAATTTTTGAAGGTTTTGAGTGAATTGACTGTAATAAGAGATATGAGGTCCAGCAAACGCTATCGTTGCATTCATGATAATGAAACGTGAGCGAGGAACGTGCACTAACGACGATACTGAGACTGTAAAGGGGGATCCGTTTACACGCCCATTGAGTGGCATATTTGGCCATATGTCTGTATAGGTCCATATTTTCTTGAACCAAACAGTGCACACTAGGGAGTCTGATGTGGGTCAGCCTCACTGCCCTAAGCCGCGCCTTAACCTTTCCAGAGCAGTTCCATGAAGGCTGGGGTCGGACTCCCGAACCTGGTTAGCGGTATAAAAATCCCATTTTGTTAGGTGGGATTCTTTCGTCTGTATGTTCCATTGGGTATTGTGTCTGGGATCTTCCCACAAAGTTCCTCGTCTCTTCGTGCTCAAAGTTTCCCCATATTTACCGACAAGCAGTTTTTCATCCTTTCCACAAAGATTTCTCCTTTCCAGCAAAGTTCCTCATCTTTCCACAATAGTTCCTCCCCCCAAGATCTTTTCTTTCTCAGATTCCTTGAGCATGCAGACTGTCAATAAGCAGTTAAGTGGGTCCATTCACTGCCATCACGCAGGTGGTGTCTTGTAGTGCAGCAAACAAATTTGCTTCCACTTTGTTTTCTCGTCGGCGCCCATCCTTCTTACAGTGCCCCAACCTGTGGTTTCATATCTTTGCATCTCAGCCCTCCAACATTCTCCCGCCAAGTTGTTTTTGGTCGGCTCTCTTTCGTATTCCCGCTTCGGTGTCCATAGCATAGCTGTTCATTGTAATGGCATCAGGGTCCCTTCTGAGGACGTGGGGCCAACCCAACTCCAGCGTCTGCCAGCTATGATTGAGTGTGGCATGGCCTCTTGGGTTACTCACAGTAATTAGCAATCTTGGTTGATGATGGTATTCGGCCAAAAGATTCGGTGAATTTTTCCTTAGGCACAATAGTGTGTGGGAAAGAGGACAAGTTTTCGACATTTCCTATCTCTGGTTACTCCTCCAGCATTCCGCACCATAGAGAAGCACAGAAAGTACACAGCTCTCATATCATCTTAATTTGTGTTTGTTGCTGTACTGGGAAGACTTCCAGAATGTTGTTTGAACTAAGCAAATGGTCTGTTTCTTGCTTTATTCTATTCTGTTGTTGTATGTCCTTGCTTGTTCTCTCCAGCCGTCTGGTGTTACTATGCATCCTAAATTATGTAAATGTGCCTGTCCGTTTCTAGCTTGCTGGTTCTTATTGTTAATTAGCTCAGGATTGCCCACATTGAAGTGTCCATGACCTTGTCTTCTCCGAATAGATGTTCAGGGCCAGTAAAAAACCCACCTGCTGGCTATAACTATATTCAGTCTATCGGTTTTTTCTCTTGATATGTTGATGTGAAGTGAATGTGCCTAGAAGTATGCAATGTCATCTGCATATTCCCAGGCCTTCCAGTGTAGAAAATGTTGCATCTAATTCCTCTTAGGACTGCCCTCTGTTGTCTGGTGGCAATCTGTGACAGGGTAAGGGTAATGATAGATACACATAAGACAAACATAGATTAAAACACATAACTAAAATCATAAGCCATGATCGCATAAGAAAACGCGTAGGTACGGTGTAACATAATACATATAACAATAATGAAACGCGAACAGTGAAACGAAACGCAGCGTTTCGAGAACAACACAGCAAACGTTTGATAGAAAAATTAAACCTGAAACGCGAAACGATTCATACAGTGAGAAAAATATAACAAGAACGAAACATAAACGTTTTGCCGAAACGTAACGTCAACGTTCAGACTGATGACGGAAAACTAAACTTAACGCGTAACGTTTTTAAAAAACGTTGCACAAACTTCAAATACAAAACCAAAAACGATTTTTTTGTTATTTCTGAATCTATTTTTTTCTGCTATAAAAGACAAAAGGTGTCAATAATATGTAAACCTCAGCAGCCAGAAGATGTAGTGCTTCCAAGACATACGCCAGGCGCTCTGCCAGCCTGTATATAGGTGTTATTTTAAGTGTTCAAACATTATCAGATGTTCGAAAAGTGCAAGATAAATAGCAATTAATGAAAGGAATAGTGGAGATTTGCGGACAAGACCGGTCGAACGCCATCGCTATACATAGAGAAAATAACTGAGAGTCAAGTGCCCAGAAATCTTATACCTAAAACGTGGGATCCAGACAGAGCATTATTTCAGTTAATCGCCTCTAAATGTATTTTGCAGAGCAGTTTGTAAAAAAAAGCTGAGATTCGCGTTGAAGATTTTATTCTACTGATAAATAATTGGGGGTAAAACAATCC
>JAMPIV010009150.1:0-102395 GCA_024509875.1 Oreohelix idahoensis | reverse complement strand
GGACATAAATACTATCTTTCGTTGTCAGGGAAACGGGAAGTAGGAGTATTTTTTTGAAAAGATGTGTGGACAGGGTTTCATTGGTTAGAGCTGCGAATATACACAATCAGAGCGTCTTGTTTCATCGCCACATCTTGTAATAAACCTACTAAGAAGCAGTTCGTTGAGCACCAGTGTATATTTTTTATAAAATAAAGCCTGGGACATCGGCAGATCGGAGTTGTGCTATATTCATTGCCAGTCAACGAAACTGTTTATTATTATTTCCATGAATTGTGGTAAGCTTGAAATATTCAATATATTTTAATGAAAATTGAATGTAAATTGATAATTTATGTCTGTATATATGTGTGGTTCAGTAGCGAACATGATGTAAAGCCTATAGGCTCCAGCCTGAACAGAGGGTGTCGGAGGAAAGTACAACTGCATGGAATGGCCAAACAGTACACTGACACCTAGATTATTAACTAGAGAGAAATAATGCTGGAATTGCAGAGGCGTAGTAACCATTAGGGAGGGAAATACTGGTATAAGTATTTCAGATGAAGCTGACAGTTGGCCTAACGCTCTGAACTCAATGTTTGTGATGTATTGTGCTCAGTGTAGAACTAGAGTGTAAATTAGTTCTGACGTAGAAGGTACAACCTTCTTGTTTCAGGGACCGTGGTCTTAAAGTTATTGAGCAGCACCTGGTCAGAGCTTTGCTGAAGCCAGAGGTGGACAGCATACTCCTTGGTCCATATAGCAACCAGTGGGGTGGCTCCAGAACTCATTACAGTTAACGAGCAGAGGAGTCTTTTACTGCAGTCATCACGCAAGATAAGAGAGTGTGGCCATGGAGCTCAACATTATGTACCCCCATCTTAAAATGACATTATAAACTAAAATTAAGAGGGGAATTTAATTGTTTTAATACCAGGAACTGAGAACATCTCCATTACTGGTGTCGTGGAATATTCTAATCCACATATATAAATTATCAAGTAAATATAAAGCCTAATAAATACATATAATAAATAAAGGAAGAAGAATGGTAAAGAACAGTGCTGTCACAATGACTGTACTCGAACTCCCCTTGTTTTCTACTGCGTATGCAAATTGTAACGTTTCACGTTGATATTAAAGGCCTTCTGCAACATACACGCGTTTCCCAAACACACAATAAAATGTGCTGCCTTTCTAAGAAAAAACCTTGAAATATGCAAGTTGACCTAAATTTTAAATTCCATTCATGTCTTTTTCTACACTATGTTACCAAAACGAACGAACAGATGGACTAAAGGATAAAGAGAGAAGGGAGGGCTGAAAATCAGGAACGCATGCAACACGCGTCGCGCGATACACAAATGCTGCCATCACGCGTGTAAGACTACATGCACTAACTTTTTTTCAGACGGACAGTGATAAATTCACTACCCTTCCCAGAGTTAGGGTTTAAAATCACAAAAAACGCTTATTAGGAAAGATAACAATAGATGGGTTTACGGTTGAAAACATAACAGTACCCAGACAGCACATCTTCGAAACAGGAGGTAGAAAAGACATATTTTGAACGCAGCCACGTAGCTCTTTTAAATTTGGATATTTGGGTTCCTTAGGGCTTGCTGACAAAGAATATGTAAAACGTTACGCAAATAGTCCAGGAATTAATAATTATAACCAAAATAAAATAGTGGGGATGCCTGACAACATGAAATCATTTCTGCTCATAAAATTTTTTTATAACGTGTTTGAAAAAAATCTTACGTTACAGAATTAGCCTACCATGTAAACTCCAAATTGATTGGAGCGCAACAAATGAAAGACTAACCACGATTGGTCGGGCTATAAATACTATCTTTCGTTGTTAGGGGAGACGTGAAAAGGTAACATTTTTTTTCAAACACTTGTCGAAACGTGGCCTCATTGGCTAGACTCGCTGATATACTCACTTAGGAGCGTTAGTTCGAGACCACTAGTGCAAATAATCTTGATAAAGCAACAGTGCGTTGAAGCCAGCTCATATTTGTGTTAAATAAAAGCCTGGAACATAAGCAGATGGGAATTTGTGCCAGTAATTGTGCCAGAATTCATTGCTAATCAACGTATCTGTGTTTATTTCCATGAAATTGTGGTAAGCTTGAACCATTCAGTATCTTTTTGAAGGGGAGGTTAAACCCCAAAATGAAAAACACAGAATTATAAGTTAATATCAATATCTGATCATTTATACTAGCAAAATGACTGAAAAAAAATACAAAACATTGAGGTATATACTAAAAACTTACAATATATGGCGGAAAAAAAAAAAAAAAACAGTGAAAAAAAGGCAAATTTTAGCTTTTTTGGGTATTTTGTTGCCCAAGATATCTCAAATGTGAGTATAACTTGAGTTATGAAATTTGGCTGTTTCATTTGTTAATATATGATAATGATTGTATACTAAAATAATTTTGATTGGTTTGATATCTGAGTTTTTTTTGGATTTTAACATACCAATCGAAAAAAAGTTGAAATTTTTAAGGGGGGTATCCTAGCTATTGCTCAACAGTTTTGTAGTTTGTTAACATATATCCTTTATTTTAGTTTATTTTAATGAGCACTATGTGTACAGCATGTGGCCCAAAATTTACTGCTGTATCACTAATAGTTTTTGAAAAATCATGGGCAACGTGCCCACATTTGTGTGAAAAATGAGGTTTTGAGAAAATTAAGAAAAAAGGGAGGAATTACACTTTTACACAAAATTTACTAACCTCAGTATCCCCCTGCTATGTAGGAATCATCTCTGTTATTTCCTTTATTGATTCCATGTTCTGTGTCATACTTTGCATTACTTTTCCATTAAATGTCTTCATTTCAGCAGATTGTATGCGCTTTTCGTCAGTTTCCAAAAAAATACATCCTTTCTCTGGTAGACATGTACTATGTGGGGGGAAGCGATTGCTCTACCCTCAGCAGACTCAGTACATGTAGGAGAGGCTTTGCTCTCAATATTCACAAGATTAGGATACCCTTATCAGATATTAACTGACAATGGTTCACAATTCAGAGGGAAACTGATGGAGGAAGTTTTAGGATTTTTCAAAATATTCTCGTCCGCACATTTTATCATCCACAATCGATTGGACCAGTGGAAAGATATAACGGGACTCTTTGTGTAAGCTCGCACAGGAGAAACCAGAATCCTGTGATTCTTTCTTACCTGCAGCTTTATTTGCGTATAAGGAGGTACCCTACCACTGTACTGGAATACCTCCAGCCACGTTATTATTTCGATGACCCATCAAAGGACCCCATGGTTAATAAAAATTAGCCAGTCAAAATTATTTTTACACATGAAACTATGTTTGAAAAACTTGAATTCTGTTTGCTTCAGGGAAATGAATATGGTACCGAAAATTAAAATCCATGCATTAGAAGCAATATAGCATCACAAATATACCAATTTGTATATTTTACATATATAATTAGGTAAAAAATACACTTACCTGACATACTTTAAAAATTTATATAAAATCATCCACAAAGGTTTTAGTGAAAATAAACATACAGAAATGTGGGCAAATGAATGTACTTTCCAGTGCAATATGTATCTAAAATTTGATATTTTCAATGAAATTCTTCATTTTTGGGGGTTACACCTCCCCTTAATGAAAATTGAATGTAAATTGTTAATTTATGCCTGTATATATATGTGTAGTTCAGTGGCAAACAGGAGATAAAGCCTATAATGCTCCAGCCTGAACAGAGGGTGTCGGAGGGAAGTAAAACGGCATGGAATGGCCAAATAGTACACTGACACCTGGATGATTGATTAGACAGAAATAATGCTGGAAGTGCAGAGGCGTGGTAACCATTAAGGAGGTAAATACTGGTATAAAGTATTTCAGATGAAGCTGACAGTTGGCCTAACGCTCTGAACTCAATGTTTGTGATGTATTGTGCTCAGTGTAGAAAAGAGAGTATCAATTAGTTATGAAGTAGAAGGTACATCCTTCTTGTTTTCAGGGACCGTGGTCTTGATGGTATTGAGCAGCACCTGGTCAGAGCTTTGCTGAATCCAGAGTCGGACAGCATACTCCTTGGTCCATTTAGCTATCAGTGAGGTGTCTCCAGAGCCCAGAGGAGAATTCGAGCAGAGGAGTCCTTCCCTGCCGCCATCACGCCAGATAAGCTGATTTGGCCAGCTGAGCTCAACATTATGTCCCCTCATCTTGAAATGACTTTGTAAAAATAACATTCAGAGGGGAATTTAATTGTCTTAATATCAGGAACTGAGAACATCTCCAATACTAGTCCCAAAAGACAAACTATTGAAGTCATGATGACAAATACCAACAGAGCTTGAACAAAACAAAAACCAGTATTACCTCATATTACCACTACACAACTGACACACATAGGATATTTTTAATAATATATGTCACTACAATATTCATATTGATAAAGTCTGTACATATACTTGTAACTAAAATTGATTGTGATTCCTGGTTCCTTTGTATTTGAATCAGGACACATATACCTTTATGATAACCATGAATACATATTGTTATTTGAAAAGTTATCAGTGACTCCTTAAGATATTCTCATAGAGTGTTATATGTATGTGAGTGTCACAGTGTTGTCAAGAGTAGTGGATTAAATTAAATTGTTTATCTGTCTGTTGTTGTGACTTACACTTCATCATACACATACCCTAGACACCTAACGTAGTCATCACACTATTCCAGAATAATTCTGACTGAGATATATAGATATGTGGTAGCAAGTAAGGTTATCTATAATACACTACTCTTAATAGATATAGATACCTTCACAGCTGATCTCAGTCAGTACACTAAGTCCCCTATAAATATTTATAACATCCCACTTCACCACATATATTGGGGTCTCGCTCTTGGGATTTGGAATCTTTCCCTATTAAAAATATTGGGGGTAATTCACTTCAGGGAATATAAGAATTAAAAGGTATCCTTGGGTGGAATTAAATAAGGTTGAGCTCACGGTGCCTGTGTTGTCCATTAGATATATTTAGAGATTAAATTGTTGGTTAGACATTGTAGAAATTTACCTGATAGACAATGGCGGACCTGGCCAAGTTTCGATCTGCTGCTGTACAGACTGCAAAAGAGTTAGGATTAGATGGGCAAGTTATGGTTGCCTATGTCACTACGGAATGTGACAAATTTATTGAACGCGAAGAAAGAAGATTAGAAAAAGAGGCCGAAAGAAAGTTAGAGGCTGAGACTAAGAGGTTGCAAGCTGAGGCTGAGACTAAGAGGTTGCAGATTGAGGCTGAGGCTAAGAAATTGGAAGCAGAAAGAGAAGACAAAAGATTAGCTGCAGAAAGAGAAGCCGAGGAAAGAAGACAGGCTGCAGAAAGAGAAGAGAAGAAATTAGCTGTAGAAAGAGAAGAGAAGAAATTAGCTGCAGAAAGAGAAGAGAAGAAATTAGCTGCAGAAAGGGAAGAGAGGAAATTAGCTGCAGAAAGGGAAGCAGAAGATAAAAGATTACAAAGGGAACATGAGTTACGACTAAGGGAGTTTGAGGTTCAAGGCCATGCTCCTGAAAATGGTGCCAGTCCCTTTGCCTCTGATGCCACTGCTAGCCAAGGAGCCTCAACCTCAGCTATGAATTTTCATTTAGATCATTTTGTTGAGAAAGACGATGATATTGAGAGCTATATAAATAGATATGAACTATTAGCTACCACATATGGGTTAGAGAGAGAAAGGTGGAGCTTAAAGTTATCTCAGGGACTTCGTGGGGCAGCTTATGAAGTTTTTGCAAAAATGAGCAGAGGTGATCAGGAAAATTATGATATGCTTGATGCGTGATGCCATATGATGATGGATGGCATCCGCATGTCTGGTTTTGTGTAGTGTGTAGATGTGTTCAGTCAAAACAATGTTCATGCAACAATAACAGGGCAATCCACATAGGACGTCAGTAAACTCACGACGTATAAAGTCAATGAGTCTTGAAACAGCCGTTGACGTTTTTCTTCATTATTTATTGTGGACGCCACAGTGACAAAATGGTTACGCAAATGTGTAGGCACATCAAACAGTCATTATCACAGCAACATTCAATACAGCAATAAACGGTAGACAGCATTACAATGATGAGTCAGATGCATGTTATATTTCAAAGTGCTGTAAATGTAGTCAGGTGGACAACTCCATCCTTTTCTATAACAGCCAGGAGATAACCAGATGTATGAGATCAGTTCACTCTCCTTAGTTTGACTTCAGCAAGACAGACACGTCTGCCGAAGTATAAATAATGTCCTCAAGAATATCCTCTAGATAATAAAGGTTTTCTAAACCTAGTTCATTTAACAAAGTAGCAAGTAATGGTCCTTGGTACATGCATCAACCGATGCAGTACAATGCAGCGACATGTGAGCTGGGAAAGAACATCTCGTGACGACGACTTTCGGAGACAGGCTATGAATCGAAATCGCTCACGACCCAAAATCGATAGAGTTAATGAAAAAGTCAATTTACCTTGCTTTCATGAAATACACAGAAATATCACGCCTCCCGACATGTGGGAAAACACTAGAGGTATTATCTCGACTAAACGAAATATCCATAAGAGGACTACACATCCCTGACAGAACAAAAAAAAAGCGGAGATCCCCTCTTCAACGAGGCATCTCTTTCGCCATTCCAAATCGCTCACTCCCACTAGTGGTGGGCGGAAACCGATCGACCAAACAACAAGACAAGTCATGCGCAGTCCAGCGCAAAAATGACCACAGCTCAAAAGTTACCTGCATTCGATACTAACGCGAGAAGACAAATGCTTACCGAGAAAAGTGACTATAGATTTCAAGCAGTTGTTGCCCTTGCGTTATAAAACAGATATTGAAATAAAACGATGTTGCGAGAATTTATCACGCAACATATCACCACCTCCTCCCGATAAAAAAAAAAATGTGGAACATATTTTTTTTTCAATATCAAAGAGCAAGCGATAAGCGGCTCAAAACGCACGAATTATGCGCTGATAATTAATTAAATTGCCAAACAATAGGCTAATTATAGAGTGTCTGGTGAGGATATACCTCAACAGAAAAATAAATATGTCTCAAAAAATATTCACATCGGGGAGGTGTCACCAACACACATCACGTTAGCATGTAAACACAATATACGTATGCAAGTTACTATAATCATCATTAAACAGCATACTCTAATATTGTCTTTAAAAATGGATGTACAAATCTGATAGGAAAATTTAAATAGTACATTCTTTGACATGTAATGACATAAGTACATAGCAAAGTTAAACTACATGACGATCCAGGACATATGCTCTGGTATTCCGAGGGTAAGTACACAATCTAGAACTCGTAAGGTAAGTCCTCAGCTCAACAATGACATTCTGAGAAAGTACAAGCAATATAATGCTAATTAATAACTAATATGCTTCATAAGGTACAATACATTATTAATAATTGTGGCTGTTTAGTAAACTAACGGCCCTTATATTAACTACTCAGTCCTCCTCTATCATTTTAAAAAACGAACAGAAGAAGATGACAACAAAGCACGATAGTGTGTACATATAAAGTAAGTACAGATGTGCTAATCTATTGTAGAAATATAGGTGTGTTATGACTCTGTAATATATAGAAATATAGGACAGAAGTATTAGTTGGAGTCATGTGGGCATCTAGACAAAATGTCAGCCATCACATTATCCGCACCACGGATAGCTCGTACCGTGAAGTGAAAAGGTTGAAGAGCTATAGCATATCGAGTGGATCTCGAACTCTTCAAATTCTTAGTCTGAATAGCTGTAAGAGCTTTCTGATCAGTCTCTAGAATGAAATGTGCGCCCAGGAGGAATCTTTGTAGCTTTAGAATTGACCAAACCATCGCTAACAACTCACGGTCTAAAACCGAGTAGTTCCTCTCTGCCGCATCTAGTTTTCTAGAAATGTACATAACAGGATGCAGAGTATTTGCATATTCTTGCATCAGTGCTGCTCCAATCCCAGTGGATGAAGCATCACTCCGAAGAACAAAAGTCCTATCAAGAGTAGGTAATCTTAAGATCGGAGGAGAAGAAAATATATTCTTGATTTGGTCTAGTGAAGATTGGCATTCTTCAGACCAACGGACCAGATTAGGCGAACCTTTCTTCAACAATGTTGAGAGAGGTGCCATGATCGAAGATAAATTTGGAATAAATCTCCCATAAAATTGAATTAAACCTAAGAGACTCCTAACTTGTTTCTTCGTTTTAGGAACAGAGATGTTCAGTATTTTGGAAGTATTGTGGTCTTCTGTCTTCAAGAGACCATGACCAACACGATGACCCAGGAAAGAGATTTCACCCAAAACCAACAAAAGCTTTAGAAGGTTTTGCTGTCAAATTATTCTCACGTAGAGTGGACAGTAAGTCATATAACCCTAAATAGTGATCTTCCCAGGTATCACTGAAGAGACAGATGTCATCTAAGTATGCGATGACATCCGAACGATGTGACAGAATTCGACGCATCATGCGAACGAAAGTGGCAGGGGCGTTCATGAGACCAAAAGGCATAACATTCCATTGAAATAGACCCCTAGGTGTAGAAAAAGCAGTAAGAGGTTTGGCATGCTCTGCTAAAGGCACTTGCCAATAACCTTTAGACAAGTCAAGTTTAGTGAAGAATCTAGAATTAGAAAGTCTAATCAGTAGATCTTCTAACAAAGGCATCGGTTCAGCGTCGAACTTTGTGACCTGATTCAATTTGCGATAATCAACGCAAATTCGTATGTTCTTATCCTTCTTCCGGACAATAACCATGGAAGAAGAATATGGTGAAGTCGATGGTTCAATTATATTTAATAAAATCATTTCATCCAATTCCTTTTCCACTTGCGACTGAAAGTGTATAGGAATAGGATACGGCCTAACCCTAATTGGATTATTGTCGGTAAGAATTATGTCATGTTCTATGACATCTGTGTGTCCAGGAATGTCAGTGAGAACATCCTGAAATGTTTGTAACATCGACGAGACTTGTCGATGTTCGTCACCAGAAAGATTAGGAGAAACAGAAACGTTTTTCCAAGATTCCGTGGAATGTAATGGAACCACTGGAAGGGGAAGGTTGACATCAGAGAAGGTAGCTTCCTCATCCTGTATGACAGACAGGGATGAATAATGACCGTGAGGTGCAGGAGCATCATCCGTTGCCTGGAAAATAGGCAGCAAATAGTCCGGACGTTCGTGAAATTCCGAAAGCATGTTTATGTGGAAAGTTTTATGCTTTCCATCAATATCGACCACATAGTCAACATCGGAAATCCGAGAGACTATTGCATACTGACCTTTCCATGCAATAAGAAGTCTATTTTCCCTACTGGGGAGTAGGACGAATGCTTTGTCACCTGGACAAAGTTGTCGTAGACATCTATTCTTGTTAGCAAACTGCCTTGCCTTCTCTTTAGCAATTTCTGATGAAGCAGTTGCTAGCTTACATGCCTCACTGATCTTTTGTCTAAGAGCAATGACATACTCATATGAGGATTGAGTTTCATCGCTAATATCATCGGCAGTGATGAGATCGTGTAATAAAGACATAGGGCCGCGTGGACGCGCGCCAAAGACAAGTTCGAAGGGAGAAAATCCTGTGTGTTCATTAGGGACTTCTCTATAGGCAAAGAGAGCCGCGGGTAAAACCCTGTCCCAATCTTGAGGATGATCTTCAGTTATCTTACCAAGCAAAGTCTTGAGCGTTCTATTCAGACGCTCAACTAACCCATTAGACATAGGATGGTAGATACTACTGAGAGATCGTTCAATATGTAAGGTAGACATTACCTGTGACATAGTGTCAGATATGAGTTGAGTGCCATGGTCTGACAATATTTCTCTGGGGAACCCCAAGCGAGAAAATATCAACCAAAGAGCATCTGCGATATCTGTAGTAGATATGCTCTTAAGAGGAATAGCCTCTGGCCAACGTGTGCACATATCGACACATGTAAGGATAAACTGATGTCCTCTGGCCGACTTGACCTTAAAAGGGCCAATAATATCTATGGCCATTTTCTGAAACGGCCCCGAATAGGAATGTCAGCAGCCTGGATAGGCGCAGCATGTCGTGGTCCTCTAGATTTGACCTCCTGACATACCTTGCATGATCGGCAGTAAATACGAATGTCCTTATTGACAAAAGGCCAAAAGAAAGCCGCAAGGACTCTCGACTTCGTACGGGCAAAACCCATATGTCCAGCACATTGCGAGTCATGAGCATGTTGTAATATTTGGACTCTCATGCTCTTGGGAACAAGAATTTGCGAATGTGCCGACGTAGTCGAATCTTGTACCATACGTACAAGTACGCCGTTTCTCATTGCAATCCAAGATTTTCTATTTGTATCCTGATTCGGATCACCTTTCTTCGCAAGAACGAAGAATTTTTTTAAAGAAGGATCTTCTTCTTGCAATTTTATGAAAGAGTCACGAGTAATTACTAAGTGACTATCTTGGCTATCAACTTCATTATCACTATTCAGTGAAGTTTCGGGTGTTTGTAGAGCTTGTGCTCTTGTAACTACTGCATTTGTAGCTTGCATGTTATTATCTTCCCAAGCAGCAATCTGCTGTGGGGTACACTCCCTAACTCCGTGAATACGACCAATAATAAGGTCCGCAATAGGATTAGGTAAGAGACAAGCATGCACATCTCCAGTAAAGAAAGGAGTGGCAATGCGAATTACAGCAGTAGGATATTTTTCTAGAGTGCCGCCAAATGTGACACATTTAATAACCCTTCCTGTAGCACAAGATGGATCTACAAGCGATTGTCTAACACCAATAGTGGTGCATCCGGAATCGAAAAGTAGTGAGACCGGAGTATCATTAACAAGACCCTTATGTAGAATTAAAGAACCCCTCCCGTCATGCGCAACAGCAGCAGGAAGAGCGGGAAGTGGGTGACCACAACTCAAAGTAGTTATGGTACCCGGTTCGAATAAAGTACTGCATTGGGGGCATTTGTTTGCTCTCTCAAAGTCAAAAGCAGAACTAGTGACAGCGTCAAAGTTTTTACTATCAACAACATGATTACAGGCTCCCTCAGTTTCCTGTTGTACAGCATTAGCCTGCTGATATCTCTTTTTTTTGTGTTGAGATCTACCCCGACTATTATTACCTCTGAAGTTATCAGAGTTATTATTATCTCTGCAGTTATTATTGTCTCTATTGTAATTGTTATACTGGTTCGAATTCCAGTTTCCACGATTACTATCATGTTCACATTGATGCGAACATCTATTTGTTTGGTTCTGAGGTCTTCGGCAGGAATAACCTCTATTACCATATCCTCTTTTGAAATGCTTATAATTATTAGGGTGATAGTAACGACCACTATCAGGTTGTCTCCAATTCTTCGAAGAAGAATCACCATGAAATTGGTTTCCATGATTTTGACAGAAATTACCGCTGCCCTTTCTATCAAAAATTTTGTTGGGATCTACGAGCAAAGTTTTGACCATACGGAGCTGCCGAAGCAACTGGTAAACCTTCTTTCACCTTAGAGTTACCCATGGTTATGTGTGGGTGCGCAGTTACGTATTGGCAACAGAAATCTTCCATTTCTTTTATTGTTTTAGGTTTACGTTCATGAAGGAAAGCAAGGAAAGACTCATTGACAGACGACATGACTTTGTCTCTAAGTATTAAGTCCATAAGTCCTTCATAAGTTTTTTCCGTCTTAGATAGTTCAACCCATCGTGAGAAAGTAATGCGTATTCTTGCAATAAACTCGGAGAATTCAACTCCATTTTCAGGTAACATGTTTTTAAATTGTAGACGATAGCCGTCTTCGTTAAGCTGATATTTCTTTAACAAAGCGGCCCTGACAACCTCATAATTGCTCTTGTCAGGTTCATCCACCATATTTAATATACTTAGAGCTTTACCTGTCAGTATCCCTGATAACTGATAAACATATTTTGCTTTGTCTATGTTATGAGCTGTACATGCTTGTTCAAATCTGTCCAGATAGAACATTATGTCATCACTGGAAGGACTAAATGTTGGTAACTTAATCTTAAAAGTATCATTATTAGCCTTCCCAGAAGATGAACCCTTGTTTGAATCATTACCATTACTCATGCTCGTCAATTTCAATTTCTCCAACTCTAAAGCTAAGAGTTTTTCTTCATGTTCCATTTTTGCTTTCCTCTCATCAGACTCTCTTTGTAACTTCCTTTCTTCAGCTTGAGCCTGCATTTGAAGTCTTTCATTTTCAGCTTCTTTTTCAAGTCTTTATTTTCAGCTTCTTTTTCAAGTCTTTTATTTTCAGCTTCTTTTTCAAGTCTTTTATTCTCAGCTTCTTTTTCAAGTCTTTTATTCTCAGCCTCTAGCTGTAGCTTTCTTTCCTCAGCTTCTGATTCCCTTTTTTGTTTTTCCATTTCCATTTGGAATCTCTTTTCATCCACCTGCATCTGCAGTTTCTTTTGTTCAGCTTCCATATGCAGTTTCTTTTGTTCAGCCTCCATTGCTTTATCATATCGAGCAGTTGCAAATTCTTCTAACTTATCACCAGTCTTCCCAAGCAATTTACCCTGCTCAATAAAGTGCTCAAATGTAGACATGTTGTCTAACATATGAGTCCAAAACCTGAAATAATTAACTAATTTATTTCAAACCTAAGTGTAACAAGTCTTAATTAAGCACTTGTATATTCACATCACATTATATTATCCCAGTCTCTGTGGGAAACAAGTCTCCAATCAAAGAACTTGTATATGAAATATCAGCACTCAAATCTTGATCATAAGTGCACTTCTCATTCAATAGTGCACGACACTATTCATCATTCATTTATCATCAGTATAGTAGTAACAGTGCATTAGCATAGCCCATTAACTAATTACTATAACTGTAAACAATGACTATGTAAACACATGCAGAATGTAAACATTGAAAATGTAAACAATACAAACAATGTAAACAATAACAATGTAAACAATAACAAAGATCAGCAACAATACAAAAAACTTTCGCAGAAATCAACTAAAAATAAAGCAGAAATTAATGAAATACCACAAAAAATGTGACGATATCTGCGATAGAATTAAACAAAATACATGACACCACAGTGTATAAACAAAAATGTTGTATGAAACTAAATTATAGACAAGAGTAGGCTAACAAATACAAACAAATCACAACAAAACTAAAGAATGTGAAATAATAACGAAAACAATATTAAAACATGTCATCACAGCTAACATAAATAGCAACAGAAGTCGCTTAGCAAATTCCAGTATCGGAAATTTGCAAACCCTACAGAAAACGCTCACAATAGACGACCTCTATGACGTGGCATAATCTAACGGAGACACCACCCAACCGAGAACCCGCTGAAATATAAACATATAAATATACAAATAACATATAGACATATAATATATAGAATGAGATGATACACAGAAGACTCAGCAGAAGTATAAGGGCACAGTTTACATACAAACAGGCCACTTAACTTAAAGGCTTCCAATCGTAGAAAAGCAGAAAAACGGATGTCAATCAACGTCCTAAAGAGCGAAGCTCCAACGATGATGGCACATCTGAACTGCTTCCACTGCTAACACGATGGTACAAGAGCTTCTGAAATACTGTGTGTTGAGTTGTTTCGGCACTTGACCTTCTAATCCAAAAGTAAGTTGATGGAAATCGGTACTTGGCCTTCTTCAGAAAACAACCCGTTTCAACCGGCACTTGACCTTCTCAAAAAACGACAGCACTGGAACCTTGACAGCAGCAACTTGCTTGACTTGCGTAAAAGATAACAGCAGTCCGAGTTATCCGGCAACATGTAACAACGCCGGGTACTGTCAAATTCTTGTTTCCGTCAAAAAGTTGAAATTTTGACTTTTACCGGGCAACGCCGAGTACTTTGAAAATTTTGAAGATATTGACTGTATTGAAGAATGTTAATTTCTTGAAGGATGCTGATGAATTCTTGTTGAAAATGAAGTGGGTAAGGGACCCCGTGTTTGCTAGTACCAGAATCAAACCAGCTTATGGCCACCAAATGATGCGTGATGCCATATGATGATGGATGGCATCCGCATGTCTGGTTTTGTGTAGTGTGTAGATGTGTTCAGTCAAAACAATGTTCATGCAACAATAACAGGGCAATCCACATAGGACGTCAGTAAACTCACGACGTATAAAGTCAATGAGTCTTGAAACAGCCGTTGACGTTTTTCTTCATTATTTATTGTGGACGCCACAGTGACAAAATGGTTACGCAAATGTGTAGGCACATCAAACAGTCATTATCACAGCAACATTCAATACAGCAATAAACGGTAGACAGCATTACAATGATGAGTCAGATGCATGTTATATTTCAAAGTGCTGTAAATGTAGTCAGGTGAACAACTCCATCCTTTTCTATAACAGCCAGGAGATAACCAGATGTATGAGATCAGTTCACTCTCCTTAGTTTGACTTCAGCAAGACAGACACGTCTGCCGAAGTATAAATAATGTCCTCAAGAATATCCTCTAGATAATAAAGGTTTTCTAAACCTAGTTCATTTAACAAAGTAGCAAGTAATGGTCCTTGGTACATGCATCAACCGATGCAGTACAATGCAGCGACATGTGAGCTGGGAAAGAACATCTCGTGACGACGACGACTTTCGGAGACAGGCTATGAATCGAAATCGCTCACGACCCAAAATCGATAGAGTTAATGAAAAAGTCAATTTACCTTGCTTTCATGAAATACACAGAAATATCACGCCTCCCGACATGTGGGAAAACACTAGAGGTATTATCTCGACTAAACGAAATATCCATAAGAGGACTACACATCCCTGACAGAACAAAAAAAAGCGGAGATCCCCTCTTCAACGAGGCATCTCTTTCGCCATTCCAAATCGCTCACTCCCACTAGTGGTGGGCGGAAACCGATCGACCAAACAACAAGACAAGTCATGCGCAGTCCAGCGCAAAAATGACCACAGCTCAAAAGTTACCTGCATTCGATACTAACGCGAGAAGACAAATGCTTACCGAGAAAAGTGACTATAGATTTCAAGCAGTTGTTGCCCTTGCGTTATAAAACAGATATTGAAATAAAACGATGTTGCGAGAATTTATCACGCAACAATGCTAAAGCAGGCTCTTTTGTTAAGATATGAAAAGAATGCTGAATTTTATAGGAAAAAATTTAGGAATGCTAAACTACTGTCAGGTGAAACCTATCACCAGTTCTCTGCACGAATAGAGACATACTTGGAGAAATGGACTTCTCTGGGGAAAACCCAAGATCTTAAGGAAATGGTCCTTATAGAGCAATTAAGAGAGTCCATGGCTCCAGACCTGAGAAAGCTTCTCATGGAACAAGGTGCAGAGAGGCTGGGTGAGTTGCTAAATGTTGCTGAAAGGTATCAAGCAGCTCAAGCAGAGGTAACAGGTAATAAAAAGAAACAGGTGGACAACTTTAGGGCACCACAGAACTTTAATCAATTTGATCCTAGGGATCAAAATAAAGGTAAGCACCAATTTGATAGGCCACGGTATGACAATAAAAATAAATTCCCACAATTCGATGAAAGGAAATATAATGAAAGAAAATCTTTCAACCAAGGAAAAAGGTGGTGTAAGAATTGTCAGATGGACAATCATGACACTGACCGTTGCAGAAGGAAACCTGTGTATATGGCAACCCTTCAGGTCAGGTCGACCTCAAGACAGGAGGAGGATATTATGTTAGATACCACTCCAGAAGAGATGAGGAAGGCACAGGCTGGGGATAAAACACTCAAGCCTTGTTTCAGGAAATTGTCAACTTGTCATACAACTCCAGGCAAGGGAGATTTTTACATGAAAAACAAGTTGATGTATAGGAAGACTGGAGCTAGATCCAAGGGTCACGGACAGCTGGTTCTTCCAAAAAGATATAGGGCAGACTTAATAAGGAGCCTACATGTGAAACCAGATGGGGACCATGAGAAAATAGGTACCATCATTCAAAAGGTGGCTCACAATTATTATTGGCCCAAAGCAAGATGGGACATTGAGAATTTTGTAGAAAGGTGTAGCATAGCACATGAGGGAACACCCACAAGTGGGAACATAGATCAGGACCTGGACACGCCCCGGGGCAAAATTAGGCCTGATAATAAAAAGAGATATAAATTTGATAAAGTGGACCAAATGGAATGGGAAGCCCCTTTTCACGGACAAGCTTCACTTAACTGTTTTACTATGGCCACTATGCGGAGAGTGCAAAAAGATGTCTTACCCCAGGATAAGCCGAAAATCCCTCAATCGGACTTAAACAAACTGGAGGAAGAGGATGTAGGGAGGAAATCTCTCATCAAGAATTTTAAGTGGGGAGAAAGCCCCAAAAGAAAAATTGGTAGCGGTCGTTTTGTGAATGATAATTCTGGGAGGAAAAATCATCACTATAAAGCTTCGAGTGGAAGAGACCATACCGGTGCATGGACAAATAGGTCCACACAATTAAAGGTCCACATGTAGCTATGTTAAGAACGTGGACTGATGAAAAGGCAGAGGAAAACATTACATCTTCATACCAATATGTGAATGAGCTGACCACTCGGTTAAAAACTGGCTGGAAACTTGCCAATGAAAATTTGAAACAAGCCAGGAAGAAACATGCTGCCTATTATAACAGGAAGGCGAAGGACAGAAATTTGGCTGCGGGAGAGAAAGTACTGCTTCTTTTGCCTGGGAGTCAGAATAAGTTACAAATTGGATGGCAGGGTCCATATACAGTTTTAGAGAAGGTGTCTAGAACAAATTATAAGATAGATAAGAAGGGGAAAGAAAAAATCTATCATGTGAATCTCCTGAAGAAATATTTGGAAAGAGAACATCAGGAAGAGACACACTTGTTGACCTTGTCCATCGCCATGGAGATGAAAAAAGGAACCACTTTCATCATTTGAATATCCATTACACCCCTGTGAGACAGCAGCACAGGTGAAAATCAGTACACATTTAACGAAAACTCAGAAAGAGAGAGTGCAACAGGTTCTAAATAATCATGCAGAGGTGTTAACAGACCGACCAGGGCATACAAACCTATTGGAATATGATATGAAACTAATAGATTCCACACCTGTCTGTATGAAACCATATTCGATTCCGTTTGCTAAGGAGAAAGCTTTGAAGGAAGAGATAGACTATCTATTGAAGGAAGGAATTATTTCGCACAGTGAGTCTTCGTATAGTTCCGGTGTTGTACTCTTAAGGAAGCCCTCTGGAGAACATAGACTCTGTATAGATTACAGGAGACTGAATGCTATTACAGAAGGACAGGTGGATCCATTGCCGGATACAAATCAGCTGTTTGCCAGACTAAATAAAGCTAAATATTTCTCAAAAGTGGATCTGAGTAAAGGATACTATCAGATTCCAGTAAAGCCTGAGGTTAGACCATACCTAGCTTTTAGTACCTCAGAAGGACACTATGAGTTTAATAGATTGCCATTTGGATTGAAGAATGCGCCTAGTGTCTCCTCTAGAATGATGAGAAAATTATTGGATCCTCTGAATAATCCCTGTATAACAAATTTTATGGATGATATCCTTATAGCAACAGAAACATTTGAGGAACACATTGACTCTCTGAACATGCTGTTTTATCGACTTAGGGAGGCAAATTTAACAGCCCGACCAACCAAATGTTGCGTTGGATGTAAAGAATTGGAATTTTTGGGACACACAGTTTATCAGGGAAACATGACCCCTGACCCAAAGAATTTAGAGAAACTACAGAAAGCCCCGAGACCACAAACCAAGAAGGACGGGAGATCCTTTGTCTCATTATGTGGTTTCTACCAGAAGTATATCAAAAACTTTAATTCCATATGTGCACCGTTAACTGAATTGACACGTAAAGGACATCCAGATCGCATTACATGGACACCACAATGTGAAATGACTTACCAAGAATTGAAGGAAAAGCTCACAAGTAAACCCATTTTGAAATTACCTGACTTAAGTCAAGAATTCATAGTAAGGACGGATGCAAGTAATATTGGGTTAGGTGCAACTCTACTACAGAAATCAGATGCATTGGATGGGGAATTAAGCCCAGTGGCATATGCTAGCAGAAAGTTGAATAAAGCTGAAATCAACTACTCAACTAGCGAAAAAGAATGTCTTGCAGTAATATGGGCGATAAAGAAATTCAATATTTATCTGTATGGGAAGGCATTTAAGTTGCAAACAGACCACAAACCTTTATCGTTTCTAGCACAGGCTAAGCATGAGAACTCTAGGTTACTCCGATGGTCTTTACTTTTGGCTCCATATAATTTTAGCATTGAGTATATATCTGGAAAAACCAATTTGGGAGCGGATTTTTTAAGCCGCCATCCGTGTGATGAGAATCACCGTAAACCCCAGAAATAATAATAAATTTCTCTATGTGAATATAGAATAAAGGACTGACATATAATGTCTGTTTTAAGAGGGGAGGTGTCGTGGAATATTCTAATCCACATATATAAATTATCAAGTAAATATAAAGCCTAATAAATACATATAATAAATAAAGGAAGAAGAATGGTAAAGAACAGTGCTGTCACAATGACGGTACTCGAAATCCCCTTGTTTTCTACTGCGTATGCAAATTGTAACGTTTCACGTTGATATTAAAGGCCTTCTGCAACATACACGCGTTTCCCAAACACACAATAAAATGTGCTGCCTTTCTAAGAAAAACCTTGAAATATGCAAGTTGACCTAAATTTTAAATTCCATTCATGTCTTTTTCTACACTATGTTACCAAAACGAACGAACAGATGGACTAAAGGATAAAGAGAGAAGGGAGGGCTGAAAATCAGGAACGAATGCAACACGCTTCGCGCGATACACAAATGCTGCCATCACGCGTGTAAGACTACATGCACTAACTTTTTTTCAGACGGACAGTGATAAATTCACTACCCTTCCCAGAGTTAGGTTTTAAAATCACAAAAAACGCTTATTAGGAAAGATAACAATAGATGGGTTTACGGTTGAAAACATAACAGTACCCAGACAGCACATCTTCGAAACAGGAGGTAGAAAATACATATTTTGAACGCAGCCACGTAGCTCTTTTAAATTTGGATATTTGGGTTCCTTAGGGCTTGCTGACAAAGAATATGTAAAACGTTACGCAAATAGTCCAGGAATTAATAAATTATAACCAAAATAAAATAGTGGGGATGCCTGACAACATGAAATCATTTCTGCTCATAAAATTTTTTTATAACGTGTTTGAAAAAAATCTTACGTTACAGAATTAGCCTACCATGTAAACTCCAAATTGATTGGAGCGCAACAAATGAAAGACTAACCACGATTGGTCGGGCTATAAATACTATCTTTCGTTGTTAGGGGAGACGTGAAAAGGTAACATTTTTTCAAACACTTGTCGAAACGTGGCCTCATTGGCTAGACTCGCTGATATACTCACTTAGGAGCGTTAGTTCGAGACCACTAGTGCAAATAATCTTGATAAAGCAACAGTGCGTTGAAGCCAGCTCATATTTGTGTTAAATAAAAGCCTGGAACATAAGCAGATGGGAATTTGTGCCAGTAATTGTGCCAGAATTCATTGCTAATCAACGTATCTGTGTTTATTTCCATGAAATTGTGGTAAGCTTGAACCATTCAGTATCTTTTAATGAAAATTGAATGTAAATTGTTAATTTATGCCTGTATATATATGTGTAGTTCAGTGGCAAACAGGAGATAAAGCCTATAATGCTCCAGCCTGAACAGAGGGTGTCGGAGGGAAGTAAAACGGCATGGAATGGCCAAATAGTACACTGACACCTGGATGATTGATTAGACAGAAATAATGCTGGAAGTGCAGAGGCGTGGTAACCATTAAGGAGGTAAATACTGGTATAAAGTATTTCAGATGAAGCTGACAGTTGGCCTAACGCTCTGAACTCAATGTTTGTGTTGTATTGTGCTCAGTGTAGAACTAGAGTATCAATTAGTTATGAAGTAGAAGGTACATCCTTCTTGTTTTCAGGGACCGTGGTCTTGATGGTATTGAGCAGCACCTGGTCAGAGCTTTGCTGAATCCAGAGTCGGACAGCATACTCCTTGGTCCATTTAGCTATCAGTGAGGTGTCTCCAGAGCCCAGAGGAGAATTCGAGCAGAGGAGTCCTTCCCTGCCGCCATCACGCCAGATAAGCTGATTTGGCCAGCTGAGCTCAACATTATGTCCCCTCATCTTGAAATGACT
Source organism: Oreohelix idahoensis (assembly GCA_024509875.1). Classification (NCBI taxonomy): domain Eukaryota; kingdom Metazoa; phylum Mollusca; class Gastropoda; order Stylommatophora; family Oreohelicidae; genus Oreohelix; species Oreohelix idahoensis. The sequence goes on along the minus strand of JAMPIV010009150.1, from coordinate 82,155 downwards.
TTGTAAAAATAACATTCAGAGGGGAATTTAATTGTCTTAATATCAGGAACTGAGAACATCTCCAATAATAGTCCCAAAAGACAAACTATTGAAGTCATGATGACAAATACCAACAGAGCTTGAACAAAACAAAACCAGTATTACCTCATATTACCACTACACAACTGACACACATAGGATATTTTAATAATATATGTCACTACAATATTCATATTGATAAAGTCTGTACATATACTTGTAACTAAAATTGATTGTGATTCCTGGTTCCTTTGTATTTGAATCAGGACACATATACCTTTATGATAACCATGAATACATATTGTTATTTGAAAAGTTATCAGTGACTCCTTAAGATATTCTCATAGAGTGTTATATGTATGTGAGTGTCACAGTGTTGTCAAGAGTAGTGGATTAAATTAAATTGTTTATCTGTCTGTTGTTGTGACTTACACTTCATCATACACATACCCTAGACACCTAACGTAGTCATCACACTATTCCAGAATAATTCTGACTGAGATATATAGATATGTGGTAGCAAGTAAGGTTATCTATAATACACTACTCTTAATAGATATAGATACCTTCACAGCTGATCTCAGTCAGTACACTAAGTCCCCTATAAATATTTATAACATCCCACTTCACCACAACTGGTTCAAATAGAAACAAACTATTGAAGTCATGATGACAAATACCAACAGAGCTTGAACAAAACAAAACCAGTATTACCTCATGTTACCACTACACAACTGACACACATAGGATACCATTAATAATATATGTCACTATAAGAATCATATTAATAAATTCTGTACATATAACTTGTAATTAAAATTGATTGTGATTCCTGGTTCCCTTTGTATTTGAATCAGGACACATATACATTCATGAGAGCTATGAATACATATTGTTATTTGAAAAGTTATCAGTGACTCCTTTAAGATATCCTCTTAGAGTGTTATATGTATGTGAGTGTCACAGGGTTGTCAAGTGTGGTGGAATAAATTAAATTGTTTATCTGTCTGTTGTTGTTATGACTTACACTTCATCATACACATACCCTAGACATATAACGTAGTCATCACATTATTCCAGAATAATTCTGACTGAGATATATATATATGTGGCAGCAAGTAAGGTTATCTATAATACACTACTCTTATTAGATATAGATACCTTCACAGCTGATCTCAGTCAGTACACTAAGTCCCCTATAAATATTTATAACATCCCACTTTACCACAGATGAAAGTCACAATGAGACTATTTCTGTATAGTGTCCAGCGACTTTCCATCAATAAAACAAGATTGCACACATTTTCATTGTCATCAAGTGCCGCAGAGAAATATATAATTAGAAATTCAGAGTGAAATTCAGTTTGTACTGATTGTTACACAATTTGATTCGTTTTTCATGTGCCAGCAAATGCATGAATCCTTCATCATTAATGTTACTTTGAACACGTCAGATTGTTAAGTTGGTCATGGCAATTGAGTCGTCAAATGCAACATCTTTATCAATTAAATATTGACAAGAAGCTCTCCACTTTCCCATTTTGGTAATTCATGTAAAGTCATTCGTGAAAAATATGTGACATCTTCTTATGGTTTTATCCGTATCTCTAAGTCTGCTAAACAACTCATGTACATGCATTTATTATCGTCATAAAACTTGTCATCCAAAATGACAAGTCCGTCTCTGTGTTTTTCAACTAGCAAATTCGGAATTTTCAGTGATACAAACTCTTGACACAAACGCTGTGTCTATCAAAGATTTAACACAGTTCAGAACAACTGAAATTTATCTCTTTGCAGCTCGTTAAATATTTATTTGTAAAATTACTTTTGAAAGAATATTTTTGCACTGGATAAACCTCATCAAAGTCATTTTCAATCTCCGGGGGAAACCGGACAAATGGTACTTTTGACAAAAAATGCACCCGGACGCTCAATCTCAAGGTTAAAAAATGACAAATCTAAGGAAAAGAGGAGACATAGTCACCCTAGTATGATCTAATCTCTCACATGCCGATAGCAGGGACGTAACATGGCCAGGACACAAATCGGTTTGGATGCGAAATAGCCGAACACGAAGTCATCCGGACTGAATTGGTACGGGCGTGAAAGGAACCGGATGCTATATGGTCCAAATGTGAAATGGCCCGGATGCGGAAAGGCTCGGACGTGGCATGGAACGGACAAGAAATGGAAAGGAATGTAACATGACTGAGATGCATAAAAGGCCAGATGAAAAAAGGTCCGCGAGTGAGATGATGCGCACGCAAAATAGCCTGGGCGCGAAAAGGCCCTGGCGCGAAATAAACTGGACGAGAAATAGCTCAGACGAGAAATGGTCCGGATGCGAAATTACCCTGAGGTGATATGGCCCGGATAAGAAATGACCCGGTCGCGACACTGCCCGAACTAGAAGTTTTCCGGACTAGAAATAGCCCGGACGAGAAATGGCCCACACGCACCAGGACACAAAGGAGCCGGATCGGGAAATTCCCCACATGATAAATGGCCAAGACGCGAAATGACAGGGACGAAAAGTAGCCCGGGTGAGAAATGACCCGGACGCAACATAAACCGGACGTAAAATATCCCGGACTAGAAACAGCCCGAATGAGAAATGGCCCAGACTAGAATTTGCCCGTACGCGAAATGACCCGGACAAGAAATAACCCGGACTATAATTAGCCTGGAAGCAAAATGACCCGAACGCGAAATGGCCCAGATACGGACTAGCCCGGGCTGGAAATATTCCGAAAATCAAATGACCCGATCGAGAAATGGCCCGGACGCAAAACAGCCAGAATTTGTCTGAACACTAAATGTCCCAAATGCAAAAAAGCCGAAAAGATAAGTGGCCCAGATAAGACATGACCGAGACTCGAAATTGTCGGGACGCAGAATGTCCAGAACGCGAAAAACCTGGACGAGAAGAAGCACGGACGAGAAATGGCCAGGACGCGAAATGACCCGGACGGAAAATGGTCCGGACGCGAAATGGCCCAGACGAGAAATAGGCCTGACACGAAATGACCCTGACATGAAATGACTCGGACGCGAAATTGCCCGGACTAGACATAGCCCGAACGCGAAATAGTCCGGGGGAGAAATAGGCCAGGCGCGAAATGGCCAAAACAGGAGATGGCCCGGATGCGAAACAGCCCGGACGAGAATATGCCCAGACTAGAAATGGCCTCAAGCGAAATGATCCGGACGACGACTGGCCCAGATTCCAAATAGCACGCACAAAAATCAACATTCAAATAACAACAACGTCGCCTACATTAACAGCTAAGGCGGAATAAGAGCGTCGTCAACGGTGTATACAGAATCAAGGTGTGTTATATTTTTTTTTAAAGTAGAATCTAATGAAGAGCTATAAAGATTATTGAGCGTGTCATGAAAGAGCCAAGAAATTGCCCAAGAAATTTTATACGGTCAACAGAAAGAGAGAGCCATAGTTCATTGCGCTACCATGAGAATAAAAACGTTTTTAAATATTACGAGTATATCAATAGGACACATTTTTCACAAGTGTTTACTTAAACTGAATCCTGAATGTCTCACACTTCATAAGTTACACATTCTATCTCTTTATTTTTCAATGGCTTCTTATTTTTCGTATGACCTTTAAAGTATCAAACCCTCATCAGCGATTCTAGCTAACGCAAGCGTTAAATCTATTCATATATCGAAAGTATTAACTGTGTATCAGCTAGATTTTTTATCTGATATGTTAAACAAATCTTATTCCAAATAATATTAAAACTATCATTATTGACCCGTTCAACACAATACTGTGACGGGAACTCAGCAATAAAACTGACTAACATCACATGGGAGCGGAAATTTTCGAACGACGTGATCGCATTCGTCAGTAGGCAGTGAACATGAAAATATAATAATAATGCCTTACTTACTTAGTCTTTCCTCTTATACCGTGAAATGTAGATGTTTGGAAGAAACAGCGCCATACTATCCTATCGGCTGTCTTTAGTCATATCATCAGGTGGAGACTTCACTTAACGGTAATTTCATGTAGACGTCAGTGACCAAACCGTTTTTTAACAAAAAACAGGATAGTTTTCACTTTTTGGCAAATTAGGTAAAAATTAGGACACACAAATAGGACTCTTTAATTTCAATCTATTATTGCCTGATTGTGAGGACTTGAGCTAATTTTTAACGTTTAAGAAAATAGACATAAAATGCCCTTTAAAATGTATGGATCAAAATCATGAAAACTTCAACAATTAACGTCGAGAAATACCCCAGACGCGAAATGGCCAGGTCGCAGAATGACCCGGACCTGAAATGACCTGGAAGAGAAATAGTCCGGACAAGAAATTACCCGGATGCGAAATGACCCATATACGAAATTTCCCGGGTGGGAAAAAGGCAGGACTCAAATGACTCGGTCAAGAAATGGTCCGGACGCAAAACAGATAGAAGGAGAATTTGGCTGGACACGAAATGGCCCAGACGCAAAGAAGCGGAATGGCCTTGACATGAAATAACCTGGACGAGTAGTTGCCCGGACGATAATTGGATCGGACGGGAAATGGCCCGCCGAGAAATGGCCCGCATGCGATATGGCCCAGACGCGAAATGACCCGGCCACGAAATTGCCCGCACTAGAAATGGACGAGACATGGCCCATACGCAAATGACTGGCATGGGCGGGAAGTAGGCTGGACACCAATTGACCCGGTCGAGAAATGGCCCGGGCATGAAACGGCAAGAACGGGAACTTGCTCGGACGCGAAATAGCCCAGACGCACAGAAGCCTGAACGATAAATAGCCCAGAAAAGAAATGGCCCGGATGTGACATAACCTGGAGGAGAAGTAGCCCGAATGAGAAATGGCCCGAATGCGAAATTGCCCGGACGCAAAATTCCCCGGATGCGAAGAAGCATGAACGAGAAATGGTCGGGATACGAAATGCGGAATGGCCCGTACGCGAAAAAACTTGGACGAGAAAATCCTGGACGCGATATGGCCTAGGCGCAAAAAAATTCCTGAACGAGAAATTGCTCAGCTGAGAAATGGCTGGGACGCGAAATGGCCGGCACGAAGAATGGCCCGGACGCGAAATGATCCGGATGCGAAAATGTCTGGACGAGATATGGTCAGGACGCGGCATGGCCTGAACGGAATATGGCACGAAGAATGGCCCGGACGCGAAACTGCCCAGGCTACAAATAGCCCGGACGCGAAATGGGCCGGACGCAAAATGGCCCGCTAGCAAAATGGTCCGGGCGAAGATTGGCCTGGCTTCGACATGGCCTGGGCGCGAAATGGTCTAGACGCACAAAATTCAACGTTCAAATAACAACAGCGTCACCTACATTATCAGCTTAGACGGAATAAGAGCGTCGTCAACTGTGTATACAGAATCCAGGTGTTTTATATAAAAATAATAATAATAATAATAATAATAAGAATCTAATTAAGAGCTACAAAGATTATTGAGAGTGTCCAGAAAGAGGCTAGTATGCCCAAGAAATTTAATAGAGTCAACAGAAAGAGACAGACCTAGTTCATTGCTCATACCATAAGAAGAAAAACGTTAAAAAATATTATATCAATAGGACACATTTTTCACAAGTGTTTACTTAAACTGAATCTTGAATGTCTCATACTTCGAAAGTTACACATTATATCTCTTTATTTTTCAATTGAGTCCTATTTTTCGGATGACCTTTAAATTACTAAACTCTCATCAGCGATTCTAGCTGCCGCAAGCGTTAAATCTATTCATATATCGAAAGTACTATAGCCAGCAAGATTTATTATCTGATATGTTTAACAGATCTAATTCAAAATAAAATAAAATTACTTAGTCGTTCATCTTCTACCCTGAGGTGTAGATGTTTGGAAGAGAGAGCGCTGTACTATCATATCGACTGTCGTCCTCCTGGCCAGGTTCCATTCTAGTCCTCGGTCTTTCAGAGATTGTCTAATGTTGTCCTCCCAGCGGACTCTGCGTCGTCCTGGAGGTCTAGATCCTTGGCTCTGAGCCTCCCATACCTGCCGTGGCAGCTGATCTTTGCTCATTCTGCAGACATGACCGAACCACCTTAGTTGGGACTGTTCTACTTGGGTTTGCAGGTGTTGGTTTTTTATGCCTTGGCGTATCGTCTGGTTGCGGACCATGCCTCTTCTTGTTATTTAAACTCTTCTCAGATACCTCATTACTGAGGATTGGATCTGACTTTTGTGGGTTGTAGACATTGCACATGACTCGCATCCATACTTCAAGACCGGGACATATGTGGAGCGGAATACAGCCATCTTCGTTTTCTTGCCAACTTCTCTTTTCCTGAGGAATCCTCGATTTACGGCCTGAAAAAGTCTCCAAGCTGCTGCTCGTCGGGTAGCCAAATCTTCTTTCCTACCTCCCTTCCAGTCTGTGACAGCTCCGAAGTATTTAAAGCAGTTGCCCTTCTCCAGGACCTATTCTCCCAGCTTAATCTGATGCCTTCTTTCCTCTCGTGTTATCACCATGGTTTTTGTTTTGGAGCTGCTGATGACAATCCCTATCTTCCCCAGCTCTTCCTTCCAGGCTTGCAGGTTGGATTGAAAATGTGCCTCTCATTTAGCAATCAGGTAAACATCACCGGAAAATGCCAGCTCTGAAATAAAAACCTGTCTCATCTTCCAGTACCCCACTGAATATTTTCTTGTCCTTTCCTTTCATCATCCATGAGGAGTATGAACAGATATGTTGACAGGATATCGCCTTGTCTTTCACCAGTGGTGGTCCTGCACTCTTCTAACTTATGGTTTGCCGTCCTCACATAATTTATGCAAGATTTGTAGAAGCTATGTATAGCACGTATCAGAGGTGCTGGAATGTTCTTCCTTGCCAATCAGTCCCAAAGCTTGCTCCAAGGCACCTTGTCAAATGCCTCTTCCAGATCCAAGAAACGAAGGTGCAACTTACCTGTATACTCAAGGGCCTTTTCACTCAGCTGTCTGAGTATGAAGATCAGGTCTTAAGTACTTCGGTTTGCTCGGAAGCCACATTGAACCTCATATATTTGTGGCTCAGCTAGATGTCCGAGTCTCTGCTCCAGGAGTCTAGAGTAGACTCTACTTTATCCTCACTAATTACGAAACTATTACGTTACTGTTAACTTAAGCTCGGGAGCCGCGGAAGCATAGTGGTTAGTGCACTGGCTTCCTAGCTCTGTGATCTATGGTTCGATCCCCAGATGATGTGGGATTTTTTTAAGCCACAAACGACTCCTGGGTCGACACAGCCCCAATTGGGTACCAGAGCAACTTCTGGGAAGGTTAAGGCGGCCGGCGTGATGCTGACCACATCACCCCTAGTGTGTCGATGGTCAAGAAAATATGGGCCTAACACCATATTCCAAATATGCCTCAATGGGCGTGTAACGGGATCCTTGACAATGATAAACTCTTCACAAGTGTTTACTTAAACTAAATTCTGCATATTTCGCTTTTCTGTCCACCAAAGTGCCCTCTTTCTCTTCATCCCAAGTCGGACTTCACCACATGCTTCTGTTGCAGCTGTCTTTACAGTGTCCTTGAATTTAAGCCAGAGGGTTTCCCGGTCATCAGGATGTTCTTCTGTGTTTCTCACTGCTGCAGCAATAAGCCCCTGATATCTGGTCTTAACTTCTCGCTCTCTCAGCTTGTAGGTCTTAATGCTCATTTCTCCTGTTCGTTTACTTAGCTTCTCGCGTGATGATAGGCAATTCTTAAGTCGAGCAACTCCTGCACTTGTTCTTTAATTTTATGCAGGTAGTGATCACTTCCAACCTCTGGCCCTCTCCAGACTCTAGCATCCCGGACATACTTGAATGAGCTCTTCCTAACTATGGCATAGTCGATCACTTATTTCTCATTCTTTGTTGGTTCACACCTAGTTTATGCATGTATGCGCGTATGGGGGAACTTTGTGTTTGTAATGATCATGTTTTGCGCAGTGCAGAATCTAAGGAGTCGCTTTTCATTGTCATTAAGTGTATCTTCCCCATACCTTCCGATAACTCCACGCATTCTAGCATGGTCATTTAAAACTCTTGGCTTTGAAATCTCCGAGTAGAATAATTTCATCCAGGCAATCGCCCACTGTCTTTTGAAGCAGCTCTAAGAATTCCTCCGTGACATCTACTCTCTGATCTTCATTTGGCCCATGCACAATGACAAAGTTGACTATGGTTTCTCCTTCATTTAGCTTTAGCACCTTAATGTGCTCCGAGACAAAGTTCCATCCCTTGATGTTATCCTTTTAGTTTTTTGCCAGAATACAACCCACGCTCCCTTTAGCTCTTTCAGATATGGGGACTCCACTGTACTGTAGCGTGTCGCCATCGAGATCCATAACTCCTTGTCCCTTTTTCTTCGTTTCCGTTAAAGCCAGGGTTTCTAGTTTCGCTTTCCTAATCTCCGCCACCAGCTCATCCTTTCCCATTAATACTCCTTATATTCCATGTTCCATAAGTCGTAGTCCGTAGTCCGTGCTAGTTCGTCGACTTTAGGATCAGTCCGGTTTTCTTGCTTGCGTTTCGTGTAATCATGTTATAATGTAAACAGGTGATTGGTCTATTGTGCCTTTGTATGATGGAGGGGTTGCCTCCTTATGGCCTACATGCAGGCCGCACTCCTCCTTTTTCAACTAGGATTGAGACTGGCCTAGGCGGAGTTCGAAATAACATTAGAACTAACATAAGTGGCCCGTTAAATACAATAGTGTGAAGGAAAGACAGCAATAAAAACTGACTAATAACACGTGGGAGCGGACGTTTTCGAATGACGTGATCGCATTCGTCAGTAGGCACTGAACATAGAAAACAAAATGTCACCAAGTGGACACTTCAGAGTTAGCAGTAATTACCTGCATACGTCAGTCTCCCACATGCTGGTAATAGAGACGTAAAATGGCAAGGACACAAAATGTCCCAGATAAAATATTCCCCGAACTCGAAATGACCCGTACATGAAATCGGATGTGAATGGTCCAGATGCAAAAAGACAAGGATGCGGACGGCCTAGAGGAGAAATGACTCGGACATGAAATGACCCGGACGCAAAATGGTAAGGGCTCGAATATTCCGGACGAAAAATGATCGGACGCGAAATGACCAGAACACAAAACTAACCGGACTAGACATGGGTAGGGGGCGAAACGGCACGGAGATGACATGGCCCGTGTAGGAATTGTCCCAGACGCGAAATGTACCGTGTGAGAAGTGACCCGGATGCGGCTTGACCGCACGCGGAATCGACCGGACGCAAATTTTTCCAGATATGACATGGCCGTGACGCAAGATGGCCTGGACACGACATGACTGGGACGTAAAATGGGCCTGAAGCAAACAGGTCCGGGCCTGAAATGGCCCCGTCTTGACATAATCCGGACGTGAAATGGCCAGAACATACAATTTCACGGACGCGAAATGCCCTAGGCGCACAATGGCCTGCATCAAGCATTCATATGTTCTTGTCTCACGGGATTTACTTCCCTTGCTCTGCGATGATAGTCCAACAGCGGCCAAACTTCTGAGAATCTACTGAGGGCCTTCAAAGGTATCTTACCTTTAGATCATGATTACTCTTTGGGGTCGGAGTGGCTAAGAGGTATGGCGTCCGCCTTGAGTTGTAGAGGTACCGGGTTCTATTCCCAGTTGAGGGAATATAATTTACGGAATTTTTTTTCAGAACCAGTGGTCCTAATGATATCATTCTCACCCCTGGTCTCCTGGGTAGTGAGATCGGATGCCTAGCCTTCTCGGATAAGGGCGAAAAAATAGGATGTCCCGAGTGCAAGTTGCGTACGGTACGTTAAAAAATCCTACGGCAGTTGGAAATCGTAAAAAGTACGCCTATCGGGCCGCTGCCCTGGCAAAATTTAAAATTAGAAAATTACCCATCACAAAAATATTTATAGAATGTGCGATTCCTATATACACACCTCGGAATTGTCGCCGGTGCTACGGAGTTCGTGCACTGTACTGAGATCTTCCTTGTGTAATCTAAGGGAGGAGATGGGAGCACTGATGGAGTAATCCTTGTGCATTTAAGATAGTCCTTAAAACCAAACCATACTCTTGGCAGAGATGTAAATTGAAGAATGACTAAATCAACTATAAATGTGTATTTATACAGATAACAAATTTATATTTGTATATATACAGATAACAAATTTAATAATCAATTATAGTAACAATGTAAATTAAATAAGAGTGGGGGAGGGGGAAATTATGAATATTATTGAAAGTTTCATCACTGGGTATGGTGTTGACAAAATTGTCTAAAGGAAAAGAGTTCAATTGGCAGCTCTGAATGTGTACTTAGCGCATTAATGTTAATCCCAGGAGCAAAAAACACCAACTGTATTTATAAAAAAAACATATTTACATTTACATAGGCACTGGTTGTAAATGTTAATAATAATCACCAACTCTGTCATTGTAGTGGTGGTCCGTAAAACCATCATTCTATATTCTGAGGTTGCCAGCCTCGTATGAACTTGGACACCCACGAGCAGTTTTCACATGTTAATATTGCAAAATATAGAATTATAAAATGTACAACTTACCCCAAAGTAACTTTGGGCAAAACAGACTTCTGATTAAGAAAATAGTTTCTGCAACTTGGTTACGATGCCTCTTACATGTGGTATGGGATATTACTTTACAATAAAATCCTTCTATTACTTAGTGTTCAGGTTCCTAGCATTCCGGGTTTTCCGTATTAATAAAGGTAGAGTTTTCTTGGTGTGTAAGTCCACAAAATGCTCAAACACATCCGGTCCTTTGAAGTGGAATCCTGATCCTATTCTTTATTCTTTTTTGTCTGACTGTCTTCTTGACGAATTTAATTTATCAGCGCAGCAGACTAAAAAGGCACTAGATTAAAAGGCAACATTCGGCCCACGCATCCACATTGCTACTACTGTATAGGACAAGGCTCCAGTAAGAAATGTTGTATTTTAGCATCTCAAATGCCACACCAATAGCATTCAATTTGCCTATTTTGGTAGGGGTTGTCCCCTCTACCCCCCTCACATGGAAAATTCCTGCGTGACACACAAACTTCCCATATAAGTATTTCATCTTCCGTTCGTTATCGATCATGTTTACACTCACGACTTCATAGATCTATCACAGACAACATCTTCCCAGATGGATAACTTATTGTAACCATTGCCCACAACAGGTCTGTCCAGAAATGATTATATCATTTATCTGGTCCAGCAAATAACTTCCAAGCAACAACTTGGCCAGACAGAAAACATTATTAGTGATAAGACAAATGACTGCGGCCATCTCAATATTGTTTACGTTTTAATCGGGCGCTCCCATTCCTGTCTGGTCGGAAGTGTGTTATGAATTTGTAAACAACATTTCAATCTTCAGATCTAGGTGTCAATGTGGGTTCAAACGAAAGTCACTGATTACCATAATCAGTAAAGATGATCGATGAAGCCCCAACATGACATGAATTAAAGGAAGGAAGTGTAAACCATGAATCAAAATACCAAATACTGTCAAATGTGGGAAAATAGAAAGGGAAGAGCACAAAATGACTTACAGGATGGCACAGAAGTATTTGACGATTGAAGTTATTTAGTCACCATGACCGGTGCTGTTTAACATCTATACAGCAAACATAGCTGCAATTAAACCAACAGGTCTGGGACGGACATTAACTTTTGCCGATGACTTGCTCATTTACAGGACTAGCTCAAATAGACAAGAAATGGTTTAAAGCATATATGTGACTCTTCAGGCAGTTTCTAAATGGTGCGAGGAAACCAGCTCCAAGGTCAATCCAAACAAAGCCTGTGTGCTGTTGTGCATCTTGAATAACTCCATGTTAAAAGCAGATTTTTCAGACATTACTCTCAGCGGACAGAAAATTGAAAGCCAAAACAAGTTTAAATACCTTGGATTAACATTCGATAGCGGGCTATCGTAAAAGCACCATGTTGATTAGAGCATACAGAAGTGCAAGAGAGGTCTGGCAGCCCTAAAAATAATGGCTGCAGCGCACCTGGAACAGAGACTACTGTTTCTCCTGTATCATCAGCTGGTCCTGTCTGTAATCGAGTATGGCCTGTGAATACTGACGCTGTCAATATCGCAATGTGAACATCTGGAATGCATTCAAAATGAAAGGATGCGTATAGTCTTGAGGTGCACGCCAGATACCCCCAATGCGAAAATGCGGTACATGCTTAGATTGCTGTAAATTTGATCCAGATGCGATGGGCCAGGCAAAAGCTTATATGCGAGTAACCTCAGAAAACTTAGATGACATCAAGGGAGCAAGATTAAATAGAGGGATGTCATGGATGGCGCAGGCAAAGGCAACTATTAGACAGGTGACCACAAATGAAAATATATTCACGGGAGAAGAGTGGAGTAAGTCAGGTGAGAACTGGATGAACTACCAGCAAGTCATCATCAGCATTTGTAGAGAGTGCAGAACTTGGACCAATAGGAGGGCAGAGCTGGAAATTGATCATCTCATAAATGATTATGCTGAGGATGATGATGTCATTGTGTACACTGCTGAATCTTTAATCCGTGGTGAGAAATCAGGGTGGAGCTTCCGTGCTGGAGTAAAGGGCATGATCGTCGCTGAACGTAGCGGGTCTTACGTGATAACAACCTCCAGCATGAGAATGGCGGTAGAGGCAGCTACTGCAACTTTAAAGTGGCTGTCTGAAACTTTATTAACAAGGGTCGTTATTGTATCAGACTCACAATTCATGCTTCGGAAGGTCCAAAGTGGATGGATTTGGTATGAATGGAAAACCTCCATAGAAGCCTCGAATCTTCAGGTACTGGTGTGGATCTACTGTCCTGGTCATGCAGGGGTACGCAGCAATGAAAGAGATGATAGACTAGCTTCAAGAGCATCCACAGAAGGTGCACTGGATATGGATAAGGGAGACATACTGAAGACAGTTAATGATCGCCTATTAGAGAATGACACTGCAATCGATAAATCATCAAGGCTAATATTGCTGGAATTTGGCATCAAGCGTAAGACCAGCAGGAATGGACGTTTGGGAGGATGCATCCGGCACGTATACAACCAGCACGAAACAGAAACAATTAGCACTCATACCCTTAGACATTTGCTGCGGGAGACAGAGCAGCTATGGGTTTGCCCGGAGTGCAATAAAGTCGATTCTGATCAACAATAACAGTAACTTTCATTGCTCCATCTCAGTTTCCAGCTGCCGCGAGCGTTAAATCTGTGCTTATTTCGGAAGTATTATAAACAGCAAGATTTGTTATCTGATATGTTTAACAGATCGTATTCGAAATAACGTCAATACTAAAATGCATGGAGTCTATATCGATATCTCAAGAGGTTTGCATCAAAATAACATTTACACTTGAATCTTTCCATATCTGTTCCTGTTTTTGTATGGAAGAAAATAAAGTTACACAAGTACAGAACGATAGCAAGCCTGCGACCTCTAATATTTCTTGAGTACACTTAGATCATCATGAATACATAAGACATTAAACAAGATTGAAAATGACACGCTATGTAAAGAGTCTACTTAAGAAGATAGGAGAAAATTACACACTTCATGCGAGTCAGCGCATTTCTTGCTAGAAGGGAAAATCGATATCCAAAGAAGTAGAGACACAGGAAAAATTGTAAACGCAGTTTAACGATGTGCAAGTCCTTAGTAATACTATATAACCGATAGTGTTATAACAGTGGCCCGAAGAAATAGCAATTGATTTGTGATTAGTGTTCCTGATTTTAAGACAAGTAAATTCCCCTCTGAATAGTATTTTTATAAAGTTATTTCAAGATGAGGGGACATAATGTTGAGCTCAGCTGGCCAACTCTGCTTATCTTGAGTGATGGCGGCAGGAAAGGACTCCTCTGCTCGAATTCTCCTCTGGGCTCAGGAGACACCTCACTGATAGCTAAAAGGACCAAGGAGTATGCTGTCCGACTCTGGATTCAGCAAATCTCTGACCAGATGCTGCTCAGTACCATCAAGACCACTGTCCCACAATTCATACGAATAACACAGATACGTTGATTAGCAATGAATTCTGGCACAAACTGGCACAAATTTCCATCTGCTTATCTTCCAGGCTTTTATTGAGCCAAATATAAGCTGGCTTCAACGCACTGATGCTTTATCAAGTGTATTTAAACAAGTGGTTTCGAACTAACGCTCCCAAGTGTGTATATCAGCGAGACTGGCCAATGAGCCACGTTTCGACAAGTGTTTGAAAAAATGTTATCTTTTCCCGTCTCCCCTAACAACCAAGATAGTATTTATAGCCCGACCAATCGTGGTTAGGCTTTCATTTGTTGCGCTCCAATCAATTTGAAGTTTACATGGTAGGCTATTTTTGTAACGTAAATTTTTTTCAAACACGTTAAAAAAAAATCTTATGAGCAGAAATGATTTTATGCTGTCAGGCACCCCCAATATTTTATTTTGGGTATAATTTATTAATTCCTGGACTATTTGCGTAACGTTTTACATATTATTTGTCAGCAAGCCCTAAGGAACCCAAAAATACTAATTTAAAGGAGCTACGTGGCTGCGTTCAAAATATGCAATTTCTTCTACCTCCTGTTTCGAAGATGTGCTGTCTGGGTACTGTTATGTGTTCAAACGTAAACCCATCTAATGTTGTCTTTTCTAATAAGAGTTTGTTATGATTTATAAACCTAACTCTGGGAAAGGGTAGTGTATTTTATCACTGTCCGTCTGAAAAAGTTAGTGCTTGTAGACTTACACGCGTGATGCCAGCATTTGTATATCGCGCGTCGCGTGTTGCATGCGTTCCTGATTTTCAGCCCTCCCCTCTCGCTATCCTTTTGTCCATCTGTTCGTTCGTTTTGGTAACGTAATATAATTAATGTTAGGATTAATTTAGGTCATTACGCAGTACGTCTCAATGTTTTTCTTAGAAATGCAGCACACGTTTCATTGAAGAAGGCGGGTAATAATACAGTAAGCTTTTATATCAACGTGAAAGCGTTACAATTTGCAGACGAAGCAGAAAACAAGGGGGATTTCGAGTACATTCTCTGTGACAGCACTGTTATTTTACCATTGCTCTTCTCTTTATTAATTTTATTTGTTAGGCTTCATATTTACCTAATAATTTATATATGTGGATTAGAATATTTCATGACACCTCCCCTCTTAAAACAGACATTATATGTCAGTCCTTTATTCTATATACACATATAGAAATTTATTATTATTTCTGGGGTTTACGGTGATTCTCATCACACGGATGGCGGCTTAAAAAATCAGCTCCCAAATTGGTTTTGCCAGATATATACTCAATGCTAAAATTATATGGAGCCAGAAGCAAAGACCATCGGAGTAACCTAGAGTTCTCATGCTTAGCCTGTGCTAAAAACGATAAAGGTTTGTGGTCTGTTTGCAACTTAAATGCCTTCCCATATAGATAAATATTGAATTTCTTTATTGCCCATATTACTGCAAGACATTCTTTTTCGCTAGTTGAGTAGTTGATTTCAGCTTTATTCAACTTTCTGCTAGCATATGCCACTGGGCTTAATTCCCCATCCAATGCATCTGATTTCTGTAGTAGAGTTGCACCTAGCCCAATATTACTTGCATCCGTCCTTACTATGAATTCTTGACTTAAGTCAGGTAATTTCAAAATGGGTTTACTTGTGAGCTTTTCCTTCAATTCTTGGTAAGTCATTTCACATTGTGGTGTCCATGTAATGCGATCTGGAAGTCCTTTACGTGTCAATTCCGTTAAAGGTGCACATATGGAATTAAAGTTTTTGATATACTTCTGGTAGAAACCACATAATGAGACAAAGGATCTCACGTCCTTCTTGGTTTGTGGTCTCGGGGCTTTCTGTAGTTTCTCTAAGTTCTTTGGGTCAGGGGTCATGTTTCCCTGATAAACTGTGTGTCCCAAAAATTCCAATTCTTTACATCCAACGCAACATTTGGTTGGTCGGGCTGTTAAATTTGCCTCCCTAAGTCGATCAAACAGCATGTTCAGAGAGTCAATGTGTTCCTCAAATGTTTCTGTTGCTATAAGGATATCATCCATAAAATTTGTTATACAGGGATTATTCAGAGGATCCAATAATTTTCTCATCATTCTAGAGAAGACACTAGGCGCATTCTTCAATCCAAATGGCAATCTATTAAACTCATAGTGTCCTTCTGAGGTACTAAAAGCTAGGTATGGTCTAACCTCAGGCTTTACGGGAATCTGATAGTATCCTTTACTCAGATCCACTTTTGAGAAATATTTAGCTTTATTTAGCCTGGCAAACAGCTGATTTGTATCCGGCAATGGATCCACCTGTCCTTCTGTAATAGCGTTCAGTCTCCTGTAATCTATACAGAGTCTATGTTCTCCAGAGGGCTTCCTTAAGAGTACAACACCGGAGCTATACGAAGACTCACTGTGCGAAATAATTCCTTCCTTCAATAGATAGTCTATCTCTTCCTTCAAAGCTTTTTCCTTAGCAAACGGAATCGAATATGGTTTCATACAGACAGGTGTGGAGTCTATGAGTTTCATATCATATTCCAATAGGTTTGTATGCCCTGGTCGGTCTGTTAACACCTCTGCATGATTATTTAGAACCTGTTGCACTCTCTCTTTCTGAGTTTTCGTTAAATGTGTACTGATTTTCACCTGTGCTGCTGTCTCACAGGGGTGTAATGGATATTCAAATGATGAAAGTGGTTCCTTTTTCATCTCCATGGCGATGGACAAGGTCAACAAGTGTGTCTCTTCCTGATGTTCTCTTTCCAAATATTTCTTCAGGAGATTCACATGATAGATTTTTTCTTTCCCCTTCTTATCTATCTTATAATTTGTTCTAGACACCTTCTCTAGAACTGTATATGGACCCTGCCATCCAATTTGTAACTTATTCTGACTCCCAGGCAAAAGAAGCAGTACTTTCTCTCCCACAGCCAGATTTCTGTCCTTCGCCTTCCTGTTATAATAGGCAGCATGTTTCTTCCTGGCTTGTTTCAAATTTTCATTGGCAAGTTTCCAGCCAGTTTTCAACCGAGTGGTCAGCTCATTCACATATTGGTATGAAGATGTAATGTTTTCCTCTGCCTTTTCATCAGTCCACGTTCTTAACAAAGCTACATATGGACCTTTAATTGTGTGGACCTATTTGTCCATGCACCGGTATGGTCTCTTCCACTTGAAGCTTTATAGTGATGATTTTTCCTCCCAGAATTATCATTCACAAAACGACCGCTACCAATTTTTCTTTTGGGGCTGTCTCCCCTCTTAAAATTCTTGATGAGAGATTTCCTCTCTACATCCTCTTCCTCCAGTTTGTTTAAGTCCGATTGAGGGATTTTCGGCTTATCCTGGGGTAAGACATCTTTTTGCACTCTCCGCATAGTGGCCATTGTAAAACAGTTAAGTGAAGCTTGTCCGTGAAAAGGGGTTTCCCATTCCATTTGGTCCACTTTATCAAATCTATTTTTCCTTTTATTGTCAGGCCTGATTTTGCCCCATGGCGTGTCCAGGTCCTGATCCATGTTCCCACCTGTGGGTGTTCCCTCATGTGCTATGCTACACCTTTCTACAAAGTTCTCAATGTCCCATCTTGCTTTGGGCCAATAATAATTGTGAGCCACCTTTTGAATGATGGTACCTGTCATGAAATATTCTAATCCACATATATAAATTATTAGGTAAATATGAAGCCTAACAAATAAAATTAATAAAGAGAAGAGCAATGGTAAAATAACAGTGCTGTCACAAAGAATGTACTCGAAATCCCCCTTGTTTTCTGCTTCGTCTGCAAATTGTAACGCTTTCACGTTGATATAAAAGCTTACTGTATTATTACCCGCCTTCTTCAATGAAACGTGTGCTGCATTTCTAAGAAAAACATTGAGACGTACTGCGTAATGACCTAAATTAATCCTAACATTAATTATATTACGTTACCAAAACGAACGAACAGATGGACAAAAGGATAGCGAGAGGGGAGGGCTGAAAATCAGGAACGCATGCAACACGCGATGCGCGATATACAAATGCTGGCATCACGCGTGTAAGTCTACAAGCACTAACTTTTTCAGACGGACAGTGATAAAATACACTACCCTTTCCCAGAGTTAGGTTTATAAATCATAACAGACTCTTATTAGAAAAGATAACATTAGATGGGTTTACGGTTGAAAACATAACAGTACCCAGACAGCACATCTTCCAAACAGGAGGTAGTAGAAAATACATATTTTGAACGCAGCCACGTAGCTCTTTTAAAGTGGGAAAATTGGGTTCCTTAGGGCTTGCTGACAAATAATATGTAAAACGTTACGCCAATAGTCCAGGAATTAATAAATTATACCCAAAATAAAATAGTGAGGCTGCCTGACAGCATGAAATCATTTCTGCTCATAAAATTTTTTTATAACGTGTTTGAAAAAAACCTTACGTTACATAAATAGCCTACCATGTAAACTCCAAATTGATTGGAGCGCAACAAATGAAAGCCTAACCACGATTGGTCGGGCTATAAATACTATCTTGGTTGTTAGGGGAGACGGGAAAAGATAACATTTTTTCAAACACTTGTCGAAACGTGGCTCATTGGTCAGTCTCGCTGATATACACACTTGGGAGCGTTAGTTCGAGACCACTTGTTTAAAATAGCTTGATAAAGCATCAGTGCGTTGAAGCCAGCATATATTTGGCTCAATAAAAGCCTGGAACATAGGCAGATGGAAGTTTGTGCCAGTTTGTGCCAGAATTCATTGCTAATCAACGTATCTGTGTTATTCGTATGAATTGTGGGACAGTGGTCTTGATGGTACTGAGCAGCATCTGGTCGGAGATTTGCTGAATCCAGTGTCGGACAGCATACTCCTTGGTCTTTTTAGCTATCAGTGAGGTGTCTCCTGAGCCCAGAGGAGAATTCGAGCAGAGGAGTCCTTTCCTGCCGCCATCACTCAAGATAAGCAGAGTTGGCCAGCTGAGCTCAACATTATGTCCCCTCATCTTGAAATAACTTTATAAAAATACCATTCAGAGGGGAATTTACTTGTCTTAAAATCAGGAACTGTGAACATCTCCAATACTGGTCCCTAAAGACAAACTATTGAAGTCATGATGACAAATACCAACAGAGCTTGAACAAAACAAAACCAGTATTACCTCATTTTACTACTACACAACTGACACACATAGAACATTTGTACTAATATATGTCACTACAATATTCATATTAAATACATTCTGTACATAACTTGTAATTTAAATTGATTGTGATTCCTGGTTCCCTTGTAGTTGAATCAGGACACATATTCATTCATGCCAGTAATGAATACATGTTGTTATTTGAAAGTTTATCAGTGACTCTTTTAAGATATCTTTGTAGAGTGGTATATGTATGTGAGTGTCACAGTGTTGTCAAGAGTAGTGGATTAAATTAAATTGTTTATCTGTCTGTTGTTGTGACTTACACTTCACCATACTCATACCCTAGACACATAACGTAGCATCACACTATCCCAGAATAATTCTGACTGAGATATATAGATATGTGGTAGCAAGTAAGGTTATCTATAATACACTACTCTTAATAGATATAGATACCTTCACAGCTGATCTCAGTCAGTACACTAAGTTCCCTATAAGTATTTATAACATCCCACTTCACCACATATATTGGGGGCTCGTCCGGGATTTTGAATCTTTAACTATTAAAAATATTGGGGGTAATTCACTTCAGGGAATATAAGAATTAAAAGGTATCCTTGGGTGGAATTAAATAAGGTTGAGCTCACGGTGCCTGTGTTGTCCATTAGAGATTGAATTGTTGGTTAGACATTGTATTAAGTTACCTGATAGATAATGGCGGACCTGGCCAAATTTCGATCTGCTGCGGTTCAGACTGCAAAAGAGTTAGGATTAGATGGGCAAGTTATGGTTGCCTATGTCACAACGGAATGTGACAAATTTATTGAACGCGAAGAAAGAAGATTAGAAAAAGAAGCCGAAAGAAGGTTAGAGGCTGAGACTAAGAGGTTGCAAGCTGAGGCTGAGACTAAGAGGTTGCAGATTGAGGCTGAGGCTAAGAAATTGGAAGCAGAAGAAAGAAGATTGACTGCAGAAAGAGAAGACAGGAAATTAGCTGCAGAAAGGGAAGCAGAAGATAAAAGATTACAAAGGGAACATGAGTTACGACTAAGGGAGTTTGAGTTTCAAGGCCATGCTCCTGAAAAATGGTGCCAGTCCCTTTGCCTCTGATGCTACGGTTACTCAAGGAGCCTCAACCTCAGCTATGAATTTTCATTTAGATCATTTTGTTGAGAAAGACGATGATATTGAGAGCTACCTAAATAGGTATGAGCTATTAGCTACCACGTATGGGTTAGAGAGAGAAAGGTGGAGCTTAAAGTTATCTCAGGGACTCCGTGGGGCAGCTTATGAAGTTTTTGCAAAAATGAGCAGAGGTGATCAGGAAAATTATGACATGCTAAAGCAGGCTCTTTTGTTAAGGTATGAAAAGAATGCAGAATTCTATAGAAAAAAATTTAGGAATGCTAAACTACTGTCAGGTGAAACCTATCACCAGTTCTCTGCACGAATAGAGACATACTTGGAGAAATGGACTTCTCTGGGGAAAACCCAAGATCTTAAGGAAATGGTCCTTATAGAGCAACTAAGAGAGTCCATGGCTCCAGACCTGAGAAAGTTTCTCATGGAACAAGGTGCAGAGAGGCTGGGTGAGTTGCTAAATGTTGCTGAAAGGTATCAAGCAGCTCAAGCAGAGGTAACAGGTAATAAAAAGAAACAGGTGGATAACTTTAGGGCACCACAGAACTTTAATAAATTTGATCCTAGGGATCAAAATAAAGGTAAGCACCAATTTGATAGGCCACGGTATGACAATAAAAATAAATTCCCACAATTCGATGAAAGGAAATATGATGAAAGAAAATCTTTCAACCAAGGAAAAAGGTGGTGTAAGAATTGTCAGATGGACAATCATGACACTGACCGTTGCAGAAGGAAACCTGTGTATATGGCAACCCTTCAGGTCAGGTCGACCTCAAGACAGGAGGAGGATATTATGTTAGATACCACTCCAGAAGAGATGAGGAAGGCACAGGCTGGGGATAAAACACTCAAGCCTTGTTTCAGAAAATTGTCAACTTGTCATACAACTCCAGGCAAGGGAGATTTTTACACGAAAAACAAGTTGATGTATAGGAAGACTGGAACTAGATCCAATGGTCACGGACAGCTGGTTCTTCCAAAAAGATATAGGACAGAATTAATAAGGAGTCTACATGTGAAACCAGATGGGGACCATGAGAAGATAGGTACCATCATTCAAAAGGTGGCTCACAATTATTATTGGCCCAAAGCAAGATGGGACATTGAGAATTTTGTAGAAAGGTGTAGCATAGCACATGAGGGAACACCCACAAGTGGGAACATGGATCAGGACCTGGACACGCCATGGGGCAAAATCAGGCCTGACAATAAAAGGAAAAATAGATTTGATAAAGTGGACCAAATGGAATGGGAAGCCCCTTTTCACGGACAAGCTTCACTTAACTGTTTTACAATGGCCACTATGCGGAGAGTGCAAAAGGATGTCTTACCCCCGGATAAGCCGACAATCCCTCAATCGGACTTAAACAAACTGGAGGAAGAGGATGTAGAGAGGAAATCTCTCATCAAGAATTTTAAGTGGGGAGAAAGCCCCAAAAGAAAAATTGGTAGCGGTCGTTTTGTGAATGATAATTCTGGGAGGAAAAATCATCACTATAAAGCTTCGAGTGGAAGAGACCATACCGGTGCATGGACAAATAGGTCCACACAATTAAAGGTCCATATGTAGCTTTGTTAAGAACGTGGACTGATGAAAAGGCAGAGGAAAACATTACATCTTCATACCAATATGTGAATGAGCTGACGACTCGGTTGAAAACTGGCTGGAAACTTGCCAATGAAAATTTGAAACAAGCCAGGAAGAAACATGCTGCCTATTATAACAGGAAGGCGAAAGACAGAAATTTGGCTGTGGGAGAGAAAGTACTGCTTCTTTTGCCTGGGAGTCAGAATAAGTTACAAATTGGATGGCAGGGTCCATATACAGTTTTAGAGAAGGTATCTAGAACAAATTATAAGATAGATAAGAAGGGGAAAGAAAAAATCTATCATGTGAATCTCCTGAAGAAATATTTGGAAAGAGAACATCAGGAAGAGACACACTTGTTGACCTTGTCCATCGCCATGGAGATGGACAAGGAACCACTTTCATCATTTGAATATCCATTACACCCCTGTGAGACAGCAGCACAGGTGAAAATCAGTACACATTTAACGAAAACTCAGAAAGAGAGAGTGCAACAGGTTCTAAATAATCATGCAGAGGTGTTAACAGACCGACCAGGGCATACAAACCTATTGGAATATGATATGAAACTCATAGACTCCACACCTGTCTGTATGAAACCATATTCGATTCCGTTTGCTAAGGAAAAAGCTTTGAAGGAAGAGATAGACTATCTATTGAAGGAAGGAATTATTTCGCACAGTGAGTCTTCGTATAGTTCCGGTGTTGTACTTTTAAGGAAGCCCTCTGGAGAACATAGACTCTGTATAGATTACAGGAGACTGAACGCTATTACAGAAGGACAGGTGGATCCATTGCCGGATACAAATCAGCTGTTTGCCAGACTAAATAAAGCTAAATATTTCTCAAAAGTGGATCTGAGTAAAGGATACTATCAGATTCCAGTAAAACCTGAGGTTAGACCATACCTAGCTTTTAGTACCTCAGAAGGACACTATGAGTTTAATAGATTGCCATTTGGATTGAAGAATGCGCCTAGTGTCTTCTCTAGAATGATGAGAAAATTATTGGATCCTCTGAATAATCCCTGTATAACAAATTTTATGGATGATATCCTTATAGCAACAGAAACATTTGAGGAACACATTGACTCTCTGAACATGCTGTTTAATCGACTTAGGGAGGCAAATTTAACAGCCCGTCCAACCAAATGTTGCGTTGGATGTAAAGAATTGGAATTTTTGGGACACACAGTTTATCAGGGAAACATGACCCCTGACCCAAAGAATTTAGAAAAACTACAGAAAGCCCCGAGACCACAAACCAAGAAGGACGTGAGATCCTTTGTCTCATTATGTGGTTTCTACCAGAAGTATATCAAAAACTTTAATTCCATATGTGCACCCTTAACGGAATTGACACGTAAAGGACATCCAGATCGCATTACATGGACACCACAATGTGAAATGACTTACCAAGAATTGAAGGAAAAGCTCACAAGTAAACCCATTTTGAAATTACCTGACTTAAGTCAAGAATTCATAGTAAGGACGGATGCAAGTAATATTGGGTTAGGTGCAACTTTACTACAGAAATCAGATGCATTGGATGGGGAATTAAGCCCAGTGGCATATGCTAGCAGAAAGTTGAATAAAGCTGAAATCAACTACTCAACTAGCGAAAAAGAATGTCTTGCAGTAATATGGGCAATAAAGAAATTCAATATTTATCTATATGGGAAGGCATTTAAGTTGCAAACTGACCACAAACCTTTATCGTTTTTAGCACAGGCTAAGCATGAGAACTCTAGGTTACTCCGATGGTCTTTGCTTCTGGCTCCATATAATTTTAGCATTGAATATATATCTGGAAAAACCAATCTGGGAGCGGATTTTTTAAGCCGCCATCCGTGTGATGAGAATCACCGTAAACCCCAGAAATAATAATAAATTTCTCTATGTGTATATAGAATAAAGGACTGACATATAATGTCTGTTTTAAGAGGGGAGGTGTCATGAAATATTCTAATCCACATATATAAATTATTAGGTAAATATGAAGCCTAACAAATAAAATTAATAAAGAGAAGAGCAATGGTAAAATAACAGTGCTGTCACAAAGAATGTACTCGAAATCCCCCTTGTTTTCTTCTTCGTCTGCAAATTGTAACGCTTTCACGTTGATATAAAAGCTTACTGTATTATTACCCGCCTTCTTCAATGAAACGTGTGCTGCATTTCTAAGAAAAACATTGAGACGTACTGCGTAATGACCTAAATTAATCCTAACATTAATTATATTACGTTACCAAAACGAACGAACAGATGGACAAAAGGATAGCGAGAGGGGAGGGCTGAAAATCAGGAACGCATGCAACACGCGACGCGCGATATACAAATGCTGGCATCACGCGTGTAAGTCTACAAGCACTAACTTTTTCAGACGGACAGTGATAAAATACACTACCCTTTCCCAGAGTTAGGTTTATAAATCATAACAGACTCTTATTAGAAAAGATAACATTAGATGGGTTTACGGTTGAAAACATAACAGTACCCAGACAGCACATCTTCCAAACAGGAGGTAGTAGAAAATACATATTTTGAACGCAGCCACGTAGCTCTTTTAAAGTGGGAAAATTGGGTTCCTTAGGGCTTGCTGACAAATAATATGTAAAACGTTACGCCAATAGTCCAGGAATTAATAAATTATACCCAAAATAAAATAGTGAGGCTGCCTGACAGCATGAAATCATTTCTGCTCATAAAATTTTTTTATAACGTGTTTGAAAAAAAACCTTACGTTACATAAATAGCCTACCATGTAAACTCCAAATTGATTGGAGCGCAACAAATGAAAGCCTAACCACGATTGGTCGGGCTATAAATACTATCTTGGTTGTTAGGGGAGACGGGAAAAGATAACATTTTTTCAAACACTTGTCGAAACGTGGCTCATTGGTCAGTCTCGCTGATATACACACTTGGGAGCGTTAGTTCGAGACCACTTGTTTAAAATAGCTTGATAAAGCATCAGTGCGTTGAAGCCAGCATATATTTGGCTCAATAAAAGCCTGGAACATAGGCAGATGGAAGTTTGTGCCAGTTTGTGCCAGAATTCATTGCTAATCAACGTATCTGTGTTATTCGTATGAATTGTGGGACAGTGGTCTTGATGGTACTGAGCAGCATCTGGTCGGAGATTTGCTGAATCCAGTGTCGGACAGCATACTCCTTGGTCTTTTTAGCTATCAGTGAGGTGTCTCCTGAGCCCAGAGGAGAATTCGAGCAGAGGAGTCCTTTCCTGCCGCCATCACTCAAGATAAGCAGAGTTGGCCAGCTGAGCTCAACATTATGTCCCCTCATCTTGAAATAACTTTATAAAAATACTATTCAGAGGGGAATTTACTTGTCTTAAAATCAGGAACTGTGAACATCTCCAATACTGGTCCCTAAAGACAAACTATTGAAGTCATGATGACAAATACCAACAGAGCTTGAACAAAACAAAACCAGTATTACCTCATTTTACTACTACACAACTGACACACATAGAACATTTGTACTAATATATGTCACTACAATATTCATATTAAATACATTCTGTACATAACTTGTAATTTAAATTGATTGTGATTCCTGGTTCCCTTGTAGTTGAATCAGGACACATATTCATTCATGCCAGTAATGAATACATGTTGTTATTTGAAAGTTTATCAGTGACTCTTTTAAGATATCTTTGTAGAGTGGTATATGTATGTGAGTGTCACAGTGTTGTCAAGAGTAGTGGATTAAATTAAATTGTTTATCTGTCTGTTGTTGTGACTTACACTTCACCATACTCATACCCTAGACACATAACGTAGCATCACACTATCCCAGAATAATTCTGACTGAGATATATAGATATGTGGTAGCAAGTAAGGTTATCTATAATACACTACTCTTAATAGATATAGATACCTTCACAGCTGATCTCAGTCAGTACACTAAGTTCCCTATAAGTATTTATAACATCCCACTTCACCACAGTACCTATCTTCTCATGGTCCCCATCTGGTTTCACATGTAGGCTCCTTATTAATTCTGTCCTATATCTTTTTGGAAGAACCAGCTGTCCGTGACCTTTGGATCTAGTTCCGGCCTTCCTATACATCAACTTGTTTTTCATGTAAAAATCTCCCTTGCCTGGAGTTGTATGACAAGTTGACAATTTTCTGTAACAAGGCTTGAGTGTTTTATCCCCAGCCTGTGCCTTCCTCATCTCTTCTGGAGTGGTATCCAACATAATATCCTCCTCCTGTCTTGAGGTCGACCTGACCTGAAGGGTTGCCATATACACAGGTTTCCTTCTGCAACGGTCAGTGTCATGATTGTCCATCTGACAATTCTTACACCACCTTTTTCCTTGGTTGAAAGATGTTCTTTCATTATATTTCCTTTCATCGAATTGTGGGAATTTATTTTTATTTTCATACCGTGGCCTATCAAATTGGTGCTTACCTTTATTTTGATCCCTAGGATCAAATTTATTAAAGTTCTGTGGTGCCCTAAAGTTATCCACCTGTTTCTTTTTATTACCTGTTACCTCTGCTTGAGCTGCTTGATACCTTTCAGCAACATTTAGCAACTCATCCAGCCTCTCTGCACCTTGTTCCATGAGAAACTTTCTCAGGTCTGGAGCCATGGACTCTCTTAGTTGCTCTATAAGGACCATTTCCTTAAGATCTTGGGTTTTCCCCAGAGAAGTCCATTTCTCCAAGTATGTCTCTATTCGTGCAGAGAACTGGTGATAGGTTTCACCTGACAGTAGTTTAGCATTCCTAAATTTTTTTCTATAGAATTCTGCATTCTTTTCATACCTTAACAAAAGAGCCTGCTTTAGCATGTCATAATTTTCCTGATCACCTCTGCTCATTTTTGCAAAAACTTCATAAGCTGCCCCACGAAGTCCCTGAGATAACTTTAAGCTCCACCTTTCTCTCTCTAACCCATACGTGGTAGCTAATAGTTCGTACCTATTTATATAGCTCTCAATATCATCGTCTTTCTCAACAAAATGATCTAAATGAAAATTCATAGCTGAGATTGAGGCTCCCTGAGTAACCGTAGCATCAGAGGCAAAGGGGCTGGCACCATTTTCAGGAGCATGGCCTTGAAACTCAAACTCCCTTAGTCGTAACTCATGTTCCCTTTGTAATCTTTTCTCCTCCTTTTCTGCTTCCCTCTCTGCAGCTAATTTCCTCTCTTCTGCAGCTAATCTTTTGTCTTCTCTTTCTGCTTCCAATTTCTTAGCCTCTTTGTCAGCCTCAATCTGCAACCTCTTAGTCTCAGCCTCAGCTTCAAATTGTAACTTCTTAATTTCCCTTTCAGCCTCTAACCTTCTTTCGGCTTTTTTTTCTAATCTTCTTTCTTCGCGTTCAATAAATTTGTCACATTCCGTTGTGACATAGGCAACCATAACTTGCCCATCTAATCCTAACTCTTTTGCAGTCTGAACCGCAGCAGATCGAAATTTGGCCAGGTCCGCCATTGTCTATCAGGTAAATTTTTATAATGTCTACCCAACAATTCAATTTCTAACTATATATCTAATGGACAACACAGGCACCGTGAGCTCAACCTTATTTAATTCCACCCAAGGATACCTTTTAATTCTTATATTCCCTGAAGTGAATTACCCCCAATATTTTTAATAGTTAAAGATTCAAAATCCCAAGAGCGAGACCCCAATATATGTGGTGAAGTGGGATGTTATAAATACTTATAGGGAACTTAGTGTACTGACTGAGATCAGCTGTGAAGGTATCTATATCTATTAAGAGTAGTGTATTATAGATAACCTTACTTGCTACCACATATCTCTATATCTCAGTCAGAATTATTCTGGAATAGTGTGATGCTACGTTATGTGTCTAGGGTATGTGTATGAAGAAGTGTAAGTCACAACAACAGACAGATAAACAATTTAATGTAATCCACTACTCTTGACAACACTGTGACACTCACATACATATAACACTCTACAAAGATATCTTAAAAGAGTCACTGATAAACTTTCGAATAACAATATGTATTCATTACTGGCATGAATGAATATGTGTCCTGATTCAACTACAAGGGAACCAGGAATCACAATCAATTTAAATTACAAGTTATGTACAGAATGTATTTAATATGAATATTGTAGTGACATATATTATTACAAATGTTCTATGTGTGTCAGTTGTGTAGTAGTAAAATGAGGTAATACTGGTTTTGTTTTGTTCAAGCTCTGTTGGTATTTGTCATCATGACTTCAATAGTTTGTCTTTAGGGACCAGTATTTGAGATGTTCAAAGTTCCTGATTTTAAGACAAGTAAATTCCCCTCTGAATAGTATTTTTATAAAGTTATTTCAAGATGAGGGGACATAATGTTGAGCTCAGCTGGCCAACTCTGCTTATCTTGAGTGATGGCGGCAGGAAAGGACTCCTCTGCTCGAATTCTCCTCTGGGCTCAGGAGACACCTCACTGATAGCTAAAAGGACCAAGGAGTATGCTGTCCGACTCTGGATTCAGCAAATCTCTGACCAGATGCTGCTCAGTACCATCAAGACCACTGTCCCACAATTCATACGAATAACACAGATACGTTGATTAGCAATGAATTCTGGCACAAACTGGCACAAATTTCCATCTGCTTATCTTCCAGGCTTTTATTGAGCCAAATATAAGCTGGCTTCAACGCACTGATGCTTTATCAAGTGTATTTAAACAAGTGGTTTCGAACTAACGCTCCCAAGTGTGTATATCAGCGAGACTGGCCAATGAGCCACGTTTCGACAAGTGTTTGAAAAAATGTTATCTTTTCCCGTCTCCCCTAACAACCAAGATAGTATTTATAGCCCGACCAATCGTGGTTAGGCTTTCATTTGTTGCGCTCCAATCAATTTGAAGTTTACATGGTAGGCTATTTTTGTAACGTAAATTTTTTTCAAACACGTTAAAAAAAAAAATCTTATGAGCAGAAATGATTTTATGCTGTCAGGCACCCCCAATATTTTATTTTGGGTATAATTTATTAATTCCTGGACTATTTGCGTAACGTTTTACATATTATTTGTCAGCAAGCCCTAAGGAACCCAAAAATACTAATTTAAAGGAGCTACGTGGCTGCGTTCAAAATATGCAATTTCTTCTACCTCCTGTTTCGAAGATGTGCTGTCTGGGTACTGTTATGTGTTCAAACGTAAACCCATCTAATGTTGTCTTTTCTAATAAGAGTCTGTTATGATTTATAAACCTAACTCTGGGAAAGGGTAGTGTATTTTATCACTGTCCGTCTGAAAAAGTTAGTGCTTGTAGACTTACACGCGTGATGCCAGCATTTGTATATCGCGCGTCGCGTGTTGCATGCGTTCCTGATTTTCAGCCCTCCCCTCTCGCTATCCTTTTGTCCATCTGTTCGTTCGTTTTGGTAACGTAATATAATTAATGTTAGGATTAATTTAGGTCATTACGCAGTACGTCTCAATGTTTTTCTTAGAAATGCAGCACACGTTTCATTGAAGAAGGCGGGTAATAATACAGTAAGCTTTTATATCAACGTGAAAGCGTTACAATTTGCAGACGAAGCAGAAAACAAGGGGGATTTCGAGTACATTCTCTGTGACAGCACTGTTATTTTACCATTGCTCTTCTCTTTATTAATTTTATTTGTTAGGCTTCATATTTACCTAATAATTTATATATGTGGATTAGAATATTTCATGACAATTAGTGCCAATTAAGGATGAGAAAAATGCTCTGAGGTGTCCAATTAACAGAGTTGTTAGAGCGCTGGTCTCTCGCGGCAAAGGTGACAGTTCGATTAACGGTTTCAACACGCCCCAGCCCAGCCAGCTGTAAATGGGTACCTGACTTAGCTCTTGAGTTAGGGAACGAAAAGGCAGCGAGGAAGGGAACTGGCTACCCCATCTCTCGATGCTGGACCTCGCATAGTGAAGGTCTCTAATAATTCAGTATCTGCTATGGGATTATCTTTACCCATTTTTTAAAGAATGCACTGATGATGTAGAAACAGCAATTTCTTCACACAAAAAACTGTTATTTATTTCCTCCTTCACAAGCCGTTCAGAATTGTAAAGGAAATCAGTTTTCATTCATCAAAATATCATGTTTTTCATAGTTTATTTGTTTTTCTGCCTACTTCTCGAGCGACCTTCTTGTACTGAAAACAGAACTTTTGCTGCAGACTTTTCATGGCAGCTGAATCGATTACGTTCTGGCGATTATTTAAACTATTTTATTTTCGCTCTATGTAGTTGATGCCTGGGACTGCTCCAACATCTTTTACCTTTTCGCCCCCTATGGATCATAAAGCCATCATTGCAACGTTCCATTCCCACCTTTTTTTTTTTTTCTTGTTTGCAGGAATCCTTCACTAAAGCATTAATGTGATCTTGCAGTGGCAATTTTTGTGGCAATTATTGAACATGATGTGGCTGCTAGCCCAATACACAGCTTCTTATTAGTCGAACTCAGGCCCTTTCGTGCGACAACCCCGCCTAGCTATGCAAGCGAATCACACTATCCTCCCTGCCATCTAGGCATCACCAGAAAATAATGCTTCGATGACAGGATAGTGTGATTCGCTTTCATAGCTAGGCGGGGTTGTCGCACGGAAGGTCCTGGGTTCGAGTCCTGGGTAAGCCACTCACGTCTCTTGTTTTTCTGTTGTCTAGTGTTCTACTTCTTTATTTCTTACGAGTGCCTGATAACATACCTTTATGTTTGTCTAATATTTATTTACTGTTTACAGGCCTCGGGTTTCCTTTCCTTATGTGTTATAAATGTTTATACAATACCAAAAACCGACCCTCTGTCCTGTAATTACTGTTCTTAGTCTTCTATCATTTACTAGACACAATATTAAGGTCTTTGTCTTGCGTAGACTGACCTATACTGTATAATAGGGGAAAAACAGAAGTGATTGCGTCATTAACAGGCTGGACTGCCCATTGTAAATTTCCGGTGTTATGTGTTGCGGGTCGCACTAATGACCCGTCATAGATGCATCATTTTTTGGTGATGCCTAGATGGCAGGGAGGATAGTGTGATTCGCTTGCATAGCTAGGCGTGGTTGTCGCACGGAAGGTCCTGGGTTCGAGTCCTGGGTAAGCCACTCATGTCTGTTGTCTAGTGTTCTACTTCTTAGATTCTTACGAATGCCTGAAAACATACCTTTATGTTTGTCTAATTTTTATTTCTTATTAGTCGCCTCTTACGACCTGCTTGAAAGAGCAATCGACTTTTTCTTTCTGCTTCTTCAGAGACACCAGGAACTTCACGAGGTGGTACTAAAGTTACTGACAAACGCCTCAAGTGCTCAAAATTACGTGGCACTTCCCGTATTTTATAGCCTCAAACTTGCTTGAGTGGTCAGTTATTTCATCTAGGTATTAAACTATTTGTTACACGAACAGACATGTTTATTTAATACTTGTCGTATTAGTAATGTGACGTACGTCTAGTTTGACAAGTGAATTCTCCCTGATATGATGGATGATTTAAAGGGACTTTTAGCTTTTCATAATATTAGAACCCCTGAACATTTGTTGTAACTTTTCGTTTGCCAGAACTCATTCCACCGGGACTCATTTAGTAGGCGGCACGAGATCAAAGAGTCAGACTGAGGGATTTCAGGGGAGACTATCGGCGCTATCAAAGACAGTAGTGGTCCCTGATACGAGACGCAGTTGCTTGCCGCTATTTTCGCGTCTCGGTGTCAATCGAGGAACCGAGCGAACGGGGAAAGCGAACGGGTAGCAGCGAACGGAGATACGAAGACCAGGGTGCGGTTTCTTCTCTTGATTTGGCGGTCAGATCCCCAAAAGTTTGTGAGATCAAATAAGTTGTCAAGTTTATCATGTCCCACTCAACTTACATTCCATTTTAGCTAAATAGACCATTAAGACTAGACACGTTATCACTCGCTGGCCAGACCTTTACAGAAGCACTAGCTTTATTGAAATCTTGTTATAGATTTTCCCCTGGATTTTATATATATATTTGCAGTGTTTTCTATTCTGTGCAGAGCGGTAATATATATATTGTGTAAAGTGATCAGTGGTCTAGTTCAGTTATTCTATTTCAATGGATTTTGTGTTAATTTAAATCTATTTAATTAAACCATCTCAATAGTTCCAGTGGTAAATATAATGATCTATCTATTATATTATTTCAAAAGATAATAGATGCTTTAATTAACTTTTAAAGTCCCGAAGGAATTTATAATTAATAAATTCAGTTAAGTCCTAGTTTTATAGATGTGGGTTTTTAACCACTAGAATTCGCGCAGTGTTTATTAAATACATAATTAAATACTCGAGTGTATTATAGGCTTTACGGGAAATTCATCGCGCTTTAGAAGGTTATTTGTTTTCGGTATATTACATGTCTTTTTTTTTCTTTCATACAGAGTGATCGTAACCTGTGCGATCCCAGCATTAAGAAAGCAATAAAGAAATCAATCTAAGCAAAGCAAAGCATAAACAGTGTGTAGAGTTCCCCTGACGCAGAACTTGTTGAGACTGTGTAAATTTTTAATCTTTGAGGCGATTCTATGTTTGGAATTCCGCTATCTAACTTATAGCAAAGAAAGCACACCCAAAGACAAATTTAACGCACCATCAAACAACTTAAGTCGTAACGGGAAGAAGAACACTGGCCCGAGCTTTGTTAGTTTACTGACACAGAGAGATAATTCATAATTTCCTGAACAGTGATGTGACTAGTTTTCTCACTGGACTTAAACCATACCTCACGGATAAAGTGTACCAGCACGCGTAAGAATTTTATTATCAGCGGTATAGTCAAATAGACCACACCACCCTCACCCCGGTATCAGAGACCGTGCCCTCCCATAGAAACTGTTATTAAGAAAAGAGACACAACTACAGATTCATTTTCCAGCGATTACGGGATCCTTTTATGTGCTGACCGCCTACCCGATAATCTGGGGCTAGAACTTGAACAAACACTCATACATTTAGTTTGAGGTGTAACTGCTGTTGTGTTATTCTATGGAGTGCAAGATTTTTTCACAATCGGTAAGTGAGAACAAGATGAGTGAAGGCCTTTGCTAGCGCGTGTATGAATGACAGGAAATTAATTCTTTTGTGTGACCATTTTGTTAACTTGCTTACCTGGTAACATATATCTTTTCTGTATACCCTACATTGTTCCTTTAAGTGGGATAGTTGATAATTTGTTAACTCTGTTTAAAACCACCTCCTTTCCATTTGCTTAGTAAAGGGAAGAACAGCTGGGAAGAACAAGTTTTTTTTTCTATCACCTATACCTAATTTTGTAACACCTCTTTCAGAGTAATTAACTTCACTGTTAGGTTAACGTACCTATGTTCCTGATATTATCTATCTTTGGACTGGGTTTATCTTTGTCTAATAAGCGGGAAGGGCTTAGTCGATACCAATCTTCTTCACCCCTTCCAAACTTGTTATTTGCATTTGTGTACTTATGATAATTTATGTAATATCTGATATTTTTAGTGATTGATGTTAAAGTGAATAAAATCACATAAACTCATTTAGTTCTGTGTGTTGGATATACCCAAAGCCCAACTTTTCCCCTTATTCGTTTAATATAGTTTGTATCAACGTCGCCTGTGTGTGTGAAAAAACACCAAATCGGTGTGAGCGCAGATGCGAGTCTGGAAAACTGGCAACTAATCGTTTGACCAGGAGAGCGGAAGAGAAGATTGAGAGAAACGATTTGTCGTAAATAAGTCTGTCTTTACTCTCCTCCAGCTCGCTGTAAAGCAACTATTAAATCTCTACATTTTCTATCACTGAGCTTTCCATCATCATTTTTCACTCTAAACCGGACCACTATTTCTAAGACTCTTTTCTCTCAAAATAAATTTACGACAAGTAATAAAAAATATATATTCCACGTCCACATTAAACAGGTCCCCAGACAATCCGTATTTATATATTTTGTGTGGGAAATCACAAGTTCAGATAACAAGACCAAATAGCAACCTAAAATATATAAATAAACTCTTCACTCTGCAGTATTCATTATGCTTGTTTCTTGAGTTATTTCGACAACGATCATTTGAATAAGATGGAAAAATACACGTGGCATATGACTCAGGCCAATCCCTTTTCCACTGCCAAAATTTATGACTCAGACCACAACGATCATTTGAATAAGATGGAAAAATACACGTGGCATTTGACTCAGGCCAATCCTCTTTCCACTGCCAAAATTTATGACTCAGACCACCGCAGCAGATTACGACAGTCGTGGCTGTTTTGAAAGTGGAGTCTAAAATTATGTCTGAGCGTGTGGTAGTCTTGGAATGCCACCTTGTGTAACTGACCGCCCCCCATCGTCCACTTTTGATTTACCGTTCCTCTGGAAATGAAAAACGTTCCCTAAGGGCGGCAGCACTCATGTTGGAAAACACTTGCGTAAAACTGCCAGCGCTTATTCCTGTCCCAGAAAGTTTACCGACCTATTTTAGAATTGAAAGGACAAAAAATACACACACACACGTAGGGCCGTGAATTCATTGTCCCTTGGAAACAAAAGACGTTCCGCAAGGGGCGGCAACACCCAGGCTGGGGAGACACTGTTTTAAAGCTGTGAAATTTAATTCAAGTCCTATAAAATGTATCCACATACTTTAAGAACTTATCACCAAAAAGAAAAACAAAACACACACACACAAACACACATACATACACACGCGCGTACGGTGTGGGCCGTGAATTCAATGAAATCAGATTCCACGCGACGATTATAGCAGACAAACAATTCCTTAATGTTGTCAAGTGCCGCGATTTGTTAAAAAAAAAACTATAAAAATAAAAACTACATAGGCTATAGAGTGTCATTTGTGATTATAATACAAACACTTTCTTCTGTTCAGCCACTAACAGCAAGCAGTCTTTATTGTGTTCTAACAACAGACTTTTCTTGTCAAGAAAGCTCAGAAAGATTACTAGGTTCCCTGTTGCAAGTTATTCTCTCAAATTACAATAATAGAAGGATTAGCGCATGTCTTTCTTTCTTTTATTTTTAAGGACAACCTTCACCTTTGATTGAAACAGTTAAACGTGTCTTGTGTCTCTGAAGATCGCTCAGAGTTTTATCAAGTTCTTCTGGTGATCAATGAGTAATTGCCCGGATGTCTGCATAACCTTCAATTCCAGCATGGGTGAAGAATGTAGATTACAAATGGGTAGACAGGGAAATCAAAGAGTCGGAAAAAGAGACACAGAGAGACCACATAAAAGGTATTATAATGAGAACCTTGAGAGTTAAAAAAAAAACGAAACTATAGAAGGGTTAAACAGTAAATGCATAATTTCAGGGTATTACGACGACGTCAGATTGGGGGTGGGGGAATGGTTCTACCAGTAAAACAAGCAGCAGGAAAATTTGTTGTGGTGGAGTGAACGAAGGTGGGTAGGAATGTAGGCAGTCTAATGGTTTAGAACAGTGGTGGCCAAGTTAAGGTTGGCCGAGGGCCAGATTATGGTAAAGGGTAACACCAGAGGGCCAGACCTATAAAATCCTTTAAAAATAACGTTCTGAGATTTAGTTTTACATATATAATGAACCACGTACAGAAAGCAACGGCAAACTACTGTACTGCACATCTGCCAAGACATTTATACCAGTCCTTGGACTGAAATTACTGTAAAAAAAAAAAATAATGAATCTGTTGTTTTAATTTGTTTTATAATTTGTAATATGACATGTAATTATTTATTTCAAACATACATTTGTGTGTTATTTCATTGTGAAGAGTGTGGCTTCAATCAACAATAAGAGGCCGGCCAAAACAGGTTGGCGGGCCGGTCAAAACTGGTTGGCGGGCCGGATCTGGCCCGCGTTCCGTAGTTTGGCCACCGCTGGTTTAGAATATAGGAGAGATAGAAAAATGACAGTGATAATGTGCGTATAAAACACGATGAAGGCATATTATTGTTCACTGTATTTTTGAGGAGTAAATATTTTGTCAACCTGCTTCGAGTATCAGGGTGGTAAAGTAGTTGCAGCACTTGTTTCCTGAGACCTGGTTGGAAACCTGGTTGCGTCATGCTTCCGAAAGGGCTCGGAAGCGGAATTACCTGAAATGACCCGAATCTGAAATGGCCCTAAATGACCTGGGTGCGAAACGTTCCCGAAGCGAAATGATCCAGACGTTAAAGGACCTGAAATGGCCAAAAATAGCATATACGTGAAATGCTTCGAAATGAACCGGACGCGAAATGGCCCAGGCGTGAAATGGCCCGGATGTGGAATACCTCGAACGTAAATTGGTCCGGACACGAAATGGCATATACGCAAAAATGGCCAGGACGCGGAATCGCCTAGGTTCGAAATGTCCCGGACGCAAAATGTTCCGGGTGCCAGATGACCAGGTCGCGAATTGGCACGAACGTAAGATAGCCCGGACAACACAATATGGCCGAGACGCAAAACTGGCCCTGATGGAAGTGAGCAGGGCGCGAAATGACCGAGACGCAAAATAGCCCGGACGGGAGATGGCTCAGACGCGAAATGGTCCGGATGCGAAATTGCCAGAACGCAAAATGGCCGATACACAAACGGACAGCACGCTAACCTGTTCTTCTATTCTACGCAAGCACATATTTATTACAATCTGTAATTCCTTGGTTGTCATTGCAGTTTATGCCGCGCTCTGTCAACATGACAGGTAGAAGAATATAATCTGTGTTCTCAATGTCCTTTCACACAACCACTTCAGCGTGTCTCTCTAATGTTTCTATTGTAGAACTATTTAGAAAGACGTTAACGCTGTCTTCTACTGGTGTAACAGACTGGTGCTAATCTCTTCAGATTCATACACTGCTTAAACAGCACTGATTACGCTGGCATGGCAATGTTCGCCGCATGGAAGACGGCCGCACCCTGAAATATATCTTCTGCGGACAACTGGCAGATGGCAAAAGAACAGTTGGGCGATCGCAGCTGAGATTCAAAGATGTGTGCAAGTGAAACATGAGGGCACCGAACATAAATCCAGCAACATGGCGACGATGAAACTGCCGATCGCACCAAGTGACGATGCTGTCTACGGTGCCACCTCAGATTGGGCGAAAAGAAGCTCTCACAGCAAGCAGAAGCGAGGAGAAAACGTCGAAAAAAACACCAGGAAAATAAGCCCATGAAAGCTGTCGCCGCAAGGATGCATTCCCATGGTCAGTTATGACTGAAGGGGATGTTATTATTATTATTATTATTGGAGAAGGGAATGCGGTAGGGTGGAGACGGATAAGAGGTAAAGCAGTCTAAAGGTTTAAGATATCGGAGAAATAGAAAATTGACAGCGATAATGCGCGCATAAAACATGGTGAGGGCAGATTACTGTTCACAGGATTTTTTAGGCGTTACTATTTTGTCAACTTGCTTTGAGCATGTCAGTGATAAAGTAGTTTATAGCGCTTGCTTCTCGTGGCACAAGGGCCTGGCTGTGCCCTGCTTGCGAAATGGCACAAATGCGAGATGGGTAGAAATAAACAGAATCTGAAATGGCACGAAATAACTCGAACACAAAATATCCAGGACACGAAATATCCCAAGCGCGAAATGATCCGGACGTTAAATGACCGGAAATTGCCCGGACGCGAAATAGTCAAAAATGGCCCAGATGTGAATGTGATTTGAAATGGATCGGACGCGAAATGACCCGGGCGCGAAATGGGTGAAAATAACAGCAGAGCCGCCTTCATTGACAGCAAACCTCGTTAACTGTTTACATAAAATACACAGATGTGTTTTACAAATAAAAATTAAGATCTCATGAACAGCTACAAAGATTAATGAGGATTTCGTGAAAGAGGCTAGTGGTAGTATTCAAAAGAAACGTAATAGAATGAAGGAAACACAACAACAAAATTGAATAACATCACGTGGGAGCGGACGTCTTAGAATAGCGTGATCGAATTCGCCCGAAGGTTGGAACATTAAAATAAAAATAATAGTAACAGAAAGTATAAGTGTGCACTTCAGAGTGAACAGTAATCCCATGCTTAAATTAGTCTCCCTCATACCAGTAATTGAGACATGAAATGGCACAGCCACAAAATGGCCCGGAATCGAAATGACTCGAACGCAAAATTCCCCACAACGACCGGGACTCGAAATTGTCCGGATGTGAAAGGCAAAAAAATGTCACGGACTCGAAAAAGCCCAAAAGACCGGGATACGAAAAGTCTCAGGCGCGAAATGGTCCGGAACGACCTGGCGCAAAATGTCCCTGACGCGAAATCGATATGACGGGAGATGGTTGTGGCGCGAATTAGCCCGAACTCGGAATGGTCTTAACGCGAACTGGCCCGGATGCAAAATGGGCCGTTAGCGAAATGGCTTGGGTGCTAAATAGCCCGGACGCCAAATGCCCGGAGTGCCAAATGGCCGGCACTTAAATAGGTCCGCACGCGAAATAACCCGGAAATGAAGTGATCCGTACGTAAACTAACCCGGGCCCGAAGTGTCATGGACCTAAAATTGCCCGAAATTATCCTGACGCGAAATGGCCCAGATGGCTCAGAACTAAAGTGACTCGAAATGACAGACGCGAAATTGCCCGCACGTGACATGGCCCGAAATGACCCTATCGCGAAATGGCCGGCTTTGGACCGTACGTGAAAAAGCCCGATATGATCCGGTCACGAAATTCCCGGATGCGAAATGGTCCTGGCGCAAAATTACCCCGGACGTGAAATGACTTGGAAGTTAAATGGCTCGGGCGCAAAATAGCCGGGACGCAAAATGCTCTGGCTGGAGAATGGTCCGCACGGAGAATATCTCTATCCAGTCTCAGACTGATATGGTTTCCTTTGTTAAAAACTATATTTTCATCAAAATCATGTAAATAATGTATATACAAAAAAAAAAAAAAAAAAAAACTTCCTTTATACTTGTGAAACTTGACACGGACACTGCGGCAAGTAAATCAAGTCATTTCCTATATATCCTAGCCTTTTGAATAAAACAACAACAGTGAAGACATGGGAACAACAATAATGGTGGGGTGCAAACGTATTTTAAAATTAGCCACATTTATGGAGAATGCGAAATGAAGTTCGACACACCATGCATTAAATGAGACATTACGTTGCTTAATTAAAAAAAAACACACACACCTTGAACACGTTTATTCGTCTGCCTCAGACGATACATTTTTTAAATTTAAAAAAAAAAACAAGTAAGAAAATTTATGCAGAATTTTATGTGACGATTTGCATACATCTTCGCTACAAATTTGAGCCAAAATACGGCGAACTCTAATTCACCATATTTTCATGGATGATTCTCCACTTGTGGTAGTTGGTGACTACGTTGCTAATTCGGGCTCATAATCATCAGTTGCAGCATCACTGCTCGTAATGACAACAGACACATAAAAAGAACAAAGACAATTCCACCCGGTTCTGAGACTTCCATAATTATCTGTGTCTATCTGTCAGTCTAGCCTAATACGGATACATAAGCAGAAAAAGAGTCTCATTCACCTCGGTTTTGGGTGTCCCAAAATTATCCCTGTTTGCCTGCCTATCTTTCTGCCCAGTCTAATCCAGACATATAAGTAGAACAATCGTTCCATTCAACCCGGTTCTAGTTCTCCTATAATTATCTATCTGTCCGTCTGTCTTTCTGTCTAACCTAATCTATACACGTAAGCTGAACAAGACCGGTTCTGGGAGTCGGTCTGTCTAGTCCAGCTAAACTAAAGAAGAAACGTT
Organism: Oreohelix idahoensis; assembly: GCA_024509875.1. Classification (NCBI taxonomy): domain Eukaryota; kingdom Metazoa; phylum Mollusca; class Gastropoda; order Stylommatophora; family Oreohelicidae; genus Oreohelix; species Oreohelix idahoensis. Next base: position 42,520 of record JAMPIV010009150.1, on the reverse strand, counting down.
TGCAACAAGCATTTCAAAGTATTAACCTGGCAAATTCACATGGGAATGAAATATTCACTATTTTGCCGAAATGATAGAATAGCCGCCACATGGCGGAGTATAACTGTCTATACCTCGGCAATTGTGCCCAATAGACGTAAAAATTGTAGATCAGTTGAAGGTAAAAGCATTCTCACATTGAAAACTGAATGTAAAATAGGTCTGGTTTGGTTTGGTCTGGTTTGGTTTGGTTTGGTTTTTAACGACTATCTTCATTGCACACGGACAACGCCATGAGTGCTCTGATCTCCTCCCTTAGATCACACAAGGAGGATCTGAGCGCAGTGCACGAACTCCGTAGCACCGGCGACAATTCCAATGTGTGTAAATATGTAAAGGTATCACACATTCTATAAATACTTTTGTGGTGGGTGGGGTTCCTAATTTTTAAATTTTGCCAGGGCAGCGGCCTGATAAGCCTACTCTTTACGATTTCCAACTGCCGTGGGATTTTTAACGTGCGCAACTTGCACACGGGACCTCCTAATTTTTCGCCCTTATCCGAGAAGGCTAGGCATCAGATCTCACTTCCCATGAGGGGGAGTATGACGTAATTAGGACCACTGGTTCTGAAAAAATATTTCAATAAATTATAATCCCTCAACTGGGATTCGAACCCGGTACATGTTGAATACGAGGCAGACGCCATACCTCTGAGCCACTCCGACCCCTAAAATAGGTTAATTCTGATAAATAAACAATCAGGCTGGTAGAACTCGTTTTCTTGCATCGTTTCGTCAATCTTAATGATCATAAGAACTTTTAACTGGTCAAACTAAGAACCCTGGTGAATCACAGTCATGATACCTGGTGTGAACAATGAAACGATGTCAATTGACTTGTATAAGAACGTATGTTTAAGTCGCGGACGCTTGGCTACGGAAACTAAGTCCACCAAATGAACATTTGTATATTGCAAATAAAATAGATTATAGCTACAATATACCCAGCGGAACTACATATGTAGTAAAAATGTCATGTCAATTCTCTTTGTACTGTTTATCATTGTGATTATTCCAGTATACTACTTTACTAAACGTTAGTGTTAAAAATGAGTATTGCTCATTTACAAGAAGGACTGGGACCCAGTCCTCAGAAGTGTGAGTAAATTTATAAATAGAACATATTACCACGGTCACATTAGTAATAATTCAGCAGGGTTTAATGCATATGAAACAGGGATTTAAGATTTAAAGGAATTTTGCATCGTTTTGACGAGGCACGCATCTTTTAACCTAGACTCAAAGACTGTCGGTTATATTAGGGCGCAGGTCCAGGTATAAAAAACCTTGTGATCTGAAAAATGGCCATGCTATGTAAAAAAATTAACCTCTAGTGTTATGCTTTTAAACCGTTTTTGTTCTTGTAATTTAAAATTTTAAAAATTACAAAAAACCCAGTCTTACTACTAAATACAACTAAAACAAACGTTTCTACGACCAATATAAAAAAGAAAATTTCTACTAAAATACGGTAGTTACTTTTCTTATTTGACTTCAAAACAGTCAAGATCAAGGGCACTTAATTAAGAGGCTCAGTGAAACTGCGGAAGAGGCATCGTGCTGGCTGTGGAACAACAGCAACGGGCTATGGAACACGAGACAGTAATTTGTTTTCAGCATAGGGGTTACTTTCACATTTGCCTCCAGCTGGCAGACAATTGGAGTGAAGTTGAAAGCTGGAACCAAGGTGGACTGAGTTCAGTGACTCTTGGGAGTCATGACCCAAGTTGGCCCGCTTCCCTTAGAGTGTAAATAAGATTAATGGGCCGACGTGGGAACTCGGATGATCAGATTGCCTCCTGTTGTATCGCTCTGTATAGAGTTTCCTATCACCATCATTCGAACCCTTTGGGGTTTCCTGGTGTCTCTTCCTTAGAAGACAAAGAAAGAACAGAACCACTACTCACTCGACCATGTCGCAAGACGCGACTGGTATGAGGTTGCTCATAGGACTGGTAACCTCATCATATAAAACATGTCTTCTTCTTCTTCCGTCCTTAGCCACCGACCGTCAAAGCAGTCAGATATAAAACATGTACCTGTGCTAAATTTTCCGGACATAAGTGTCCCGCGCACCTGCGATGCTTTTTCCGGTTTATAATTCACGGATACCCTGACACGATTCCGGATTTTTATTTATTTTTTTTTTTTTGGTGGACCGGCTGTGGCAAGTTGTCCAGACATATGTTTGCCGGACATCTCTATCGCGGTGACCGCTAGCGTCAGGTATGGCAACAAATATGAGTTGTCTAGTGGTTCACCTATGTCACGGTTCTACTTGTGATTAATACGCCTGGCTAAAGACTTTATCGTTCATCGCCTTTCACCAATGTGTAAATAATAATGATAAATATGGTTTCTGTGATTTGCATTAGCGACTTTGGAGCTTTTCATTGGCTGCATTACTCTGTTACACAGGCCATTTTTGTTTTTGTTTCGTTGTATTTGTTATTCTTTGCATTGCTTTGCTGTGTTATTGCAGTTCGTTTCTTTGCGTTGCTATTTCTTTCTTGTTGAGAATTTTAAATTATTTTCCACTTGTTTGCTATTTCCGTTGTTACTTACTCATCGCCTTTCTATATTTGTCGTCCCCTATTTCTTGTTTGTGACTTGCTGACGAAGGGAAAACCTGAAACTTCCCGTGCTTCTAGTGTAATTTATTTGTAAAACTGACTCCGCCCCGAGTAGGTCCCCGGGGTCTCGGGCGAGACAAAGAAAGAATATAAATACTGAACCATTAGGCATGAAATAAAAGGCGACTGGTGTGAGGTTGTGCAATGGGCTGGCAGCATCATCAGGCACAAGAATTGCTACAATAAGTACTGCTGCACGGGAAGTAGGTGCTTTTAAGCACTTCCTGCAAAGGGGCAACTCGGCAGTAGTAGATCCTTGCTGCACATGGAGTAACAAGGGAAATGAATGAAAAGTAAATCCAGTACTCTCTATCTAATTGTATAGCACGTTTCACTAGCTTTGCCCAACTTCAAATGTAATTATCTGATTAACCGTCTAACGTATTAATGCCATTTTTTGCATACGATGTTATATTGGGTTAGACCCAACAAATATATACTTTATATCTGTGCATCTTGTCCAGTTCCCACAAACGGATGAAATCCTTTGATCTTTGTCGGCATACTAATTATTGTGTATCGAAAAAAGAAATTTTACCACTTCAGTCACAGATTCTGTGAATTGAATAGGCATAGGCGTGTCTACTATTACAATAATGTGGCCATCACGTTTGCATATGAATACCTGTTGAAGATGATTTCTTAAATGATCTGCATGGGAGAAACTCGTGACATTGTTTGTCATTGACATTTAATGCGCTACCAAACTGGACCTTCATTGATCTGATTATTTCAATAGGTATCACCACTTTGCGGTTCATAAATATCGTAATGGAAAGTTTCTCCTCTACTGTGCTTGTAAATAACGGTAAGGTCATCTTTAAAGAAATTAAACTTCATCCGAATCATAATCAGATGTCTCTGAGAAATTGATAATCAATCTCGGCTGAATGAAGGACAAACCATCATTCGTCCAATATTCCTCTTCCTCTTGTAACACATGGTTCTCACATTTCTTCCAATAATCCCTGGCTATGTTCGAGATGGCGGCTTTTGTAAGTATTTCAACATCTTTTAATTTGAACGTCCTATTTTCTGTTGCTACCTGTTCCTTAATTTTAGCCCAGACTAATTCTATTGGGTTTAAGTGAGAATGGTAAGGAGGCAATCTTAAACATCTGTGACCATGTTCATGGATTGCCTTGTCTATGTGAAATATCTTTGTATGCTGTGTATTTTTTACAATTTCAAGTAATTCGGGCTTCAGGGACATTTCGTTGAATGGAATGTTGTTTTTGGTCAGCCAAATCTTTATTACATCTTTAGTACTTGATGAATTAGGAACTTTATCTTCTGGTGCCACAACGTTGTGATATGAAGCATTGTCCATTATCAAACACGACGGTCTATACAATGAAGGAAGTACATGATTCACAATCCAATCTTGAAATATCTTGCCATTCATCTCTGTATGATAATCCCTATTATCTGTGGATTTTGAAACAAATATGAGTTCAGTATTATTTAGAAGCCCATGATGGCTGCTTCCTGCATGTGCAATTATTAGGCGCTGTCCTTTGCTGCTTGGTACTAGTCTCTTACTTGTTCTATCAGATGATTGCCATTCTCGTTCATTACTGTGGTGCGCATTGATCCAAGTTTCATCTAAATACACAAAATCATAACAATCTCTTCTCATTTCTCTGACCTCGCGTAAATATTTGCTTCTCATTGCAACTATATGAGGCTTCTCACAAATAAGGTTTCTACCACCAACATATTTTCTAAAAGTGAATCCCAAACTCCTAATAGTCCTCCATAGCGTAGATTTGAAAATATCAATGTCATTATTCTTTCTTAACCAAATTTTCAATTTCCTTAAAGTCACTGCCTCATTATTGTGAAACATATTGCAAATTTCTCTGCGGATCAATTCTCTGTAAAAATTATCCACCACTCTTGGCCTAATTTTCGTGTGTAAAACACTGGAATTAGACATTTCAGATGTCGCTATCCAGCGGTGCAATGATCGTTTGCTTATCCCCAAGGCGTGAATAGTCCTCTTTTGTGGGTTTGAAATAGAATGATATAGTTTTCCTCGAGTAGATTCATTGCAGAAATACTTAAAAATCCTATTTGTGATTTGCTGTAATGTCATAAAATGTACTCGCAGACTCATTTTTCCTTCTTAACCACACAATAATTTTTGTAGACATACCTCTGATTGCACCGGATATAAACTGTTTTATGTTCAAGAAGTGCGATTTCACGCAATTTCACTCAAAAATCATGCCAAATACTTGATAAACCAAAAATGTGCAAACGAGGTCGTATAATTTACTGTAGACATTTCAATATGTGTGGGTGTGATGTGTGTTGGCAAGTAGGATTTTATATTATATCGCAAAGAGACGAAAATTGAAACCAATGGCCGCATTTTAATGAAAAATTTAATTCATAGGTTCTATACCATTTCAAATTCACACACAAAATTTCACTTATATGCGTTATATATTCGCTGAGATATAGCATTTTGAAGTTGGGCAAAGCTAGTGAAACGTGCTATAAAAAAAAATTGTGTAATGAATAACGAACACCTGCCCTCAGTGCTAACTACATTTTCCCCCTCAGCATCACGTCGTGCGCCTGTCATGATAACCAGCTATCGGTCCGCAATGCCGTCAATTAACTTCATCAATACTCTCTACTTATACACCACCAAGGACGCAATCGATACCAATTATTTGGCAACAGATCTTCACGGGGCGAGGGGAAGGAGGGGCAGACATAACCATTTCCTCCTTGAATTTTTCAATAATGTTGTAATTTACCAGGACAACTTAGGCTTTCATCTTTCTGCGCCAGGTATGGGTATTTGTAGCAGTTTTGCTAAATGATGTAATGATTCAAAAAGAGAAAAATTTAAACACAAAATGATTTTACTGATATACAGTCAGACAAAAAACAACGATGTTCCTGTGCAATGGACCTACATGGCGAAGCTGGATATTACAGGGGGAAAAATGAAGTCAGCATATCCAGACATGTCTTTGATTAGAACCCACAGGGGAGAAGGAGAGAGGGGAATGCAATAGTTATAAGTAGGAGGGGGTATAATAGATGCATGCAAACAGAGCACAAGTTCAACTAATATTATAAATGTTACAACTTTGGAAAGTGTCACCACTGATAGGATTACTCATTACCATGACTCTTCACAATTCCAAGATGCATAGTCTTCAATAAATTCAATCCTAGTCTTCCTGTCCTGTGCCATTCGTTCCAGATCTTTCCATGTATTTTTGATTACTTTCGTGTTCTTCTCCCTTTCCTTTCTTCGTGTATTTTTGAGATTCCCTCTACGTCTCGTACCCTTAGGATTCAAGGACAAGGACTGTCTTGTAATACTATAAAGAGTTTGTGCTATCCCAGCCAGCTTTTTCCTTTCACCGCTTGTTTCACTGACACTTGTTTTTCCTGCCATCAGTTCCACATTGATGATCTTGTTACACCATTTCAGTCCTTATTTTCTAGACAAGCAGTCAGTTCTTTTTCTTTTGTTTTAAAGAAAGCTCCTAACATCTTGGTTGTCGGGTTTGCTGTTCTCTATGTTTCAGAACAACACAATAGGACAGTCTTGACATTTGAGCTGTAGAATCTTATTTTTTCAATGATAGTTCTCATCAGTTCAGCATTGGGGATCTGATTATAATACGTTAATCCTTCTTTTATACGCAACCAGCCTTTTAAGACAGTCTTCAGCTCCGTGGTTGTTGTTTTAATCGCTCTCCACGTTTCAGAACAACGCAGTAGCATTTGCCTTGACATTTGAGTAGAAGAGCTTTATTTTTCTGTTGTAATTCACTTCAATTAATAGTCGAGTTCGTTCGTTCGTTCGTCGACTATATTGCTGTTTTACCCTGTTCAACCAAAGAGGTTATAATTGGGGTATATTGTGCGTTAGGTTCTTCGATGTTGGCCGGTTGTTAGTCCTGAAAAGGACTGGTCCTAAAAAGGACCACTAGCTGACTGTCTTGATTCTCTTCGTTGTTTGTCTGTTCGTGTTGCTGTGTTTTGTTCCATAGTGTATTTCATATCCTGCCTCACTATCTGGCTTGTGTGGTTTTGTGTGTTTTTACCCTCCTCGTTTCTGTTTCTTGTGTCTTCCTTTTATCATGTATCTGAAATAGCGCTTTTTCTATTATTGATGGGAGTAGCTTTTCTAGCGTTTCCTCGATTACTTCTTAGTCTGAATGGTCGTTCGTTTTAGTTTCTCGTGTGTTAAATGTAATTTCTTCAATGGCCATTCTTTCTGCCTCTATTCTTTTGAGTAGTTCTTCGTTTCCCTCCTTCAGATCTATCTTCTTCTTCTTCCTTCTTCCTCGTTCACCCTGAAAAGGACGGTGGTTGCGTTGTGTCTGTTTACGCCGTAGCTGTGATATCTGCCCCTTTCGGTCGACACATCCGACTTCAGCACGGCATTTTTTAGGGACCGGGTTTGCCTTCCCATTTCGATCCATACTCGCTCAGCCAGACTGCATTGCTGCAGACTGTTTCCAGGACCACCACATGGAGGTGGAGTACAGTCTTGACCAGCTCTGGTTCGCTGGTCCTGATGCAAGCAGTCAAGCTATGGGTCGCTGACTGCATTCACTATTGCTGCATCTTCTTCTACCTGCTGCTGAATTCTTTTCATGTCTTGGTGTATTATTTTCATGTCGTTTATGAATTGTTTCGCGCTTTCCAAGCTATCAGGGATTTCCTCACATCTGGCAGTTGAGGCTCTGTTTTTGTGTGGCTGACGGTTTTTTCTCTCTTTTTGCAGTTGTTGTTTCAGATCTCTCACCTCAGTCGTGAGCTGTCTGACCTGTTCCGTTAGGCTGTCTTGGCGTCTATTACCAGAATACTTTCCGTCACTCTGTTTTTTGCCTCTTGGTACGATACCCCCTTTCCAATGGCCACTGTAATTATTTGCCTAGTTTGTTGGTATTCGGGACTGTCATGAAATATTCTAATCCACATATATAAATTATTAGGTAAATATGAAGCCTAACAAATAAAATTAATAAAGAAAAGAGCAATGGAAAAATAACAGTGCTGTCACAAAGAATGTACTCGAAATCCCCCTTGTTTTCTGCTACGTCTGCAAATTGTAATGCTTTCACGTTGATATAAAAGCTTACTGTATTATTACCCGCTTTCTTCAATGAAACGTGTGCTGTATTTCTTGGAAAAGCATTGAGAGGCCCTGCGTAATGACCTAAATTAATCCTAACATTAATTATATTACGTTACCAAAACGAACGAACAGATGGACAAAAGGATAAAGAGAGAGGGGAGGGCTGAAAATCAGGAACGCATGCAACACGCGTCGCGCGATACACAAATGCTGCCATCACGCGTGTAAGTCTACATGCACTAATTTTTTTTCAAACGGACAGTGATAAAATACACTACCCTTTCCCAGAGTTAGGTTTTAAAATCATAAAAAACGCTTATTAGGAAAGATAACAATAGATGGGTTTACGTTTGAAAACATAACAGTACCCAGACAGCACATCTTCGAAACAGGAGGTAGAAGAAATTGCATATTTTGAATGCAGCCACGTAGCTCCTTTAAATTTGTATTTTTGGGTTCCTTAGGGCTTGCTGACAAATAATATGTAAAACGTTACGCAAATAGTCCAGGAATTAATAAATTATACCCAAAATAAAATATTGGGGGTGCCTGACAGCATAAAATCATTTCTGCTCATAAGATTTTTTTTTAACGTGTTTGAAAAAAATTTACGTTACAGAAATAGCCTACCATGTAAACTCCAAATTGATTGGAGCGCAACAAATGAAAGCCTAACCACGATTGGTCGGGCTATAAATACTATCTTGGTTGTTAGGGGAAACGGGGAAAGGTAACATTTTTTCAAACACTTGTCGAAACGGGGCTCATTGGTCAGACTCGCTGATATACACACTTGGGAGCGTTAGTTCGAAACCACTTGTTTAAATAAGCTTGATAAAGCATCAGTGCGTTGAAGCCAGCTTATATTTGGCTAAATAAAAGCCTGGAAGATAAGCAGATGGGAATTTGTGCCAGTTTGTGCCAGAATTCATTGCTAATCAACGTATCTGTGTTATTCGTATGAATTGTGGTAAGCTTGAACCATTCAATATCTTTTAATGAAAATTGAATGTGAATTGTTGATTTATGCCTGTATATATATGTGTAGTTCAGTGGCCAACGTGAGGTAAAGCCTGTAATGCTCCAGCCTGAACAGAGGGTGTCGGAGAGAAGTAAAACGGCATGGAATGGCCAAATAGTACACTGACACCTAGATGATTGACTAGAAAGAAATAATGCTGGAATTGCAGAGGCGTAGTAACCATTAAGGAGGGTAATACTGGAATAAAGTATTTCAAATGAAGCTGACAGTTGGCCTAATGCTCTGAACTCAATGTTTGTGCTGTGTTGTGATCAGTGTAACAAGAGAGTTTAAGTTAGTTATGAAGTAGAAGGTACATCCTTCTTGATTTCAGGGACAGTGGTCTTGATGGTACTGAGCAGCACCTGGTCAGAGCTTTGCTGAATCCAGTGTCGGACAGCATACTCCTTGGTCCTTTTAGCTATCAGTGAGGTGTCTCCAGAGCCCAGAGGAGAATTCGAGCAGAGGAGTCCTTTCCTGCCGCCATCACGCCAGATAAGCTAACTTGGCCAGCTGAGCTCAACATTATGTCCCCTCATCTTGAACTGACTTTGTAAAATTAACATTAAGAGGGGAATTTACTTGTCTTAAAATCAGGAACTGTGAACATCTCCAATACTAGTCCCTAAAGACAAACTATTGAAGTCATGATGACAAATACCAACAGAGCTTGAACAAAACAAAACCAGTATTACCTCATTTTACTACTACACAACTGACACACATAGAACATTTGTAATAATATATGTCACTACAATATTCATATTAAATACATTCTGTACATAACTTGTAATTTAAATTGATTGTGATTCCTGGTTCCCTTGTAGTTGAATCAGGACACATATTCATTCATGCCAGTAATGAATACATATTGTTATTTGAAAAGTTACGAGTGACTTCTTTAAGATATTCTCATAGAGTGTTATATGTATGTGAGTGTCACAGTGTTGTTAAGAGTAGTGGATTAAATTAAATTGTTTATCTGTCTGTTGTTGTGACTTACACTTCATCATACACATACCCTAGACACATAACGTAGTCATCACACTATTCCAGAATAATTCTGACTGAGATATATAGATATGTGGTAGCAAGTAAGGTGATATATAATACACTACTCTTATTAGATATATATATATACCTTCACAGCTGATCTCAGTCAGTACACTAAGTCCCCTATAAATATTTATAACATCCCACTTCACCACAGGGACACCCACGGTATCGTGCTCCGTGATTTCCGAGGCAGTTGGTACATTTTCTATTTTTGTTTGGCGCCTGGTAGTCGAGGTATTTTTTTGCCATAGGGCAGTCTTTGTATTCGTGGCTGCCCGCACAGTATCTACAGACCGTCTCTTCTCTGCATGTGTTCTTTGTGTGAGAAAATCCCTGGCACTTCGAACACTGCATCACTGGCGGGATTTAGGCATGTGTTCTTCGGGGTCTATTCTGAATAGTGATGCTTTTCGGAACTGTTTTCCCTTGTAAAGTCACTATTATCAGTCTGGTGTCTTCTATGTTCCAGGACATTAGCCTTAAGGCGTGTGTGATTCTGTACAGAGGGTTTCCGGCCTGTATGCAGCTGAGGGTCTCTGCGTCTGACAAGAGGGTGTCTATCCCTTTGATGACTACTTTCTTGCATTCTGTGTGGATTTCTGCTTGGATTTTGATCCGGTGTGGTAGCTGAAATTCTTTTGGCCCGGACGCCAGAGCAGTCATCAGCGATTTAGTCTTTTCCGTATCATTCAGGGCAAGTGTCACTCCCTGTTGGCGCCTTCTGATACTTATTACGCCTCTTTTGCCTACTACATTCTCCAGGACATTGATTACTTTGTCGTCCGGGAGTGCCCTGAGGGTGGCTTCTCCTCCAGAGAACTCCGTAATTTTTATTTTGCGGTCTTGTTCCAGTTCATTGTGAATACTTTTCTGTAGTTCGCGTGAGCGGCATCTCCCATCTGCCACCACTGGCCGTGTATCTGTCTTTAGGCTCGGTACCCTTTCCTCGTCTGTCTGCTCATGTGTTACCAACAGATTACTGGTGACAATGTATATAGTTATTATAATATTTATCTGTCTGAGGGAAGGTATTTGTTTTTAGAATCAGGATGCTTTCCTGGCCAAAGATATATCACCCATGATTGATTGATACTTTTGTTATATGGGTTATCTCCCCTGGAGATCGAATTTGGCGTATGAATCCAGATTTCGTTAGTCTGTGCCTTGTTGGGCCAGAAAACAGATTGTTCTTGCTTAGGTTTATGCAGGAATGTTTATGGTCCGAGTCTATGTTTACTCTGTGTCTATTTCAGACGATTCGGTCTTATATCGTGATATCTTGGTATGTCTAAGTGGAACTATTTTTCCTTGTACTGAACTTTGGGGTCAGGGAGTTTCTGCGCATGCCGAGAGGAAAGAGGGTCTTCCGTGATGATGGAATGCCTGGCGAAGGCCATGTCGAAGACGAGTCCTCAGTCTGTTGATCTCTGTGATTTGTTATGGGGACGAAGATAATTTCTGATATGATTATTAAGTCTATTAGTCCCCAGTGTTTATTCTATAACGCCAGGAGAGGGGCGTATGTGTTCTGTTAGTGTATTTCCCATGCCCAGGTAAAAGAATTTTTTTGCTGAACTTTTTCGTCCTAGGCTTAGCTTCGCAGACGTCTACATTGTGATTATCTATATCCATATGTCGGGATGACATGTTACCTAGCAGCACTGAATATGATTGTATGCAACAGTTATGATGAGATGTCGTGTGAAATTCTAATCCACATATATAAATTAAAACGTAAATGTAAAGCCTAACAAATAAATTTAATAAAAGGAAAGAAGAATGGTAAAGAACAGTGCTGTCACAATGACTGTACTCGAAATCCCCCTTGTTTTCTCCTTCGTCTGCAAATTGTAACGTTTCACGTTGATAGTAAAAGCCTACTGCTTCAATACCCGCTTTCTACAAAACGTGTACTGCCTTTCTAAGAAAAACCTTGAGATACGCAAGCTGACCTATATTTAATATTCCATTCATGTCATTTTATACACTAAGTTACCATAAACGAAAGACAGATGGACTAAGGATAGAAAGAAAGGGAGGGGCTGAAAGCCAGAACGCAGGCAATACTACCACAGTCTCGCGATACACAATTACTACCATCACGCGTGTAAGGCCACAAGCACTAGCTTTTTGTCAAATCGACAGTGATAAAAAACACTACCCATACGAGAGTTAGGTTTTAAAAAACTTACAAAACGCTTATTAGGAAACATGACATTATACTGGTTTACATTTGAAAACATTACAGTACCCAGACACCACATCGATCGAAGTGAACGGGAGGTAGAAGAAAATACATATTTTGAACGCAGCCCCTTAGCCCCATTAAATTTATATATTTGGGTTCCTTAGGACTTGCTGACAAAGAATATGTTAAACGTTACGCAAATAGTCTAGGAATTAACAAATTATAGCCAAAAGAAATAGTGAGGGATGTCAGACAACACCAAAATCAGAATCGCTCAGTGGCAGATTTTCACACCACCATTGTACGGGAAATAGGTCCCCATGTTACCTCCTGTTTGATTGGCGGAAAGTAAATGTAAGGCTAAACACGATTAGTCGGGCTATAAATATTGATTCTTTGTTGTTAGGGAAACGTGAGTAGGAGTACTTTTTTTTCAAACGCTTGTGTAAACATGGCACGATTGGTTAGACCCGCCAATATAGTCAATCAGAGGCGTCAGGTCAGCACCACATTTTCAAATAAACTTACTAAAGAACCAGTGCGTTGAGCGCCAGTGCATATTTTTCTAAATAAAAGCCTGGGACATCGGCAGATCGAAATTGTGCTATATTCATTGCCAGTCAACGTAACTGTGTATTATTCCATGAATTGTGGGACCGTGGTCCTAAAGTTATTGAGCAGCACCTGGTCTGAGTTTTGCTGAATCTAGAGGCTGACAGCATACTCCTGGGTCCAGATAGTGACCAGTGAGGTGTCTCCAGAACACAGGGAGGCTATCGAGCAGAGGAGTCTTTTCCTGCCGCCATCACGAAAAATAAGCGTCTGTGGCCAGAGGAGCTCAATATTATGCCCCCCCCCCCCCCCTCAAAATCTGACTTTATAATAAAACAGAGGGAAAATACAGTGTTTAAATTGATAGGAACTGTGAACTTTTCCCCATACTATTTCCAAGGTAAACAAACACTTGAAGTCATGATGACAAATAACAACATAGTATTACCTCATATTACTACTACACAACTGACACACATAGGATAATATTAATAAAATATGTCACTACAAGGTTCATATTGATAAATTCTGTACATATAAATTGTAATTAAAATTGATTGTGATTCCTGGTTCACTTTGTAGTTGAATCAGGACATCTATATTAGTGAAAGTAATTAATACATATTTATATTTGAAACTTTACCAGTGCTTCATTTAAGGTAGTCTTATAGAGTGTTAAATGTGTGTGATTGTCACAGTGTTGTCAAGTGTGGTGGAATAAATTAAATTGTTTATCTGTCTGTTGTTGTTGTGACTTACACTTCATCATATACATACCCTAGACATTTAACGTAGTCATCACAATATTCCAGAATAATTCTGACTGAGGTATAATGTGGTAGCAAGTAAGGTTATCTGTAAAACACTACACCTATTAGATACAGATACCTTCACAGCTGATCTCAGTCAGTACACTAAGTCCCCTATAAATATTTATAACATCCCACTTTACCACATATATTGGGGGCTCGTCCGGGATATTGAACTTTCTCCTGTTATAGATATTGGGAATAATAAGAATTAAAAGGTATCCTTGGGTGAAAATAAATAACGTTGAGCTCTCGGTGCCTGTGGTGTCTTTGGATAAGTAATATTAGATTGTATTGTTTAGTTAGACATTACATACATTTACCTGCTAGAAAATGGCGGACCTGGCCAAATTTCGATCTGCTGGTGTACAGACTGCGAAAGAGTTAGGAATGGACGGGCAAATTATGATTGCTTATGTCACTGCTGAATGTGACAAATATATTGAACGGGAAGAAAGAAGATTAGAAAAAGAGGCCGAAAGAAAATTAGAATCTGAAAGGTTGGCCGAAGATAAGAGGTTAGAGGCTGAAAAGGAAATTAAGAGGTTGCAGATTGAGGCTGACAAAGAGGCTAAAGCATTGGAGGCAGAAAGAGAAGAGAAGAAATTAGCTGCAGAAAGAGAAGAGAAGAAATTAGCTGCAGAAAGGAAAGACAAGAGATTAGCTGCAGAGAGGGAAGCCGAGGAAAGAAGATTGACTGCAGAGAGGGAAGCAGAAAAGGAGGAGAAGAGATTACAAAGGGAACATGAGTTACGACTAAGGGAGTTTGAGTTTCAAGGCCATGCTCCTGAAAATGGTGCCAGTCCCTTTACCTTTGATGCCACTGCTAGCCAGGGAGCCTCAACCTCAGCTATGAATTTTCATTTAGATCATTTTGTTGAGAAAGACGATGATATTGAGAGCTATCTAAATAGATATGAACTATTAGCTACCACATATGGGTTAGAGAGAGAAAGGTGGAGCTTAAAGTTATCTCAAGGTCTTCGTGGGGCAGCTTATGAAGTTTTTGCCAAAATGAGCAGAGGTGATCAGGAAAATTATGACATGTTAAAGCAGGCTCTTTTGTTAAGATATGAAAAGAATGCAGAATTTTATAGGAAAAAATTTAGGAATGCTAAACTACTGTCAGGTGAAACCTATCACCAGTTCTCTGAACGGTTAGAGACATACTTGGAGAAATGGACTTCTCTGGGGAAAACCCAAGATCTTAAGGAAATGGTCCTTATAGAACAAGTAAGAGAGTCCATGGCTCCAGACCTGAGAAAGTTTCTCATGGAACAAGGTGCAGAGAGGCTGGGTGAGTTGCTAAATGTTGCAGAAAGGTATCAAGCGGCTCAGGCAGAGGTATCAGGTAACAAAAAGAAACAGGTAGAAAATGTTAGGGCACCACAGAACTTTAATAAATTTGATCCTAGAGATCAAAACAAAGGTAAGCACCAATTTGATAGGCCACGGTATGACAATGTCATGAAATATTCTAATCCACATATATAAATTATTAGGTAAATATGAAGCCTAACAAATAAAATTAATAAAGAGAAGAGCAATGGTAAAATGACATTGCTGTCACAAGGAATGTACTCGAAATCCCCCTTGTTTTCTGCTTCGTCTGCAAATTGTAACGCTTTCACGTTGATAGTAAAAGCTTACTGTATTATACCCGCTTTCTTCAATGAAACGTGTGCTGTATTTCTTGGAAAAAACATTGAGAGACTGCGTAATGACCTAAATTAATCCTAACATTAATTATATTACGTTACCAAAACGAACGAACAGATGGACAAAAGGATAGCGAGAGGGGAGGGCTGGAAATCAGGAACGCATGCAACACGCGACGCGCGATATACAAATGCTGGCATCACGCGTGTAAGTCTACAAGCACTAACTTTTTCAGACGGACAGTGATAAAATACACTACCCTTTCCCAGAGTTAGGTTTATAAATCATAACAGACTCTTATTAGAAAAGATAACATTAGATGGGTTTACGGTTGAAAACATAACAGTACCCAGACAGCACATCTTCCAAACAGGAGGTAGAAGAAATTGCATATCTTGAACGCAGCCACGTAGCTCCTTTAAATTAGTATTTTTGGGTTCCTTAGGGCTTGCTGACAAATAATATGTAAAACGTTACGCAAATAGTCCAGGAATTAATAAATTATACCCAAAATAAAATATTGGGGGTGCCTGACAGCATAAAATCATTTCTGCTCATAAGATTTTTTTTTAACGTGTTTGAAAAAAATTTACGTTACAGAAATAGCCTACCATGTAAACTCCAAATTGATTGGAGCGCAACAAATGAAAGCCTAACCACGATTGGTCGGGCTATAAATACTATCTTGGTTGTTAGGGGAAACGGGGAAAGGTAACATTTTTTCAAACACTTGTCGAAACGTGGCTCATTGGCCAGTCTCGCTGATATACACACTTGGGAGCGTTAGTTCGAGACCACTTGTTTAAAATAGCTTGATAAAGCATCAGTGCGTTGAAGCCAGCATATATTTGGCTAAATTAAAAGCCTGGAAGATAAGCAGAAGGAAATTTGTGCCAGTTTGTGCCAGAATTCATTGCTAATCAACGTATCTGTGTTATTCGTATGAATTGTGGTAAGCTTGAACCATTTAATATCTTTTAATGAAAATTGAATGTGAATTGTTGATTTATGCCTGTATATATATGTGTAGTTCAGTGGCAACGTGAGGTAAAGCCTGTAATGCTCCAGCTTGAACAGAGGGTGTCGGAGAGAAGTAAAACGGCATGGAATGGCCAAACAGTACACTGACACCTGGATGATTGACTAGAAAGAAATAATGCTGGAAGTGCAGAGGCGTAGTGACCATTAAGGATGGTAATGCTGGTATAAAGTATTTCAGATGAAGCTGACTGTTGGCCTAACGCTCTGAACGCAATGTTTGTGCTGTATTGTGATCAGTGTAAAAGAGAATATAAATTAGTTATGAAGTAGAAGGTACATCCTTCTTGATTTCAGGGACAGTGGTCTTGATGGTACTGAGCAGCATCTGGTCAGAGATTTGCTGAATCCAGTGTCGGACAGCATACTCCTTGGTCCTTTTAGCTATCAGTGAGGTGTCTCCAGAGCCCAGAAGAGAATTCGAGCAGAGGAGTCCTCCCCTGCCGCCATCACTCAAGATAAGCAGAGTTGGCCAGCTGAGCTCAACATTATGTCCCCTCATCTTGAAATAACTTTATAAAAATACCTTTCAGAGGGGAATTTACTTGTCTTAAAATCAGGAACTGTGAACATCTCCAATAATAGTCCCTAAAGACAAACTATTGAAGTCATGATGACAATACCAACAGAGCTTGAACAAAACAAAACCAGTATTACCTCATTTTACTACTACACAACTGACACACATAGAACATTTGTACTAATATATGTCACTACAATATTCATATTAAATACATTCTGTACATAACTTGTAATTTAAATTGATTGTGATTCCTGGTTCCCTTGTAGTTGAATCAGGACACATATTCATTCATGCCAGTAATGAATACATATTGTTATTTGAAAGTTCATCAGTGACTCTTTTAAGATATCTTTGTAGAGTGTTATATGTATGTGAGTGTCACAGTGTTGTCAAGAGTAGTGGATTATATTAAATTGTTTATCTGTCTGTTGTTGTGACTTACCCTTCACCATACTCATACCCTAGACACATAACGTAGCATCACACTATTCCAGAATAATTCTGACTGAGATAAAGAGATATGTGGTAGCAAGTAAGGTTATCTATAATACACTACTTTTAATAGATATAGATACCTTCACAGCTGATCTCAGTCAGTACACTAAGTCCCCTATAAATATTTATAACATCCCACTTCACCACATATATTGGGGTCTCGCTCTCGGGATTTTGAATCTTTCACTATTAAAAATATTGGGGGGTAATTCACTTCAGGGAATATAAGAATTAAAAGGTATCCTTGGGTGGAATTAAATAAGGTTGAGCTCACGGTGCCTGTGTTGTCCATTAGAGATTGAATTGTTGGTTAGACATTGTATAAATTTACATAATAGACAATGGCGGACCTGGCCAAATTTCGATCTGCTGCGGTTCAGACTGCAAAAGAGTTAGGATTAGATGGGCAAGTTATGGTTGCCTATGTTACTACGGAATGTGACAAATTTATTGAACGCGAAGAAAGAAGGTTTGAAGCCGAAAGAAAGTTAGAGGCTGAAAGGGAAATTAAGAAGTTACAATTTGAAGCTGAGGCTGAGACTAAGAAGTTACAATTTGAAGCTGAGGCTGAGACTAAGAGGTTGCAGATTGAGGCTGAGGCTAAGAAATTGGAAGCAGAAGAAAGAAGATTGACTGCAGAAAGAGAAGAGATTAGCTGCAGAGAGGGAAGCAGAAAAGGAGGAGAAAAGATTACAAAGGGAACATGAATTACGACTAAGGGAGTTTGAGTTTCAAGGCCATGCTCCTGAAAATGGTGCCAGTCCCTTTGCCTCTGATGCTACGGTTACTCAAGGAGCCTCAATCTCAGCTATGAACTTTCATTTAGATCATTTTGTTGAGAAAGACGATGATATTGAGAGCTATATAAATAGGTATGAACTATTAGCCACCACGTATGGGTTAGAGAGAGAAAGGTGGAGCTTAAAGTTATCTCAGGGACTTCGTGGGGCAGCTTATGAAGTTTTTGCAAAAATGAGCAGAGGTGATCAGGAAAATTATGACATGCTAAAGCAGGCTCTTTTGTTAAGGTATGAAAAGAATGCAGAGTTTTACAGGAAAAAATTTAGGAATGCTAAACTACTGTCAGGTGAAACCTATCACCAGTTCTCTGCACGAATCGAGACATACTTGGAGAAATGGACTTCTCTGGGGAAAACCCAAGATCTTAAGGAAATGGTCCTTATAGAGCAACTAAGAGAGTCCATGGCTCCAGACCTGAGAAAGTTTCTCATGGAACAAGGTGCAGAGAGGCTGGGTGAGTTGCTAAATGTTGCTGAAAGGTATCAAGCAGCTCAAGCAGAGGTAACAGGTAATAAAAAGAAACAGGTGGACAACTTTAGGGCACCACAGAACTTTAATAAATTTGATCCTAGGGATCAAAATAAAGGTAAGCACCAATTTGATAGGCCACGGTATGAAAATAAAAATAAATTCCCACAATTCGATGAAAGGAAATATGATGAAAGAAAATCTTTCAACCAAGGAAAAAGGTGGTGTAAGAATTGTCAGATGGACAATCATGACACTGACCGTTGCAGAAGGAAACCTGTGTATATGGCAACCCTTCAGGTCAGGTCGACCTCAAGACAGGAGGAGGATATTATGTTAGATACCACTCCAGAAGAGATGAGGAAGGCACAGGCTGGGGATAAAACACTCAAGCCTTGTTTCAGAAAATTGTCAACTTGTCATACAACTCCAGGCAAGGGAGATTTTTACATGAAAAACAAGTTGATGTATAGGAAGACTGGAGCTAGATCCAATGGTCACGGACAGCTGGTTCTTCCAAAGAGATATAGGACAGAATTAATAAGGAGCCTACATGTGAAACCAGATGGGGACCATGAGAAGATAGGTACCATCATTCAAAAGGTGGCTCACAATTATTATTGGCCCAAAGCAAGATGGGACATTGAGAACTTTGTAGAAAGGTGTAGTATAGCACATGAGGGAACACCCACAAGTGGGAACATGGATCAGGACCTGGACACGCCACGGGGCAAAATCAGGCCTGACAATAAAAAGAAAAATAGATTTGATAAAGTGGACCAAATGAAATGGGAAGCCCCTTTTCACGGACAAGCTTCACTTAACTGTTTTACAATGGCCACTATGCGGAGAGTGCAAAAAGATGTCTTACCCCAGGATAAGCCGAAAATCCCTCAATCGGACTTAAACAAACTGGAGGAAGAGGATGTAGGGAGGAAATCTCTCATCAAGAATTTTAAGAGGGGAGAAAGCCCCAAAAGAAAAATTGGTAGCGGTCGTTTTGTGAATGATAATTCTGGGAGGAAAAATCATCACTATAAAGCTTCAAGTGGAAGAGACCATACCGGTGCATGGACAAATAGGTCCACACAATTAAAGGTCCACATGTAGCTTTGTTAAGAACGTGGACTGATGAAAAGGCAGAGGAAAACATTACATCTTCATACCAATATGTGAATGAGCTGACCACTCGGTTGAAAACTGGCTGGAAACTTGCCAATGAAAATTTGAAACAAGCCAGGAAGAAACATGCTGCCTATTATAACAGGAAGGCGAAAGACAGAAATTTGGCTGTGGGAGAGAAGGTACTGCTTCTTTTGCCCGGGAGTAAGAATAAGTTACAAATTGGATGGCAGGGTCCATATACAGTTCTAGAGAAGGTGTCTAGAACAAATTATAAGATAGATAAGAAGGGGAAAGAAAAAATCTATCATGTGAATCTCCTGAAGAAATATTTGGAAAGAGAACATCAGGAAGAGACACACTTGTTGACCTTGTCCATCGCCATGGAGATGAAAAAGGAACCACTTTCATCATTTGAATATCCATTACACCCCTGTGAGACAGCAGCACAGGTGAAAATCAGTACACATTTAACGAAAACTCAGAAAGAGAGAGTGCAACAGGTTCTAAATAATCATGCAGAGGTGTTAACAGACCGACCAGGGCATACAAACCTATTGGAATATGATATGAAACTCATAGACTCCACACCTGTCTGTATGAAACCATATTCGATTCCGTTTGCTAAGGAAAAAGCTTTGAAGGAAGAGATAGACTATCTATTGAAGGAAGGAATTATTTCGCACAGTGAGTCTTCGTATAGTTCCGGTGTTGTACTCTTAAGGAAGCCCTCTGGAGAACATAGACTCTGTATAGATTACAGGAGACTGAATGCTATTACAGAAGGACAGGTGGATCCATTGCCGGATACAAATCAGCTGTTTGCCAGACTAAATAAAGCTAAATATTTCTCAAAAGTGGATCTGAGTAAAGGATACTATCAGATTCCAGTAAAGCCTGAGGTTAGACCATACCTAGCTTTTAGTACCTCAGAAGGACACTATGAGTTTAATAGATTGCCATTTGGATTGAAGAATGCGCCTAGTGTCTTCTCTAGAATGATGAGAAAATTATTGGATCCTCTGAATAATCCCTGTATAACAAATTTTATGGATGATATCCTTATAGCAACAGAAACATTTGAGGAACACATTGACTCTCTGAACATGCTGTTTGATCGACTTAGGGAGGCAAATTTAACAGCCCGACCAACCAAATGTTGCGTTGGATGTAAAGAATTGGAATTTTTGGGACACACAGTTTATCAGGGAAACATGACCCCTGACCCAAAGAATTTAGAGAAACTACAGAAAGCCCCGAGACCACAAACCAAGAAGGACGTGAGATCCTTTGTCTCATTATGTGGTTTCTACCAGAAGTATATCAAAAAACTTTAATTCCATATGTGCACCTTTAACGGAATTGACACGTAAAGGACTTCCAGATCGCATTACATGGACACCACAATGTGAAATGACTTACCAAGAATTGAAGGAAAAGCTCACAAGTAAACCCATTTTGAAATTACCTGACTTAAGTCAAGAATTCATAGTAAGGACGGATGCAAGTAATATTGGGTTAGGTGCAACTTTACTACAGAAATCAGATGCATTGGATGGGGAATTAAGCCCAGTGGCATATGCTAGCAGAAAGTTGAATAAAGCTGAAATCAACTACTCAACTAGCGAAAAAGAATGTCTTGCAGTAATATGGGCAATAAAGAAATTCAATATTTATCTATATGGGAAGGCATTTAAGTTGCAAACTGACCACAAACCTTTATCGTTTTTAGCACAGGCTAAGCATGAGAACTCTAGGTTACTCCGATGGTCTTTGCTTCTGGCTCCATATAATTTTAGCATTGAATATATATCTGGAAAAACCAATCTGGGAGCGGATTTTTTAAGCCGCCATCCGTGTGATGAGAATCACCGTAAACCCCAGAAATAATAATAAATTTCTCTATGTGTATATAGAATAAAGGACTGACATATAATGTCTGTTTTAAGAGGGGAGGTGTCATGAAATATTCTAATCCACATATATAAATTATTAGGTAAATATGAAGCCTAACAAATAAAATTAATAAAGAGAAGAGCAATGGTAAAATGACATTGCTGTCACAAGGAATGTACTCGAAATCCCCCTTGTTTTCTGCTTCGTCTGCAAATTGTAACGCTTTCACGTTGATAGTAAAAGCTTACTGTATTATACCCGCTTTCTTCAATGAAACGTGTGCTGTATTTCTTGGAAAAAAAAACATTGAGAGACTGCGTAATGACCTAAATTAATCCTAACATTAATTATATTACGTTACCAAAACGAACGAACAGATGGACAAAAGGATAGCGAGAGGGGAGGGCTGGAAATCAGGAACGCATGCAACACGCGACGCGCGATATACAAATGCTGGCATCACGCGTGTAAGTCTACAAGCACTAACTTTTTCAGACGGACAGTGATAAAATACACTACCCTTTCCCAGAGTTAGGTTTATAAATCATAACAGACTCTTATTAGAAAAGATAACATTAGATGGGTTTACGGTTGAAAACATAACAGTACCCAGACAGCACATCTTCCAAACAGGAGGTAGAAGAAATTGCATATTTTGAACGCAGCCACGTAGCTCCTTTAAATTAGTATTTTTGGGTTCCTTAGGGCTTGCTGACAAATAATATGTAAAACGTTACGCAAATAGTCCAGGAATTAATAAATTATACCCAAAATAAAATATTGGGGGTGCCTGACAGCATAAAATCATTTCTGCTCATAAGATTTTTTTTTAACGTGTTTGAAAAAAATTTACGTTACAGAAATAGCCTACC
Organism: Oreohelix idahoensis; assembly: GCA_024509875.1. NCBI lineage: Eukaryota > Metazoa > Mollusca > Gastropoda > Stylommatophora > Oreohelicidae > Oreohelix > Oreohelix idahoensis. Next base: position 20,227 of record JAMPIV010009150.1, on the reverse strand, counting down.
ATGTAAACTCCAAATTGATTGGAGCGCAACAAATGAAAGCCTAACCACGATTGGTCGGGCTATAAATACTATCTTGGTTGTTAGGGGAAACGGGGAAAGGTAACATTTTTTCAAACACTTGTCGAAACGTGGCTCATTGGCCAGTCTCGCTGATATACACACTTGGGAGCGTTAGTTCGAGACCACTTGTTTAAAATAGCTTGATAAAGCATCAGTGCGTTGAAGCCAGCATATATTTGGCTAAATTAAAAGCCTGGAAGATAAGCAGAAGGAAATTTGTGCCAGTTTGTGCCAGAATTCATTGCTAATCAACGTATCTGTGTTATTCGTATGAATTGTGGTAAGCTTGAACCATTTAATATCTTTTAATGAAAATTGAATGTGAATTGTTGATTTATGCCTGTATATATATGTGTAGTTCAGTGGCAACGTGAGGTAAAGCCTAAAATGCTCCAGCCTGAACAGAGGGTGTCGGAGAGAAGTAAAACGGCATGGAATGGCCAAACAGTACACTGACACCTGGATGATTGACTAGAAAGAAATAATGCTGGAAGTGCAGAGGCGTAGTGACCATTAAGGATGGTAATGCTGGTATAAAGTATTTCAGATGAAGCTGACTGTTGGCCTAACGCTCTGAACGCAATGTTTGTGCTGTATTGTGATCAGTGTAAAAGAGAATATAAATTAGTTATGAAGTAGAAGGTACATCCTTCTTGATTTCAGGGACAGTGGTCTTGATGGTACTGAGCAGCATCTGGTCAGAGATTTGCTGAATCCAGTGTCGGACAGCATACTCCTTGGTCCTTTTAGCTATCAGTGAGGTGTCTCCAGAGCCCAGAAGAGAATTCGAGCAGAGGAGTCCTCCCCTGCCGCCATCACTCAAGATAAGCAGAGTTGGCCAGCTGAGCTCAACATTATGTCCCCTCATCTTGAAATAACTTTATAAAAATACCATTCAGAGGGGAATTTACTTGTCTTAAAATCAGGAACTGTGAACATCTCCAATAATAGTCCCTAAAGACAAACTATTGAAGTCATGATGACCAATACCAACAGAGCTTGAACAAAACAAAACCAGTATTACCTCATTTTACTACTACACAACTGACACACATAGAACATTTGTACTAATATATGTCACTACAATATTCATATTAAATACATTCTGTACATAACTTGTAATTTAAATTGATTGTGATTCCTGGTTCCCTTGTAGTTGAATCAAGACACATATTCATTCATGCCAGTAATGAATACATATTGTTATTTGAAAGTTCATCAGTGACTCTTTTAAGATATCTTTGTAGAGTGTTATATGTATGTGAGTGTCACAGTGTTGTCAAGAGTAGTGGATTACATTAAATTGTTTATCTGTCTGTTGTTGTGACTTACACTTCACCATACACATACCCTAGACACATAACGTAGCATCACACTATTCCAGAATAATTCTGACTGAGATAAAGAGATATGTGGTAGCAAGTAAGGTTATCTATAATACACTACTTTTAATAGATATAGATACCTTCACAGCTGATCTCAGTCAGTACACTAAGTCCCCTATAAATATTTATAACATCCCACTTCACCACAGACAATAAAAATAAAACCCCACAATTCGATGAAAGGAAATATGATGAAAGAAAATCTTTCAACCAAGGGAAAAGGTGGTGTAAAAATTGTAAAATGAACAATCATGACACTGACCATTGTAGAAGGAAACCTGTGTATATGGCCACCCTTCAAGTCAGGTCGACCTCAAGACAGGAGGAGGATATTATGTTAGATACCACTCCAGAAGAGATGAGGAAGGCACAGGCTGGGCATAAGACCCTCAAGCCTTGTTTCAGGAAATTGTCAACTTGTCATACTACTCCAGGCAAGGGAGATTTTTACATGAAAAACAAGTTGATGTATAGGAAGACTGGAGCTAGATCCCATGGTCACGGACAGTTGGTTCTTCCAAAGAGATATAGGGCAGAATTAATAAGGAGCCTACATGTGAAAAAAGATGGGGACCATGAGAAGATAGGTACCATCATCCAAAAGGTGGCTCACAATTATTATTGGCCCAAGGCAAGATGGGACATTGAGAATTTTGTAGAAAGGTGTAGCATAGCACATGAGGGAACACCCACAAGTGGGAACATTGATCAGGACCTGGACACGCCACGGGGCAACCGTAGGCCTGACAATAGAAAGAAAAATAAATTTGATAAAGTGGACCAAATGGAATGGGAAGCCCCTTTTCACGGACAAGCTTCAATTAACTGTTTTACAATGGCCACTATGCAGAGAGAGCAAAAAGATGTCTTACCCCAGGATAAGCCGAAAATCCCTCAATCGGACTTAAACAAACTGGAGGAAGAAGATGTAGAGAGGAAATCTCTCATCAAGAATTTTAAGTGGGGAGAAAGCCCCAAGAGGAAAATTGGTAGCGGTCGTTTTGTGCATGATAATTCTGGGAAGAAAAATCATCACTACAGAGCTTCGGGTGGAAAGGACCTGGCATGTGCCAGGAGAAATAAGTTTCCGAATTTAAAAGTCCATATGTAACTCTGTTAAGAACGTGGACTGATGAAAATGCAGAGGAAAATATTACATCCTCATACCAATATGTGAATGAGCTGACCACTCGTTTAAAAACTGGCTGGAAACTTGCCAATGAAAATTTGAAACAAGCCAGGAAGAAACATGCTGCCTATTATAACAGGAAAGCTAAAGACAGAGATTTGGCTGTGGGAGAGAAGGTACTGCTTCTTCTCTCCGGTAGTCAGAATAAGTTACAAATTGGATGGCAAGGTCCATATACAGTTCTAGAGAAGGTGTCTAGAACAAATTATAAGATAGATAAGAAGGGGAAAGAAAAAAATCTATCATGTGAATCTCCTGAAGAAATATTTGGAAAGAGAACATCAGGAAGAGACACACTTGTTGACCTTGTCCATTGCCATGGAGATGAAAAAGGAACCACTTTCATCATTTGAATATCCATTACACCCCTGTGAGACAGCAGCACAGGTGAAAATCAGTACACATTTAACGAAAACTCAGAAAGAGAGAGTGCAACAGGTTCTAGATAATCATGCAGAGGTGTTAACAGACCGACCAGGGCATACAAACTTATTGGAATATGATATGAAGCTGATAGACCCCACACCTGTCTGTATGAAACCCTATTCGATTCCTTTTGCTAAGGAGAAATCTTTGAAGGAAGAGATAGACTATTTGTTGAAGGAAGGAATTATTTCACACAGTGAATCTTCGTATAGTTCCGGTGTTGTACTCCTAAGGAAGCCCTCTGGAGAACATAGACTCTGTATAGATTACAGGAGACTGAATGCTATTACAGAAGGACAGGTGGATCCATTGCCGGATACAAATCAGCTGTTTGCCAGACTAAATAAAGCTAAATATTTCTCAAAAGTGGATCTGAGTAAAGGATACTATCAAATTCCAGTAAAGCCTGAGGTTAGACCATACCTAGCTTTTAGTACCTCAGAAGGACACTATGAGTTTAACAGATTGCCATTTGGATTGAAGAATGCGCCTAGTGTCTTCTCTAGAATGATGAGAAAATTATTGGACACTCTGAATAATTCATGTATCACAAATTTCATGGATGATATCCTTATAGCAACAGAAACATTTGAGGAACACATTGACTCTCTGAACATGCTGTTTAATCGACTTAGGGAAGCGAATTTAACAGCCCGACGAACCAAATGTTGCGTTGGATGTAAAGAATTGGAATTCTTGGGACACACAGTTTATCAGGGAAACATGACCCCTGACCCAAAGAATTTAGAGAAACTAAAGAAAGCCCCGAGACCACAAACCAAGAAAGACGTGAGATCCTTTGTCTCATTATGTGGTTTCTACCAAAAGTATATCAAAAATTTTAATTCCATATGTGCACCGTTAACTGATTTGACACGTAAGGGAAATCCAGATCGAATTACATGGACACCACAATGTGAAATGGCTTACCAAGAATTGAAGGAAAAGCTCACAAGTAAACCTATTTTGAAATTACCTGACTTAAGTCAAGAATTCATAGTAAGGACAGATGCCAGTAATATTGGGTTAGGTGCAACTTTGCTACAGAAATCAGATGCATTGGATGGGGAATTAAGCCCAGTGGCATATGCTAGCAGAAAATTGAATAAAGCTGAAACCAATTACTCAACTAGCGAAAAGGAATGTCTTGCAGTAATATGGGCGATAAAGAAATTCAATATTTATCTGTATGGGAAGGCATTTAAGTTGCAAACGGATCACAAACCTTTGTCGTTTCTAGCACAGGCTAGACATGAGAATTCTAGATTACTCCGTTGGTCATTATTGATGCAGCCATTTGAGTTTAGCATAGAGTATATAAGTGGAAAAACAAATCTGGGAGCGGATTTTTTAAGCCGCCATCCGTGTGATGAGAATCACCCTAAACCCCAGGAATAATAAGAAATTTCTCTATGTGTATATAGAATTATAGACTGACATATAACGTCTGTTTTAAGTGGGGAGAATTTGTCGTGTGAAATTCTAATCCACATATATAAATTAAAACGTAAATGTAAAGCCTAACAAATAAATTTAATAAAAGGAAAAAAGAATGGTAAAGAACAGTGCTGTCACAATGACTGTACTCGAAATCCCCCTTGTTTTCTCCTTCGTCTGCAAATTGTAACGTTTCACGTTGATAGTAAAAGCCTACTGCTTCAATACCCGCTTTCTACGATAAAACGTGTACTGCCTTTCTAAGAAAAACCTTGAGATACGCAAGCTGACCTATATTTAATATTCCATTCATGTCATTTTATACACTAAGTTACCATAAACGAAAGACAGATGGACTAAGGATAGAAAGAAAGGGAGGGGCTGAAAGCCGGAACGCAGGCAATACTACCACAGTCTCGCGATACACAATTACTACCATCACGCGTGTAAGGCCACAAGCACTAGCTTTTTTTCAAATCGACAGTGATAAAAAACACTACCCATACGAGAGTTAGGTTTTAAAAAACTTACAAAACGCTTATTAGGAAACATGACATTATACTGGTTTACGTTTGAAAACATTACAGTACCCAGACACCACATCGATCGAAGTGAACGGGAGGTAGAAGAAAATACATATTTTGAACGCAGCCCCTTAGCCCCATTAAATTTATATATTTGGGTTCCTTAGGACTTGCTGACAAAGAATATGTTAAACGTTACGCAAATAGTCTAGGAATTAACAAATTATAGCCAAAAGAAATAGTGAGGGATGTCAGACAACACCAAAATCAGAATCGCTCAGTGGCAGATTTTCACACCACCATTGTACGGGAAATAGGTCCCCATGTTACCTCCTATTTGATTGGCGGAAAGTAAATGTAAGGCTAAACACGATTAGTCGGGCTATAAATATTGATTCTTTGTTGTTAGGGAAACGTGAGTAGGAGTACTTTTTTTCAAACGCTTGTGTAAACATGGCACGATTGGTTAGACCCGCCAATATAGTCAATCAGAGGCGTCAGGTCAGCACCACATTTTCAAATAAACTTACTAAAGAACCAGTGCGTTGAGCGCCAGTGCATATTTTTCTAAATAAAAGCCTGGGACATCGGCAGATCGAAATTGTGCTATATTCATTGCCAGTCAACGTAACTGTGTATTATTCCATGAATTGTGGGACCGTGGTCCTAAAGTTATTGAGCAGCACCTGGTCTGAGTTTTGCTGAATCTAGAGGCTGACAGCATACTCCTGGGTCCAGATAGTGACCAGTGAGGTGTCTCCAGAACACAGGGAGGCTATCGAGCAGAGGAGTCTTTTCCTGCCGCCATCACGAAAAATAAGCGTCTGTGGCCAGAGGAGCTCAATATTATACCCCCCCCCCCCCTCAAAATCTGACTTTATAATAAAACAGAGGGAAAATACAGTGTTTAAATTGATAGGAACTGTGAACTTTTCCCCATACTATTTCCAAGATAAACAAACACTTGAAGTCATGATGACAAATAACAACATAGCTTGAAAAAACAAAACCAGTATTACCTCATATTACTACTACACAACTGACACACATAGGATAATATTAATAAAATATGTCACTACAAGGTTCATATTGATAAATTCTGTACATATAAATTGTAATTAAAATTGATTGTGATTCCTGGTTCACTTTGTAGTTGAATCAGGACATCTATATTAGTGAAAGTAATTAATACATATTTATATTTGAAACTTTACCAGTGCTTCATTTAAGATAGTCTTATAGAGTGTTAAATGTGTGTGATTGTCACAGTGTTGTCAAGTGTGGTGGAATAAATTAAATTGTTTATCTGTCTGTTGTTGTTGTGACTTACACTTCATCATATACATACCCTAGACATTTAACGTAGTCATCACAATATTCCAGAATAATTCTGACTGAGGTATAATGTGGTAGCAAGTAAGGTTATCTGTAAAACACTACACCTATTAGATACAGATACCTTCACAGCTGATCTCAGTCAGTACACTAAGTCCCTATAAATATTTATAACATCCCACTTTACCACATGAGAGAATATGCTGATTCTTGTAGAAACATTTGTGTTTATGAACAAAGCTTATATTGAAGATTTACTATACATCTGTATAGTGAGCGATGCTCAAAGGGAACCAGAAGCCATTTTGGATTCTAACCTTTTGTCGATCATCGATCAGAGAACGGGGATGCCCCTTATTATCAGGTGATGATTAAGAGATCACAGTTATAAAGAAAACCCAATACTGGGGGGTTAACATTGTCTTCAGATAGATTTGCTGAACTCTACCTAAAGGAATCTTCGCTAGAAAAGAGGTTCTGTCTAGGAGTCATGCTTGAACAGTATTTATTAACTGACACGCTCGGTCAGTAAGGCCTGATGATTATATTGATAAACAGTGGAAATCTAAGTGCTTGTCTATGGGTGTTCCATTGGAATGTTCTTCAACATGAATGCTAACTTAAGATGGTAGACCATTGATCAACAGTATGCTATTTATGTCGACCTGTGTTCCTGTAACTATACTCGTACTGTCCAAGTGTGTGTGTCCAATTAAAAAGTATGAAACGACCACAGTAGTCTGCATCATTAACTTCTAGATACATGTGAGTGAGTGTTTGATCTTCTAGTCAACTCTTCAGAACAATCCATGCATTCGCGTACTGACACTCACATCAACACCCAAAGTCAACATTACATCCTTGTCGGGGCCTCATTACGTTTTTGGACAAGGTGACCTGTATGCCCAACACTGTGCCGGTTTTGAGTTGACCATCTACACCTATACCAGCTGTATTAACATTGTGCCTGTACGAGCTATATCACAAAATAGCACTTATTAACGTGGTGACCGAAAATCAGACCTTTTCAATCTGGTAGGCCAGCTTTCTGGGTCAACCTGCACAGTGGACATTTTGAGAAGTCAGCTACTGGGACCAGACCGTTTCCTGTGGCCTATTACGACACACATGAACACCAGCAGTACAACTCTACAGTCGAAGTCAGTATGACCTGCCCTATCGAGCGTATGCAGTAAATAGGTCAGCGCTCGTCGAACAGACGGTGTTTACATGAAACAGACAGCATTACACATCAGTGTTGGATCGTATATTTGACTGTGTTTGCGAAAAGTACAGTGCAACTGAAGCGAGAAGTCCTACTGGTGATTCTTAGGAACTGTAAACGGTGGATTTTCCTGCACTGCCCTAGTTTGTGTTGAACTTTAATAATTTAGGCCAGAATTAATTGTTTATTAAAGTGCCATAATACAGTACCATTATAACAGAGCCTTCTATCTGCAACACATTCTATCTGCAACACATTTCATTATATTATATGTATTTATGCTATGTATATATTTATGTTTACATGTTTATATGTGATATTTGTGTATATTTCTGTGGGCGGTTGGTGAGGTGACTAATATAGGGTATACCAAGTCATATAGGTCTTATATTAGTGTTCTGTAGGGAGCAATTTTCTTAATTGAAAATTTGCACGCAACATCTGTTGCTATTTTTGTTAGCTGTGATGATCTGTCCCATCGTTGTTTTTGTAATATTTTTTCTGTTCTTCAGTTTTGTGTTGATTTGTTTGTATTTGTAGGTCTACCCTTTCCTAAAATTTAGTTCTATACACCTTTATATTTATACACTGTGACGTCATTTGTGTTGTTTATTTCATCGCGGTTGTCATCACAGGTTCTGTGATTATTTTCTTCAGTTTTTCTATTTAACTTAGTTGATTTCTGCGACTGTTTTCATGTTGTCTTTTATAATTGTTTTGTTGTGTTCTTGATCGACATACACTATATGAAATATATTTGATCATACACTACTAGCTGTTTAGTGAACTTATGAGAAATAATCAACTGATGATTAATTGCTATTATTAGAGGTACACAGTTGATTATACAAGACCTTATTTAAAGGCTTGTTTCTCACAGAGATTGTGATAAAGGGAGCTGGTTATTCAAGCTATTAAGAGCTTGTTTCCATTTATTTGGAGATAGATTTCATTATTGCTATTTCAGGTATCTAGTCACATATTGGTATACATTATGTCGATTACTTCATTGAGTTAGGTAAATCCCTAGGCAAGACTGGTGATAGGTTGGAGGAGTATGCTACCAGTCAATATGAAAAAGCACAAACATTTGAAATTGATAAACTGAAGGTTGAGGAGAAAAAACAAAAAGCCGAGGATAAAAGAATGGAATTAGAATTTGAGCAAAAGAAATTGCAGATGCAAGTAGACGAAAGGAGATTCCAAATGGAAATGGAAAAACAAAATAAAGAAGCTGAGGCTGAACAAAAGAGATTAGACAAAGAAGCTGAACAAAAGAGATTAGACAGAGAAGCTGAGGCTGAACAAAAGAGATTAGACAGAGAAGCTGAACAAAAGAGATTAGACAGAGAAGCTGAAGCCGAGGAGAGAAAGGCAAAAAGAGAACATGAGGAAAAACTGTTAGCATTTGAGTTAGAAAAATTGAAATTAACAAACATGGGTAATATGAATCAGTCATCTGGTGGTAATGGTAAACCCTTTACTTACAAGGTCAAGGTACCAGCGTTCAATCCTTCCAGTGATGACATAACATTCTGGCTGGATAGATTTGAACGCTCTTGTCGAGCTCATAATGTGGATAAAGCACAATATGCTAACCAGTTATCAGAAAATTTGAAAGGTGATTCTCTGATTAGTTTAAGTTTGGTTGAAGAGACTGACAAGGATAATTATGATGTTATTAGGGCAGCTTTATTGAAAAAAAATATCAATTAACAGAGGAAGGTTACCGTCTTTTGTTTAAGAAAATGGTACCTGAATCAGGGGTAGAATTCTCAGAATTCATTGCAAGGACACGTCTTACATTTAATCGTTGGATTGAGCTGTCCAAAACAGAAAAGACATATGAAGCACTTATGGACTTGTTGCTCAGAGACAAGATTATGTCAAGTGTAAATAAACCATTCCTTGAATTCCTACATGAGCGTAAACCCAAGACACTAAAAGAAATGGAAGAATATTGTACCCAATACGTCACGGCACATCCGGACGTAGCTTTTAGCAATGCTAAGGTTAAGGAAAGTATGCCAGTTGCTTCAGCAACACCATACAACCCTAATTATTCACACAAATTTCAGGGACCACAAAACAGGTTTGATAAAAAGGGTAACTATAATATTTATCAAAACCAAGGTAACCAATCATTTCAGGGTTCTTCTGCGAAGTACTGGAGACGAGCCGACAGCCCTCGATTCAGGGGTGGTCATAATTATAGGAATTTCCGCAGAGGAAGTCATTATAGAAACTATCCAAGTCATCCATCATGGAGACAACAAGATCATAATTATAGAGATACTCATTATAATGAATATGATAATGGTAACCATGAAAACTATGACTCAAACCCTAATAGGGGTTACAATAGAGGAAACAATAATGATTACAGAGGCAATAATAATCGAGGTAGATCACAATACAAAAAACATAAATCACATTATCAGGCAAACTCTGCACAGCAAGAGTCACATGAAGCCTATAAACAGACTAAAGATAATAATGACGCTAATAATATGGCATGTTCCGCTTTTGATTTTGGGAGAGCATCTCAGTGCCCCCAATGCAAAACATTATTTGAACCAACTACGGTGTCCACTTTAAGTTGTGGCCATCCTCTTCCCGCTCTTCCTGCGTCAGTCACGCATGATGGAAGAGGTTCTCTTGTCTTACATAAAGGTTTAGTAAATGACAATCCAGTCTCAGTTCTTTTTGATTCTGGATGCACCACAATTGGTGTTAGGCAGTCACTTGTAGATCCTTCTCGTGCCACTGGAAAAGTAGTCAAATGTGTAACATTTGGCGGCACCTTAGAGAAATACTCTACTGCTATCATTAGGATTGCTACTCCTTTCTTTACAGGAGATGTACACGCATGTCTTCTGCCGAATCCGATCGCTGATCTTATATCGGTCGTATTCACGGAGTCAAAAAATGCACTCCACAACAAATTTCCGTTTGGGAAAAACAAAATATGCAAACTGCTAATGCTGTAGTCACTAGAGCGCAAGCTCTTAATATGCCTCAAACTTCATCTACTGAAGATAATGAAGTACATAACCAAGATGATCACTCGGTAATTTCTCGTGACTCCTTTATAAAACAGCAAGAACATGATCCGACTCTAAAGAAATTCTTCACTCTTGCAACAAAAGGTGATCCGAATAAAGATACAAAGCGTAAATCTTGGATTACAATGAAGAATGGCGTACTTGTACGTATGGTGCAAGACTCCACTAAGTCAAGTCATTCTCAGATTCTTGTGCCCAAGAATTTGAGAGTTAAAATTTTGCAGTACGCACACGACACTCAGTGTGCTGGACATATGGGTTTTTCCCGTACAAAGTCAAGAGTTCTTGCGGCTTTCTTTTGGCCTTTTGTGAACAAAGACTTACGGATTTATTGTCGATCTTGTAAAGTATGTCAAGAGGTCAAATCCAAAGGTCCACGCCATGCTGCACCTATTCAGGCTGCAGACATTCCTATTCGACCATTTCAGAAAATGGCGATAGACATCATTGGTCCATTTAAGATCAAATCTGCTAGAGGACATCAGTTTATCTTGACGTGTGTTGATATGTGCACACGTTGGCCAGAGGCTATTCCTCTGAAGAGCATTACTACTGCTGACATTGCAGATGCTCTTTGGCTTATATTTTCTCGTCTGGGATTCCCCGGAGAGATATTATCAGACCATGGCACCCAACTAATATCGGATACCATGTCTCAAGTAATATCTACTCTGCAGATAGAGAGATCTTTGAGTAGTATCTATCATCCTATGTCCAATGGGATGATCGAACGGCTAAATAGAACACTCAAAAACTTACTAGGGAAGATAACTGAGGATCATCCTCAAGATTGGGACAGGGTTTTACCCGCGGCCCTCTTCGCTTACAGAGAGGTCCCCAATGAACATACAGGATTTTCTCCCTTTGAACTTGTCTTTGGCGCGCGACCGCGCGGCCCTATGTCTTTGCTTCATGATCTCATAACCGCTGATAATATTACCGATGACACAAAATCTTCTTACGAATATGTCATCGCGCTGAGACAAAAGATTATCGAAGCATGCAAATTGACAACTTCTTCTTCTGAATTTGCTAAACAGAAGGCAAGACAATTTGCCAATAAGAAAAGAACCTTACGACAACTTTGTCCTGGTGACAAAGCATTTGTTTTGCTACCGTGTAGGGAAAACAGACTTCTTATTTCTTGGAAAGGTCCGTACGATATAATCTCGAAAATTTCCGATGTTGACTACATTGTCGATATTGATGGAAAGCATAAAACCTTCCACATCAATATGCTTACGGAATTCCATAAACGTCCGGATTATTTACAGCCTATTTTCCAGGCAACGGACGATTCACCAGTCCAACATGGTCATTACTCATCACTGTCCGTAATACAGGATGAGGAAACAAGTTTTTCGGATGTTAATCTTCCGCTTCCGATGATTCCACTTCATTCTAGTGAATCATGGAAAAATGTTACTGTCTGTCGTGGAATATTCTAATCCACATATATAAATTATCAAGTAAATATAAAGCCTAATAAATACATATAATAAATAAAGGAAGAAGAATGGTAAAGAACAGTGCTGTCACAATGACTGTACTCGAAATCCCCTTGTTTTCTACTGCGTATGCAAATTGTAACGTTTCACGTTGATATTAAAGGCCTTCTGCAACATACACGCGTTTCCCAAACACACAATAAAATGTGCTGCCTTTCTAAGAAAAACCTTGAAATATGCAAGTTGACCTAAATTTTAAATTCCATTCATGTCTTTTTCTACACTATGTTACCAAGATCAAAAGACAGATGGACAAAAGGATAGCGAGAAGGGAGAGGCAGAAAGCCGAACACTAAACACGCTTCGCGCGATACACAAATGCTGCCATCACGCGTGTAAGACTACATGCACTAACTTTTTTTCAGACGGACAGTGATAAATTCACTACCCTTCCCAGAGTTAGGTTTTAAAATCATAAAAAACGCTTATTAGGAAAGATAACAATAGATGGGTTTACGTTTGAAAACATTACAGTACCCAGACAGCACATCTTCGAAACAGGAGGTAGAAGGAATTGCATATTTTGAACGCAGCCACGTAGCTCTTTTAAATTTGGATATTTGGGTTCCTTAGGGCTTGCTGACAAAGAATATGTAAAACGTTACGCAAATAGTCCAGGAATTAATAAATTATAACCAAAATAAAATAGTGGGGATGCCTGACAACATAAAATCATTTCTGCTCAAAAAAATTTTTTATAACGTGTTTTTGAAAAAAATCTTACGTTACAGAATTAGCCTACCATGTAAACTCCAAATTGATTGGAGCGCAACAAATGAAAGACTAACCACGATTGGTCGGGCTATAAATACTATCTTTCGTTGTTAGGGGAGACGTGAAAAGGTAACATTTTTTCAAACACTTGTCGAAACGTGGCCTCATTGGCTAGACTCGCTGATATACTCACTTAGGAGCGTTAGTTCGAGACCACTAGTGCAAATAATCTTGATAAAGCAACAGTGCGTTGAAGCCAGCTCATATTTGTGTTAAATAAAAGCCTGGAACATAAGCAGATGGGAATTTGTGCCAGTAATTTGTGCCAGAATTCATTGCTAATCAACGTATCTGTGTTTATTTCCATGAAATTGTGGTAAGCTTGAACCATTCAGTATCTTTTAATGAAAATTGAATGTAAATTGTTAATTTATGCCTGTATATATATGTGTAGTTCAGTGGCAAACAGGAGATAAAGCCTATAATGCTCCAGCCTGAACAGAGGGTGTCGGAGGGAAGTAAAACGGCATGGAATGGCCAAATAGTACACTGACACCTGGATGATTGATTAGACAGAAATAATGCTGGAAGTGCAGAGGCGTGGTAACCATTAAGGAGGTAAATACTGGTATAAAGTATTTCAGATGAAGCTGACAGTTGGCCTAACGCTCTGAACTCAATGTTTGTGTTGTATTGTGCTCAGTGTAGAACTAGAGTATCAATTAGTTATGAAGTAGAAGGTACATCCTTCTTGTTTTCAGGGACCGTGGTCTTGATGGTACTGAGCAGCACCTGGTCAGAGCTTTGCTGAATCCAGAGTCGGACAGCATATTCCTTGGTCCATTTAGCTATCAGTGAGGTGTCTCCAGAGCCCAGAGGAGAATTCGAGCAGAGGAGTCCTTCCCTGCCGCCATCACGCAAGATAAGCTGATTTGGCCAGCTGAGCTCAACATTATGTCCCCTCATCTTGAAATTACTTTGTAAAAATAACATTCAGAGGGGAATTTAATTGTCTTAATATCAGGAACTGAGAACATCTCCAATACTAGTCCCAAAAGACAAACTATTGAAGTCATGATGACAAATACCAACAGAGCTTGAACAAAACAAAACCAGTATTACCTCATATTACCACTACACAACTGACACACATAGGATATTTTAATAATATATGACACTACAATATTCATATTGATAAAGTCTGTACATATACTTGTAATTAAAATTGATTGTGATTCCTGGTTCCTTTGTATTTGAATCAGGACACATATACCTTTATGATAACAGTGAATACATATTGTTATTTGAAAAGTTATCAGTGACTCCTTAAGATATTCTCATAGAGTGTTATATGTATGTGAGTGTCACAGTGTTGTCAAGAGTAGTGGATTAAATTAAATTGTTTATCTGTCTGTTGTTGTGACTTACACTTTCATCATACACATACCCTAGACACATAACGTAGTCATCACACTATTCCAGAATAATTCTGACTGAGATATATAGATATGTGGTAGCAAGTAAGGTTATCTATAATACTCTTAATAGATATAGATACCTTCACAGCTGATCTCAGTCAGTACACTAAGTCCCCTATAAATATTTATAACATCCCACTTCACCACATATATTGGGGTCTCGCTCTTGGGATTTTGAATCTTTCCTATTAAAAATATTGGGGGTAATTCACTTCAGGGAATATAAGAATTAAAAGGTATCCTTGGGTGGAATTAAATAAGGTTGAGCTCACGGTGCCTGTGTTGTCCATTAGATATATTTAGAGATTAAATTGTTGGTTAGACATTGTAGAAATTTACCTGATGGACAATGGCGGACCTGGCCAAGTTTCGATCTGCTGCTGTACAGACTGCAAAAGAGTTAGGATTAGATGGGCAAGTTATGGTTGCCTATGTCACTACGGAATGTGACAAATTTATTGAACGCGAAGAAAGAAGATTAGAAAAAGAGGCCGAAAGAAAGTTAGAGGCTGAGACTAAGAGGTTGCAAGCTGAGGCTGAGACTAAGAGGTTGCAGATTGAGGCTGACAAAGAGACTAAGAAATTGGAAGCAGAAAGAGAAGACAAAAGATTAGCTGCAGAAAGAGAAGAGAAGAGATTAGCTGCAGAGAGGGAAGCAGAAAAGGAGGAGAAAAGATTACAAAGGGAACATGATTACGACTAAGGGAGTTTGAGTTTCAAGGCCATGCTCCTGAAAATGGTGCCAGTCCCTTTGCCTCTGATGCTACGGTTACTCAGGGAGCCTCAACCTCAGCTATGAACTTTCATTTAGATCATTTTGTTGAGAAAGATGATGATATTGAGAGCTATATAAATAGATATGAACTATTAGCTACCACGTATGGGTTAGAGAGAGAAAGGTGGAGCTTAAAGTTATCTCAGGGACTTCGTGGGGCAGCTTATGAAGTTTTTTGCAAAAATGAGCAGAGGTGATCAGGAAAATTATGACATGCTAAAGCAGGCTCTTTTGTTAAGATATGAAAAGAATGCAGAATTTTATAGGAAAAAATTTAGGAATGCTAAACTACTGTCAGGTGAAACATATCACCAGTTCTCTGCACGAATAGAGACATACTTGGAGAAATTGACTTCTCTGGGGAAAACCCAAGATCTTAAGGAAATGGTCCTTATAGAGCAACTAAGAGAGTCCATGGCTCCAGACCTGAGTTTCTCATGGAACAAGGTGCAGAGAGGCTGGATGAGTTGCTAAATGTTGCTGAAAGGTATCAAGCAGCTCAAGCAGAGGTAACAGGTAATAAAAAGAAACAAGTGGATAACTTTAGGCCACCACAGAACTTTAATAAATTTGATCCTAAGGATCAAAATAAAGGTAAGCACCAATTTGATAGGCCACGGTATGAAAATAAAAATAAATTCCCACAATTCGATGAAAGGAAATATGATGAAAGAAAATCTTTCAACCAAGGAAAAAGGTGGTGTAAGAATTGTCAGATGGACAATCATGACACTGACCGTTGCAGAAGGAAACCTGTGTATATGGCAACCCTTCAGGTCAGGTCGACCTCAAGACAGGAGGAGGATATTATGTTGGATACCACTCCAGAAGAGATGAGGAAGGCACAGGCTGGGGATAAAACACTCAAGCCTTGTTTCAGAAAATTGTCAACTTGTCATACAACTCCAGGCAAGGGAGATTTTTAAATGAAAAACAAGTTGATGTATAGGAAGACTGGAGCTAGATCTAAAGGTCAGGGACAGCTGGTACTTCCTAAAAGATATAGGGCAGACTTAATAAGGAGCCTACATGTGAAACCAGATGGGGACCATGAGAAAATAGGTACCATCATTCAAAAGGTGGCTCACAATTATTATTGGCCCAAAGCAAGATGGGACATTGAGAATTTTGTAGAAAGGTGTAGCATAGCACATGAGGGAACACCCACAAGTGGGAACATGGATCAGGACCTGGACACGCCACGGGGCAAAATTAGGCCTGATAATAAAAAGAGGTATAAATTTGATAAAGTGGACCAAATGGAATGGGAAGCCCCTTTTCACGGACAAGCTTCACTTAACTGTTTTACAATGGCCACTATGCGGAGAGTGCAAAAGGATGTCTTACCCCAGGATAAGCCGAAATCCCTCAATCGGACTTAAACAAACTGGAGGAAGAGGATGTAGGGAGGAAATCTCTCATCAAGAATTTTAAGTGGGGAGAAAGCCCCAAAAGAAAAATTGGTAGCGGTCGTTTGTGAATGATAATTCTGGGAGGAAAAATCATCACTATAAAGCTTCGAGTGGAAGAGACCATACCGGTGCATGGACAAATAGGTCCACACAATTAAAGGTCCACATGTAGCTATGTTAAGAACGTGGACTGATGAAAAGGCAGAGGAAAACATTACATCTTCATACCAATATGTGAATGAGCTGACCACTCGGTTAAAAACTGGCTGGAAACATGCCAATGAAAATTTGAAACAAGCCAGGAAGAAACATGCTGCCTATTATAACAGGAAGGCGAAGGACAGAAATTTGGCTGTGGGAGAGAAAGTACTGCTTCTTTTGCCTGGGAGTCAGAATAAGTTACAAATTGGATGGCAGGGTCCATATACAGTTCTAGAGAAGGTGTCTAGAACAAATTATAAGATAGATAAGAAGGGGAAAGAAAAAATCTATCATGTGAATCTCCTGAAGAAATATTTGGAAAGAGAACATCAGGAAGAGACACACTTGTTGACATTGTCCATCGCCATGGAGATGAAAAAGGAACCACTTTCATCATTTGAATATCCATTACACCCCTGTGAGACAGCAGCACAGGTGAAAATCAGTACACATTTAACGAAAACTCAGAAAGAGAGAGAGCAACAGGTTCTAAATAATCATGCAGAGGTGTTAACAGACCGACCAGGGCATACAAACCTATTGGAATATGATATGAAACTAATAGACTCCACACCTGTCTGTATGAAACCATATTCGATTCCGTTTGCTAAGGAGAAAGCTTTGAAGGAAGAGATAGACTATCTATTGAAGGAAGGAATTATTTCGCACAGTGAGTCTTCGTATAGTTCCGGTGTTGTACTCTTAAGGAAACCCTCTGGAGAACATAAACTCTGTATAGATTACAGGAGACTGAATGCTATTACAGAAGGACAGGTGGATCCATTGCCGGATACAAATCAGCTGTTTGCCAGACTAAATAAAGCTAAATATTTCTCAAAAGTGGATCTGAGTAAAGGATACTATCAGATTCCAGTGAAGCCGAGGTTAGACCATACCTAGCTTTTAGTACCTCAGAAGGACACTATGAGTTTAATAGATTGCCATTTGGATTGAAGAATGCGCCTAGTGTCTTCTCTAGAATGATGAGAAAATTATTGGATCCTCTGAATAATCCCTGTATAACAAATTTTATGGATGATATCCTTATAGCAACAGAAACATTTGAGGAACACATTGACTCTCTGAACATGCTGTTTGATCGACTTAGGGAGGCAAGTTTAACAGCCCGACCAACCAAATGTTGCGTTGGATGTAAAGAATTGGAATTTTTGGGACACACAGTTTATCAGGGAAACATGACCCCTGACCCAAAGAATTTAGAGAAACTACAGAAAGCCCCGAGACCACAAACCAAGAAGGACGTGAGATCCTTTGTCTCATTATGTGGTTTCTACCAGAAGTATATCAAAAACTTTAATTCCATATGTGCACCGTTAACTGAATTGACACGTAAAGGACATCCAGATCGCATTACATGGACACCACAATGTGAAATGACTTACCAAGAATTGAAGGAAAAGCTCACAAGTAAACCCATTTTGAAATTACCTGACTTAAGTCAAGAATTCATAGTAAGGACGGATGCAAGTAATATTGGGTTAGGTGCAACTCTACTACAGAAATCAGATGCATTGGATGGGGAATTAAGCCCAGTGGCATATGCTAGCAGAAAGTTGAATAAAGCTGAAATCAACTACTCAACTAGCGAAAAAGAATGTCTTGCAGTAATATGGGCGATAAAGAAATTCAATATTTATCTAAATGGGAAGGCATTTAAGTTGCAAACAGACCACAAACCGTTATCGTTTCTAGCACAGGCTAGGCATGAGAACTCCAGGTTACTCCGATGGTCTTTACTTCTGGCTCCATATAATTTTAGCATTGAGTATATATCTGGAAAAACCAATTTGGGAGCGGATTTTTTAAGCCGCCATCCGTGTGATGAGAATCACCTTAAACCCAGAAATAATAATAAATTTCTCTATGTGTATATAGAATAAAGGACTGACATATAATGTCTGTTTTAAGAGGGGAGGTGTCGTGGAATATTCTAATCCACATATATAAATTATCAAGTAAATATAAAGCCTAATAAATACATATAATAAATAAAGGAAGAAGAATGGTAAAGAACAGTGCTGTCACAATGACTGTACTCGAAATCCCCTTGTTTCCTCCTGCGTATGCAAATTGTAACGTTTCACGTTGATATTAAAGGCCTTCTGCAACATACACGCGTTTCCCAAACACACAATAAAATGTGCTGCCTTTCTAAGAAAAACCTTGAAATATGCAAGTTGACCTAAATTTTAAATTCCATTCATGTCTTTTTCTACACTATGTTACCAAGATCAAAAGACAGATGGACAAAAGGATAGCGAGAAGGGAGAGGCAGAAAGCCGAACACTAAACACGCTTCGCGCGATACACAAATGCTGCCATCACGCGTGTAAGACTACATGCACTAACTTTTTTTCAGACGGACAGTGATAAAATACATTACCCATACCAGAGTTAGGTTTATAAATCCTGAAAAACTCTTATTAGAAAAGATAACATTAGATGGGTTTACGGTTGAAAACATAACAGTACCCAGACAGCACATCTTCGAAACAGGAGGGAGAAAATACATATTTTGAACGCAGCCACGTAGCTCTTTTAAATTTGGATATTTGGGTTCCTTAGGGCTTGCTGACAAAGAATATGTAAAACGTTACGCAAATAGTCCAGGAATTAATAAATTATAACCAAAATAAAATAGTGGGGATGCCTGACAAAATGGAATCATTTCTGCTCATAAAATTTTTTTATAACGTGTTTGAAAAAAATCTTACGTTACAGAATTAGCCTACCATGTAAACTCCAAATTGATTGGAGCGCAACAAATGAAAGACTAACCACGATTGGTCGGGCTATAAATACTATCTTTCGTTGTTAGGGAAGACGTGAAAAGGTAACATTTTTTCAAACACTTGTCGAAACGTGGCCTCATTGGCTAGACTCGCTGATATACTCACTTAGGAGCGTTAGTTCGAGACCACTAGTGCAAATAATCTTGATAAAGCAACAGTGCGTTGAAGCCAGCTCATTATTTGTGTTAAATAAAAGACTGGAAGATAAGCAGATGGGAATTTGTGCCAGTAATTGTGCCAGAATTCATTGCTAATCAACGTATCTGTGTTTATTTCCATGAAATTGTGGTAAGCTTGAACCATTCAGAATCTTTTAATGAAAATTGAATGTAAATTGTTAATTTATGCCTGTATATATATGTGTAGTTCAGTGGCAAACAGGAGATAAAGCCTATAATGCTCCAGCGCGTTGAGACAGAGGGGTGTCTCGTGATGGGAAAGTTAAAAACGGCAAGATGGAAATGCGGCCCAAGTAGTATCACTGACGCACCTGGAATGTATTGATTTAGACAGAATTAATGCTGGAAGTGCAAGCGTGGTAACCATTAAGGAGGTAAATACTGTATAAAGTATTTCCAGATGAAGCTGACAGTTGGCCTAACGCTCAGAACCACAATGTTTGTGTTGAGTATTGTGCTTCATGTAGACTAGAGTAACAATTAGTTATGAAGTAGAAGGTA